>VYXH01007427.1:0-23385 GCA_013397275.1 Burhinus bistriatus | reverse complement strand
GGCCCTATCAACTCCCTTCCCTTGACCGGGAGGATTGATGGAAAAACTACCTGCACCCCAGAGTCCCTGATCGCAGCTCACAGGGCTCTATAATCTTTCTTGATAGTCCTCAGGCTGCTCCTGGCTGTAACACTGCTGCCCACACGAAACAACAGCAGCGGATAACAGTCAGAGGACTGAATGAGGTTTGGTAGTCCTATGGTGACGTCCCTGGTACGAGCCCCCAGTAAGCAGCACACCTCCCTAGAGAATGCAAGTCAGCAAATGGGTGCCTCTTTACCTCTCAGAAGAGAGTCGCCTACTACTATCACCGGTCACCTTTTCTTGCTTGGACTGGTTGTTATATGGGGAGCAGACCGGGTTGCCTTGCTGAGCTCCATGCAGTGGGTCTTCCCTCTCTAGTCTGTAGAGCAGTGAAGCAGTTCTGCAAGGACACCTCAGGCTTCAGGGGAAGTCTCTTCCTCCTGGTGGTCATTGCCGTCACAAGCTTCCATTCTTCCATGTTACTGGCCCCCCTCCCTTCCCTGTGTGCTGGTGTGAAGTAAACAAAGTAGTAATACAGTATCATTTTAAGTGGAAAAGAACCTGGCAGGACTGAATCTTTCGTGACTTGGTATTTCAAGGGAGCAATACTTTTAACCAAGTCACCTTAAGCTTATTCTGAGCAAGGGCAGGTTCAGTATCCTGCGTGAACAACATGACTAGAACATGTGGTGAAGCCAGTCTCCCAGCCCAGGCTTCTTCCACAAGCCCCTCTGTAATGAACCCTGAGTGCGAGCAGAAACGCCCACCCAGAACACCTAGTGTTAGCTAGGAAGACTCAAGTCTTAGTGATAGTTTTATCACAGATTCATCAGATGAAGGGACTTGAGCCCAGATTCTCTCTCTTTCACCTAGGCAACTACCCAAGGCCAGAATTTTGAGTCTGGAAAGCTGACCAGAAAAAAAAAAAAAACTGTAGTCATCTCCCAGGCAGCTCAAGTGTTGTGCTGCCTGTTTGGTCTAGTGGGTTGGGTGGTGGGTTTTTGTTTTTTTAAAAACAGGTGATTTGTAACTTGATCTCCTGCAAGTAACCACTACCATCTGTGCTACTTGTGTAAGCATTTCACTCCTGCTACAGCAATGCCAAAAGCAATTTCAAACCTATCAGCACATCATGTTGCTCACAGCTTTAAGTTGTTGACTTTCCTTTGGTGGAACTCCTGCAAAGTGCTCCAGGAGTTAAAATGCCCTGCCAGCTTAGAGACTCTGGTGTTTGGTACCCTCTTCTGCCCCTTTACAGCATCAGAACTTAGCTTAAATCCTTTGTCACTTATGCCAACTAGTTTTACTAGATTAGAAATGGGATAAAATACATGGTGCCAGGAGTCTCAAACAGGGGAGAGCAATCAGCTCTCCCTCATACCATCGTCACGAAGCATAAAGATGTAGTTTTCAAACTGCTTCCAGGGTGTTTGGCCTGTCCTTACCCCTTGAGACTGCAGCAGGTTTTGAGTTGTGGAGCCATAGTTGGGGCATAGGACAGTGTTAACTGTATAAAACGTGGTTGTATAAAACATGTCCGTGGTTGGACTGGATGATCTTAAAGGTCTTTTCCAACCTAAACGATTCTATGATTCTATGAAAAAGGTGGCATGTACTTCTGAGCTCTCCTGCTCTGGGGCAATGCAGACACACTCTTTTCTTGTTTGCTTTGTATAGTTTTCCACAAGCTTACCTTAAAATGATCAAGTGTTTTTATAAGCCTCTGTTTAGAGATGTCTGTAACATACCGGTATAAATCTAGGGAAATAATATGCTTAAACTGGTGCTTATAACTAACCTACCATTCTCTTACAGGAATGCAGACCAGATGAAAGCTTATTGGAAAATATCTAGCATTTCAGAGAAGTCTGAGAATGGAGGCAAGTTGCATTCTTTTGTTTTGTTTTCTTGTACAGAAAAATTGTAATAGTAAAAAGGTAATCATTTTAGCCTCTACGCCCTCATGCTTCTTTAGATACGTCTTCTCATGCTGTATCTTGTTTACCAGTTCAACAACTTCTCAATTGATTTACTTCTGAGACGTTCCATTAACAGTGTGATGTCAAAATATAAACTTATTAATTAGCTATAAAAGGAAAAATAGTGAAGCCCCCTGAAAGCAGTTAGTAGCTCTAAAATAGAGTTTAGACTAGGTAGGTAATTGTTACATGAATGCTATTTGGAAATGAGCAGTTACTCAAAGGAAAATATGTTTAATATCTGTGTTCTGTTTTTCCACACACTGACAATTGAGATAAAGTAGAAAGAGGTAAGTGGAAGAACTGGGGAAAAGAAAATAAATATAAATTCAAAAGTCCTGTGCTGAGATAGGCTCAACTATAGATGATTCTTGACCAACATTTTGAGGGTCTTTGTTTTGACCATATACAACTCCAGGAAAAAAATGAATCTATGCAAACTTGCTCAGAGTGTGATTTATATAGCATTTTGTAAGGTACCAATAGTTGTCCTCTGCCCAGCTGCCTTTCCCTGAGGTCCAGTTGATGTCACGGCCCTTGCAGCCTCTGCAGGTGCAGTTTTTCTGAAGCAGAAAAACAGGAGCCAAAGGGAGGCATCTCATCCACAAAGCCTCTGTGGAGAAATGGACTTGCAGTGTAATGGAAAGGCCTTTGGCTCTGTTGAGAATTTAGTGAAGGGAATTNTGGTGTACAGGGTGGTAAAATGTTTTGGGTTATTGTTATGGTCCAACACATTATGTGAGCTGTCAATTGCAGACAGATAAAACACAAAACAATCTTTCAAAGTGCTTGAATATATGAGTTCCCATACTTACAGTGGAGAGAAGTTCCAATTTACCCAAACTGTGACAAACCTACTGAAGAAATGAAATGGACCCTAAGTCAAATGTATTAAGAACAAGCCATTGCATAAACCAATTTCATTTATTAATTTCCCCTTTACCCCAGTAACATTTCAGTTACTAACTTTCCTCGTCATTTAGCAGTTCCTATTGACTAGGCATAGCAAGTTGTTTTAAAGAAGTAAAAATACTTGACTTTCATTGTTCCACTATTAATTCTTTAAATCTCATTTTCCCCAGCATATTTTGCAAGAACAAGAAAAGACTTGTCTAAGAACTAGAAAAAGAGATGAGTAACGATGTTGTGGGTTTTTTAAATGCTTTCCATTGACTACAGAAATGTAGTCAAAGTGATGACACTTCACCACTGTCTCTGAAAAATCAACAGAAATTTGTGGGGAAAAATATTTAATCAGACTTTGCCTTTATTAGAAAAATAAGAATTTCTTTCCTCTGGGTATGTTACTGTATAGCTGCATTTATTCCAATGGTTTTTTTCATGTACATTCATCCAGAGAGATTGTGACAACATTTAAATATTCTGATATACTTTCAAATCTGCTAATGAAAAGTAGTACATACGAGATAGGTGGTATTAAGTACTTACAGACCAGCAAGCATAAAAGATGATTATAGGGACCAATCAGATGTTTCAAGTAATAAGAGATTACCAGGCTGTCCAATACACACATTCTGTATAATCTTGCAGAAATGCGTATTGTTTCTGTTTAAATCACTCACTAGTCATTGTCTTAAACAGAGTATTGGAAAAAACAGACTTGTGCTCTCATCTCTTTTGAAAATTAATGTAGGACTGCCACTAGGAATAGTTCTCAAAGGTCACCTTGTTTGTTTTACTTCTTACTACTAAAAATTTGGGGAGATCGTCTTGCTTTTGCAAAACAACCAGCCTTTCACTTTTGTTATTTTTATAGGTTCTGGATCCCTCAGGGCAAAATTTGAGCTTTCAGAAGGACCCAGTAAACCAGCAACACTTGCAGTGCAATTCATTAGTGAAGGAAGCACCCTTTCAGGAGTAGATGTAGAGCTAGTAGGCACTGGCTATCGACTTTCCCTCCTTAAGAAGAGATTTGCCACTGGTAAGACACTGACATGCTTATATATTCCAATTAATATTATATACTCTATAGTGTTAAATTATAAAATATGAAACTGTTAAGTAAGTAATGCGTAAGTAGTTACTTTTCATTAAAACATGGCTGAAAGCTGTTTCACAGGGGTTTTGTTTTTCCATAGTTACTTAAACTGCTGCAGGAAAATAACTGACAAAATCTGTTTTATCTACTGACTGCAAAAAACCTACCTTATTTTTCAGGACGGTATATGGCAGACTGCTGATGTACCCGTGAAAGTCATTGGATCAAAGGAGTGCAAGAAGCTCATTCTGCCCTCTCTACTTTTCAAACACTATTTTACCATGCATTAATTTTTTCAAAATGTTGACCTACTTTGAGGCTGAACTACAGAACAGAAAATGCACTTTTAAAAGTCATTTTGCAAACTTTTTATTACTTTATAATAGCACTGAAGTTAACTTTAACACTGTCTGTAAATGATCATCTGCAATATTTGGAAAAATTTGTTGAAATTTTAGTAAATTTGTATAGATTAAGTCAAAATAATAATCAATAATTGTAATGAAAGTATGAAATTGTATGTTATACTGTAAACATTAAACCTAAAAACATAGGAAAGCAAGTAAGAAATATTTGAGCTTTCCATAAGTAATATTAATTTTTCAGATCTTTAAATTGCCAGTTTTTAAAGAGAGCAGAGGCAAAGTCTCATGTAGTCCTTCTGCCCACACATGCCACAAAAGCAGCTGAGTTGGGGATGTATAAAAGAAATGTAACTTGATGCCCTTGTATCATATATTATTAACATGCAAGTTGTTTTATATAGGGTTTTTTTCCTAAGTGCAATGTGTTACAAAATTGCAAAAGACAGCAGATTTACTTCTGGAGTTAGTAAATTTTATGGGCGTTGTGATTGTTTTAATTAATGATGTAGATTTAATTTATTTTTATATGAATTGCATAACATTTGTGCCTTTAAAAAAAGCCTGTGCCTATCCAATTTATTATTCACGTGCCTCACTTCCTTTTTCAAAGTTTGGCTCTTCATCAAGAAAGCACGGTGTTTGTATAATACACACAACGTTACAAAAATTCCTTTAACTGGGATTTATTTAGAAGGCAGATTCGCAAAAACTGGAGATTGTTTTAAAAGAGGTTTAAAATACTGGATTACTTCCTCATGGGGTAATTGCAATAAATGCAGCTCTAGTAAAGGGAGATGCATCATGCAGGACTTTGAAACTTTGAGATAGTAACTTTAATGTCAGCAAAAATGAGAATCCTGAAAAATGACTGAAGATGGTAAAAGCAAACTTTTAAAAGCAAACAGCATTTCCCTTCACTTTCACTTCAAGTCTTCAGACTTAGAGTGCTTTGGGGATTGTGTGATGTGAATGTAAACATAGTACTCTGGGAGGAATAGCATTTTTGAAAGGTATTTTATAGCAGCAGGATGACAAGTACTGCCATTTCTATTAATTTAAATTTTATCTAAACCCACCAATTTCAATATTTGTATTGTCATCTAATCTGCTTGCCACAGCCTAAGCACAGGGAAGTGATGTATTGGTAACGTTTTTTTAAAAGTCACTAATTTAGAAAATCTTCTATGTATTTGTATTATCAAGTGATTTTTTAATGCCAAAATTGAAAGTATTGGGGCAAAGTAATTCAATAACCTGCATGTGGGAATTTCATATGACCGTTTTGAATACCCGTATCTATTTCAAATTCTCTGTTAAAACAATAAAACGNACACGTTTATATAGACTTTTTGTAAAGAAATTCAAAAACAATGTAAAAAGTACATGTAGCTATCTGAAAAAAAAAACATACATAGCAAGCTGGTTCTTGCTTGTGTATACAGCAATATCCGTTGTAGCTGCCTCCTAAGAAAATTAATTTGTAAACACAACTCTAAAGGATCTGAATTTTTATGAATTGTTACTACATCAAACTGTAAATTACAGCATACAAGTTTATCTTACAAAAATTGTAAATACTTCTGATTTTTCATAAAATGTAAATTTTTTAAAAAATTGCACCCATAATAAACATGTAATATATAATTTAAATAGTGATTTATATTGCCTATACTTTTGCAGTCAGTTCCACAGAGCTTCTAAGCAGTAAGATAACAGAACAAAACCATGCTTGTATTGAACATTTTAAAAGTGTTAATTGATAAAAAGGGGTGATAAGGGGTAGAGATAATATATGACCCCTTTCATGTATTTTCCACCCACAGAGAATGTGGGTGCAAAGGTGACTTCTGCAAAGAGTTGCATCTTTACTAAACTGCAATGCCTGAGATGTCTACAATGGCTTATGCCTTACTAAATTTATATCTTAACTAGTAACTTAGATTAGGCAAAACTGCAGATATGTTTATCAGAAAAATCTCTCTGTAAATAGTGCTATCAAATGCTGTACATTCCCTAACTTCCTTAATAAGCCTGTATTTTGTTGAGTGCACAGGTAAACAATCAGTGGCAAGGTTAAAGTAATTCTTTCTGATTTCTTATGTTCCACCAGTCCAAAAAAGTAGACAATTTAAGTACTCCTTCAGCAGTCTAAGAATAGTCCTACTAAGCTGTGAACACAAAAACAAAAGTTGAAACTGAACAAATGCATTTGAATGTTTCTTTCCTATTAATCCCACAGCCTGTATAAGTTTAGTGAGTAATGACTTATTAAATTGACTTTCTCAGCTGGCTGGATATCATTGCATTAAGTACCATTCTTGTCATGCTAGAAAGCAGTAGTCCAAGGGCTTGATTCTTATCTTCTGCTGGAATGCAGGAGTGAAGAATGCAAGTGCCTGACAGTCAGACCAAATGGTCCATCTAGCCCAGTAGTCTGTCTTCAACAGAAGGACAGACTATGGCACGGACAGCTCACAAGCCATTTCCTTTCTATTCCTCCAGCATCCTCAGTTATTGGTTAGGGATGTAAAAGGGTACAGCTCTGCTCAGCTCTTCTAGTATTCATTGAACTTGAAGTGTCAGAGATCTCTGCTCAGGCACTTCTGTTAACATTTGACTTTTGTTACTATAAGCCAGTGCCCACGTATTACTCACAACTACTATGAACCGGATTTATACTGCTCCAGGCAGGTTTGTGATTATCTAAATACATGATCTGGTAGTTTTTCAGGGATAACTGACTACCGCTACCACTGCCAAATAATATTTATGTAGGGTACTTGAAGGAGCTAAGATGTTTGATTATCAACTGGAACAGCATGGGAGTTACAAGAGTGGTAAGTTTTGCTATGTAACTAGAAAGGAAGGTCTTGCATCATGCTAGAAAGGATTACATTTCAAGTCTTGTGTGTTTGAGGAGTTTAAGATAGGCATCTTAATATCTGTGTACCTTTTGTTTTCTTGGAATTGCTAGATAATCGGTTTCCATTTCAGTTGTCATGACAGGACAATTTTACTTTAGAACATGCAAGAAAAAAAAGTCAGGAATTCCTCCAAGGATAGAGAAAGCTAAAAACAGTTCAAGGTAGTAAAGCAGCAAATAAAATATTTACTGTGTGGTGCCCTTGATTGGACTGACTACCAGGCCTCTTAATTGAAAACTTAATGTTTATCTTCAACTTAGCATATTATTACACTACTGATTATTCCTTCTTAACTCAGTTTGACCTCCATGTTTACTGACATGCTGATTTTTAAGTTCTTCCTTAGTTCATTCAACAACCAGTAGAAAGCATACAGTCTTGAAAGAATAAAATACTCTTAGAAACACAAGAGGCCTCTTCTGGATTACTTATTAAACATATAATACTCAAATTCTGCATTTTCTGTAGCTGCTTTTACTTCCTTTGGAATCCATTCTTTCTGTTTTTAAATCTGTGATGGCTAGTTTAATTATTGTAACCTAAAGTATGATTTTGTTTGCCATCGTCCCAGCTGTGTTTCTTTTAAAAAGCCTTGTTCTGTAACTTAGCTTTTTTTGTTATTAAAACTCAGCTGTTTTTTTTTTTTTAAAAAAGGTTAATGATCACAAGCCATAAATCATGCCAACTTCACCATTCTGATTACGATTCACCTTCTCCCTTATCAACACCCAATCTGCCTTCTTGAAGTTCTTGTTTCCTAAGTCATGTTTTCTGCTCCAGAAAGTTAGCAGCGGTAATGTCCTCAGCGATTACTCAATTCTTTCTTCATCATGGGTAAATGAAAGAGCCCGTTTTTACAACAATTGCTGATTCTCCCCTCCAGATGTCCCCTTCTGCTTTGTAATTAGATAAACTCTTTATATAATATCCACAGCCTTCCCTTGCACTTCCCACTACTGTCATTGGTAGGTTGTATAAACAGTCGTCACTAATAGAGAAATACTAAAGCAGTCCCAGTGTTAGTACTGATCAGACATCCAGGCAAGATGCACCAATACAACTTGGGAAGGAAAAAAACCCAAAACACAACAGCCCAAGCTCAAAAACTGTTATCTACCTTCCACTTGTGTTGCACTCTTAATTTCTCTTGAGCCTTACAGGACTGTGGACTTTTACAGAGAACCAAAGTCTGAACAGACACAACTTTCAGCCCCTGGCTAAGCACCGGACCTCATTCTTGAACATAAGTTTCTCTTCCACATGTCAGAATTCCTCAGCCTCTGTGTACGAGTCCCTTCTTGCTTCTGAGCAGTTCCTAGCTTGACAACAGACACTAAGTACTTGAGTATGTGAGCACAGGAGGACTGTCACAGTCTGGGATCTGCCATCTCTGCAGCTGACATCTCTCCAAAGTCTCACCAGTCTATTCCCATGTACCGGCCAAATGCTGCTGCAGCTTTTCTCCTTCTGAAATCACATTTGCGTGTTCTGAGTCACTTGATAACAAACAGTAGACTGGATTTCTCCTTCTAGTGAGAAGACAGAATAAATTTTGTTTTATTTAAGGTCTAAAATGCAGAATATTCCTTGATTTAAGAACATCTTCTACATCTAGGACAAGAAAGTCGGCCTCAGACGAACACACTGTTACTCTGGCATAATTTCTGTAGGTAATATAGAGCAAACACTACACTCATAGGAGACAGAATAAGGAAATTACATGGAAAAACAAATGTGGACTCCAGTGTTCCCTTTAGATCAAGGGGGAGAATATGTATTTGATACAACTTTCCCATAAAGGAGTTGAAAATTTAAAATTAAAAAAAAAAGTCCAGGTGATGGGCCATTACAGCTATCCTCTTGGCATTTTGCAAGATATTTGAGGAGACCCTCGACCTTCTCAAAACGGAAGTCGTATCTTTAATACTCTGGGAGAGCACGCAGGATGTCTCCCCTTGCAAGAAGCGCTGCTTTGTCCATGTAGCTATGAGCTAGAACTTGGCATTACTGCAGTTAGTGCTGACTGAGCGTGGGGAGCATGATTCACCTAAGCGGTTGCCTTTGCTTCCAGGCAACAATACATTTCCTAGAGGGAGAAGTGGGGAACCTGTATCCCCATTTCCGTGAGCTATGACCTTTCAGATTACTCAAGGTGGCAGCACTTTTGCCAGCTGATCCCCAAGAGATGACACAAAAACACATTAGAATTCAGAGGTTTTTGGCAAATAGTATCTTCTAGCCTTTCCTCCAAGGGATCATCCAGCTTAAAACAGTCCTACAATAACCTGGTTTTGGTCAAAAAGAGTAAACCCGTAATTTGTGTTTCAAGAAGCAGTTCATCCCCTGTATAGGCAGCAACAGTCTCCTGCTTTTCATGATACAGATAGTTAGGAAAAGACAACAGTTGTCACAAGTTAAAAAGAAGCTTTCAAAAAAATGTTGCCTCTTTCTTAAATGGGTGACTCTTACTTCAACACCAGTTTTTAAGCAAAAATTGTGCTGAGTTTTATGCTTAAAGAGTTATTCCCAGCCCAAAGGAACGTAGATTCAGCTATTCCTCCTATTCAGGTCTTCAGTAAAGGTAAGTGTGTGTTTGTACCAACACACAGCAGGAGCAGTAGTATCCAGAAGAGATGTTCACTATTTCAACTACTCACAACAGTCTACAAGCCATTATTTTAGCATCTGGTGTGAATCTTAAGACCTTGCTCCTATGTCCAGCAGCACCAGTAGCCTGCTATGTCCTCTTCACAGAAGCTGTAAAGTGTTCACAGCATACTGTGCCATATACAACACAGTTTGAGCACAAGACATCCTACATCAACCCTGTAAAAGTTAACTGGTAATATTTGGAATCTCCTGCTACTATATTCAAACCCCCATGATCTCTTCTAGTGTTTTGTGGTTTGTTTTTTTTTCTGGAATTAAGAAAACAGTAGAATATTTTTAAGAACTTGGTTAGTGTTCATAGTGATCAACAGTATCTGCCATCACCCATCTGTCCAGTCCAAAGATGGGTTATCCAACTATATTAAAATTCTTGTTCCATCTCTTCTGGACACTTTCATTTAGCTAAAGGGTCTTCTATTCTCTTAGATGTTTTAAAGCATTCTGTACTTGCCTCTGTATCTCAACCACGAACGTTGAGCAAAGCCTTCACTTCTGTCCCAGCAAGGTAGGCTTTTTTATTGTTATTGCTGCCATTACCTATATTTAAAGACACACGTGTCTTTAATATATGTTTACAATAGATACACAACCAGATCTAACCAGATGTTTGCAAATAATGATTCAAATGAATGTTAGACCGCATCTGGTACGTCTTTCAATGTTCTCCCCAGACTTCACTGTCTCTATAGAGAATACTCCCAGCATCTTGTACGCACTCCAGTGTCATCTCTGTAACCCAACTATGGTAACTGTAGCAATCAGGTCAACGCGGGGAATATGTTAAAAATAATGTGGGAGTATTTCTGTAGTAAATAAACTGGTGCCATCCTTCCAGAATAAAGCACACTGCACCGAGATTCAAGAGACTTCCTTGCTGTAGTCAAGATGTACTTTTAAATCAGAAACACACAGGGCTGCTGGTAAGGACCGTGTTGGAACTACTTGCAGTCTGCTCACACCTTGACTTAGAGAGACTCTGTTAGTGTTTGAGTGATCTGCTGTCAGCCATACCTAATCTTGGACATTCCCTTTGGCCTGTCACGTTCCTGAGTTAAGAAACTCTGTGCTCTGATAATTTTGTACCGCAGCTGCTTTCCTCTAGGAGAGTCCTAAACTCTGCAGAAGCTCCCACGCTTGCTGGCTGTCAGCAGATTATGGGCAATTCATTTATAGTGCCCCAAACTGAGCTCAAAACTGCAGGTTGGAGCATGGAAGTTGTGGAAAGAAATAAAATAAATTAAACACTCCCTGATGCAGTTGCCAAATGAATCATAAATTATACCTCATCTTAAGCTGCCTGGCTGGACTGCACAACCAAATATTAGCAACAATCAAGTTACCATTACTTGATTGCGTTTGTTGTTTATAATCAGGCTCAAATAGTAAGGTCAACTTTCAGATTTTCTAGATGCTCATAAAGCAATAATCCCATAATCGAATGCCTACACTAATTAAAACTAACCAAACTGGCTTGGGCTACAGCTTCATCATGAGCCAGTTGAACAGTTCAACATTGCCAAAAGACATAGGCCATGCTCTCCATCTTCACCTACCATACCTTGTAGTAGGCTCTGCCATGCATCATATCTGTTTATGAGTCAACTCACCAACCAGACATACATCGAACCCAGAAAAAAAAAAAGAGAAAAAAAGGAAGAAAATATTTATGCTAAATTAAGCCAGCTGAACCAGCTTGCAGCCAGGTCCGGCAAACACCAGGCACAGGAATTCCCAATCCAAGAGCAGAGAAGGGGTGGGGAGTGAGATCTCCCCCTTTTGGCAGCAGCATATGATCAGCCGGCTCAGCTATTCACTAAACCACAGCCAGGGAGGGGAACTAAAAGCAGCTGGCCCCAATGACATAATGGAAGATTTCTCTTAATAGTGGCTATAAACCCTGAAGTCATAAACTGTAAGAGATTGATAAGAAAAGCAAATAAACACAGGGGGTAGGAGAGTCCATGTAGATAGTTTAACTGAGGGTGACAGAAAGGACTTTGTTCTGTAAAACAACAAAAAAAATGTTTAACTTCCACTGTGTTACTGGACCCTTGCTAGCTGGAAATGCCAGAATCAGTAAGAACACAAAACAGGGAGAAAGAAAAGTGTTCAATAAATATTTTGCCACATTTCTTAAAGGATATCTAGATTATGTAGTCACATGGTGAAAATACTTTGCAATCCTACAGTATCTAAAGAGAGATGTTAACACATCATCTACTAAAGCTACATATTTTTAAACAAACAGATCAGATAAACACACCCAAGAATTTAGGAAGTTGAATAAGCCATACTATGGACCATTAATTTTTATTTCAGTGAATCTTAAAATGCTGGAGATTATTGGAAGATTAGAAGAAAGCTAACACTGCACCATTGGGAAAAAAAAAGAAAAAAGGTGACAATCCAAATAATTGTAATATAAAACTTGGTAGGAAAATTAAAATACAGTTAAGATAATTAGTATCAGTCATGAACATACTAAATAGAGGTCTTAAACTAATTTAGGATTAGGTTGAAAATCTGGATCATAAGAGTAACAGGGTCAAAGGAAAAAAAGATTTATGTAAGATACCTGATTTAGCAGCACACAACAGTTTGGTTTATAACTGGAGCAATGCAAGAACATGATAGATTAAAAAATGAGTCTTAAGATGTAACTAAATTGGGAATCAACTTTAAGCACATTTCTGGTGGATTCCTGCAGACTTCATAATATTTAGTATTTTTCCAGTTACCTGATGTTAAAAAAAACTGAAGTTTTGCAGATGACAAAAGACTGGAGGAGAAAAAAATAAGCTAGATCTCAGGTATAAACAGGTTTTACCACTTAATCGTCACAAAAAATGGCAGGAAGAGACTTTAAGATCAAATAAATAGGACAAAATAGCCTATGACTTTGGCATAACTAAGAAGTTTTCTGAACTATTCTTAAAAGACATCCACAGCTAGAACTGCTGACAACAAATCTACAGATCTTCATGGGATCACAGAAGAGCTAAGGCTAGAAGGGAACTCTGGAGATCATCTAGCCATTTTCCCTTCTCAAAGCAGGGGAAAAGACCTGAAGTCTTACCAAACTAATGAACTCTTCAGAGAATGAAATGTGGGTTTTAATAACAAAAAGGTCCAAAAAAAAGTGATTTCTGTGGAACCAATCATTCCCCCATTTACCAGTACAACATCCTCCAGGCTATATTGGCTTTTCGGACCTTCCATTAGTTCAGTGAACATCGATTTAACTCTTACCTTCTTGTTTTCCTTCTTTTATTCACATCCACTTGATTGAAGCTCCATTCTCAGCATCTTCCTTCAAATTTTTCTTCTAATGAAGAAACAAGTTCAAGTTCCCTGGAGAAAGGTTGATTTTACTCTCTTAACCTCAATGGAATAGTGAGGTAAGTCTTTTTTTTCATTTACTCTTTTCCATCTCAATAAAACTTGGTATCTAGCATCTTTTACTTCAGCCTGAATGACTGGAAAAGACATAGGCCAGTGCGACAGATCTGCCTATACGAAAGAGTTTTGGAGGCAAGGTTCACTTTAGACTGACCCAAAATTCCTACCGAACAGTAACTTCTGAGCTTCACCTAGTCCAAACTACACCTCCCTACATCCTGTCCTAAATCTTGTTCACCCACTACAGAAGCAACAGTCTCTACCCTACATACGAACATGGACAGAATACATTTCTGTTGTTGCTTTCTCCAAGGATCTTCCTGCAATCTTGACCCATCTTTTCCCAGTGTCTGTGTCAGTTCCTACCGGGGCGTTAAAGACAATTAAGCTGTCAAAGCACATATTACGGGACCAATTCAAACATTTTTATCCCCTAAATAAGAGCTCTATCCGCAAAGCTGATCTAAATTCTAGTATAGCATGCAGAGAAGACAAACTTTGGTGGAGCAGTCTCCTAGTCACTTTTTTCTTATGTTTCTGGAATCTTTATCCAGATAATCCAAGGCTTATCAGTGACTCCCTGCTTGGAGTCACTCATGGTATAAAAAGGCCTATGCACAATATGCCGGAAAACAGGTATGATCAATATTCAGAAATTATTTGTTGTAGCACATAATCCAACCCTCTCCTTTTCTCTCTATCTCAAGGCTTTCAGAAATTACCTCTGGCTACAAGTTTCCTGAAAAAGTAACAGAAATCTGAGTTTGAGAGAATCCAACAGCCTGTGGTTCTGCACAGCCATTTACATCACTTTTCACATTGGGAGACAAGTAGCTTAGGTGTGTGGCAGTAACATCCCATAGGTACCATTAGTTAGAGAAAGGCTTTCAGCTCCAGTGCCCGCATACATCCATGCACAGACATGCACTTATGACACTCACAAGAATTGGTAACCTGCCTTTCTTCTGTGATGATGAATTCCACAATATAGGAGAACAAACTTTGAGATTGCACAGAAATAAATTCTCATCATCTATAATGGCAAAGTAATTAGACAAAGCAAGCAAAACATTACCAAAAAAATCAGCTTAGGCAAGGTCTCTCTACAAAAAAAAACCAAAAAACCAAAAACCAAACAACAACAAAACCCCACAACCACTGCGTTTATAATCATATGTGAAAGTACTGGCCACTTACACTCCTTGTTTCTTGTTTTTTTATTTTTAAACAAGATGCACTAAAATGTAAAATGCAGAGGTAGAGACATTAAAAATATCTTAATATTACTCCATTTAAGTTACTTTAAAGCCAATATGGAGACTATTAAAAAAAAAAAAAGCCATGGGACTTGGAAAAGCAGTGGAACAGGACACCAATGATTTCAGTCTATTTTATACTACCAAAGTTTAAGGATGGACTTCATCACAGCTGATATGAACACAGGTAGAAAAACAGCACTCCATATATGGCAACAGCACTATAAGGGAACGGTGAACTGAACGTGGGTACGGCTAACAGGGCTTAAGCTAGATTCTTTAGCTACTTGATTTTAAAATAAAGACTGTATAATTTTTTAAGGTATGTGCTCTAATTTAAGGAGGTGGTGATACAGAAATGTTCCACGGCGTGCACTTTACAGGCTGTCCTAGAAAACCGTGGTGCTTTATAAGCTGTAAGTTTGAACAATTCTTGAGAACCACCTTAAACGCAATTCCAATAAACAATCCTTCTAAGTCTATAACTTCTTTTTTGAAGGACCAGAAAAATAATACCTGCAGGTTTTTTTCTTTTTCTTTTTTTTTTTTTTTTCAACTTGCAGATCCATTAGAATGTAGTTCATCCTTATTTTGAAATGGAAGATGCATATCCTTTAAATATTACTCCAAAGAGAGAACTTGTAAGCTGACATAAACAGTATTAGAAAGCATCATCCTAAGTTTGGATCAATCACCTGCACAACAGAAACATCTTATGCTCTACGCACATGTGTCTCCTTTAGATAATCATGAAAAAGTGTTGATGAGAAGGACATATTATGTCAAAATAGCATTACTAAGAGACAGTAAACACTACTTTACTTACACAATTCTTACTTTTCCTTCAGTTCTCTGTATATCTAATTAAAGGCATCAGTAAACATTCTCAGGGATGTGCTCCACATGAAAGCTTGCCCAGTGTAGTAAAACCTTCACTTGATGTGCGGCCTGATGGTATCAGCAGGCAAACTGAACTTTGTATAGCTCATTTTATTTATCTACAAAAATCAGATAATCTGGCTTAGTGAGACATAGTGAAATCTGAATTTCACTACAAAAGTCCTCTTCCCTAAATACTAAGTAGGCTTGTTAAAAAGAAAATTCTGTTGTTTGAGAGCACCCCAACTACATTCATCACTTACTTACCTGTTCAGTTAGTTCATGAAGCAGTGAATTCCACCCAAAAGCCTGTGCTCTCAGGAGCTTCCTAAGTATGAACAGCTGGAAGCAAGAAGACCTCTGTAATCATAACCTGCACTGACATGCCTCCAAGATACTCTCTACGTTCTGCTTCAAAGTGTCTCTTTGAATACTGGGGATTAGATTAAAAAAGGCGTAGTCTGTTAAAGAAATGGGGAAAAAATTGTTCGTGAGTCAAAAGACGGCATCTCCTTCAAGTCCCACTCACATGCTATACATCTGTAGTATCTAAATATTTTCTTTGAATTACCTGGCTGTTATGATTGTGAGGCACCTAAATGTCACCCACTTCAGCTATGGTAAGAGGGCAGGAGGACACAACTTCAACAGCAACAAGAACCTGATTACCTCCCCCAACAACAGTTCACTGTTAGCCAGGTTATCATTTTAAATATATCCAATTCCCAGTCTTTGAGAGAAGTGAAGCCAAATTCAAAGAGGATTTTCCCCTGTATGACTGAAACTATCAAAACAAAGCTAAACATCACCTAGGATGCTCACAACATAAAAGTTGCTTAGAAAGTGAAAGAACTGATTAGACACTGAAATAGTGAGAATTGAGAAGGAAAATGTACAGGCAACTATGGTAAAAGTAGTAAAAGCTGACAATCTAATAGCCTGGTAACTTCCATCTAAAAGGAAAGGAAATTTCATTACAAGTATTAAGAAGAAAAACCAAAAACCCCCTTGCCAAACTAATCACAATTCATTAAGACTTGTTATTTCCCTCCCCAGAAAAAAATTTTCACACTACGGGAAGTTTGTCCTTCATCAAGTTGCAGCATCACATTGAATGAAATGCTTTAATTTTTTGTGTCTGATAGATGATCTAGTCTTAGCTAAGAAATGGGTCAGACGCACAGAAAGCCTCTAATACATTATAAACAGTAAATCTTGTACGTTTCATACTACAAAACAAAATTTTACCTTTGCAAATGGTTTTCCAGCCAAAAAGCTGTACAGGTATATGTTACAGAGATAAATTTATCTCGTTGAAAGGTTAATAAAAATTTCAATGCTCTCCTGACAGAAGAAGAAATAAACTACAATATGACCAGCTATGTATCACCACTGGAATGTCTGAATGCAAAAAGTATTTTCCAAAACTGTACTCAGAAGGTAATTTTGGTTAATACTAACCAAGGAAGAACAATTAAAGGAGTGCTTAAAATATTTATCATGCCAATAACATTTGGCACACAACATGGTAAGGTTTTGCTCCATAACCTTAAAAGAGATATTATTTCCCATTCAACACATGTCAATCCAAAAGGGCTAAGTATAGCATCCTTAGCTCTGATATCACACACTGATGACACAGGGTCATCATTTCTGTCATATAAATATTGATCCTTTCACTAAGATAGATGTAAACCACCACATTTTGACCACTCAACTCAAGCACTTTCAGCAGTGCGAACCTCAGAACAGCAAATCTCATTGTATACTTCCAAATAGATCCTCACTTGCAAATAACCTCCCAGTAGGGACCTGCTCTCAGTCTGAGAAGTTCAATGTTTCTCTTCTACTTAAACTCTGCTGTAATTTGGGCAAACACAAAACCAGCACCTACAGCTCTGGAAAATAAAATAGGATGGGAGGACAAAAACACAGGGATACAGACCTCTGGCAAATGAAAATACAAGACTCCCAGGCCACAGAAAGTAAACAGTCTGACCTTGTAGCCTAGAAATGAACACTCAACCCTTGGAGTCCTTTCTCCTGGACTGGGGCCTCTTACTCATTTACATTTAAAAGTTAATTGAAGTCAGTCAATGACACACCATCAACGTGCATTTTCTCCTGGTTAAGCGTATACCCAACCTACTGGCTTTGTGTTCCTTTTAAATAAGGGCCCTGATGATGAACTCTTGAACAGAAAATTACAGGTCTTTGAAGACTGCTTTAGAAGTGTGCAGCTTGCACGGGGAAAGGTTTCCTCAAGTCCAGACTGAGTCTCTGTGTGCACTGGATGAGAAGAAATGGAAGAGCTTTGCATCCCACTTTGCATCCCTTTTTGCTTCCTTCCTCAGCACAACCAAGCAGCCCTTCTCCAGGCTTCAATTCCCAACCATGAGAGGCAGCACAGCCTTCCATCAGGGAAGGGTCATCTGCCACAGACCCATGTACTGATGCGTGCAGCACATATCATAGAATCATAGAATGGTTTAGATTGGAAGGGGACCTTAAAGAACATCTAGTTCCAACCCCCCTGCCATGGGCAAGGACACCCCCAATAGACCTGGTTGCTGAAAGCCCCATGCAGCCTGGCCTTGGAACACTTCCAGGGATGGGGCCTCCACAGCTTCCCTGGGCAACCTGTTCCAGCATCTCACCACCCTCATAGTGAAAAATTTCTTCTCTATATCCAATCACTACACGCCCTTGTAAAAAGTCCCTCTCCAGCTTTCATGTAGGTGCCGTTCAGATACTGGAAAGCTGCTATAAGGTCTCCCCAGTCTTCTCCAGGCTCAACAACCCCAACTGTCTCAGCCTGAACTCATAGGAGAGGTGCTCCAGTCGTCTGATCATCTTCATGACCCTCCTCTGGACGCACTCCAACAGGTCCATGTCCTTCTTAAGCTGGGGGCTCCAGAGCTGGACACAGTATTCCAGGTGGTGTCTCATGAGAGTGGACTAGAGGCGCACAACCCCCTCCCTTGACCTGGTGGCCCCACTTCTTTTGATGCAACCCAGGATGCGGTTGGCCTTCTGGGCTGCCAGCTCATATTGCCAGCTCATGTCCAGCTTCTCATCCAGCAACTCTGAGTCCCTCTCCTCAGGGCTGCTCTCCATCCATTCTCCGTCCAGCCTGTATTTGTTCTTGGGGTTGCCCCAACTTACATGCAGGACCTTGCACTTTGGCCTTGTTGAACTCCATGAGGTTGGCACAGGCCCACCTCTCAAGCCTGTCCAGGTCCGTCTGCACGGCATCCTTTCCCATAGGAGCACTCACAGGGCTTACCTTCATTTCCTGATCCCAGTGCCTTCATAGTGCAGCGTAACAGGTTCAAGGTTACCCGCGCCACCAGCTGAAGTATCTGTCACACCTTTCTCTTAAAAATCAAATGCAAGTATGATAAGCAAACCCAACAAATTAAGATGCAGATGTAAGATACGAATCTACCTCTCCTGGCCAAAACAAAGCTATTTGATTTTTATTAGGGTTAATGCATAACCTCTTTGAATTTTATTAATTTTTAATCATTTGTCGCTAAACATCTTAACTTCCTTTCAATACTTAAAGGGGGCTTATAGGAAAGTTGGGGACAGACTTTTTAGCAGGGCCTGTTGCAAAAGGACAAAGGGTAATGGTTTTAAACTAACAGAGGGTAGATTCAGACTAGATATAAGGAAGAAATTTTTTACAATGAGGGTGGTGAAACGCTGACACATGTAGATGCCCTATCCCTGGAAACATTCAAGGTCAGACTGGTCAGGGGTCTGAGCAACCTGATTCAGTTGAAGATGTCTCTTCTCTTTGCAGAGGGGTTGGTCTAGATGACCTTTAAATGTCCCTTCCAACCCAAATGTTCTACGATTCTGTGATTCTATGATTTACTAGCAGAAATATTGATCAAGACTGCTGTGTTCGCACACTTTTTAGACAAATGGGGGCGAAGGGTGGGAAATAAGATTTATGAAGAAAAGGCAGTGACTGCCAGCCAAATCATGAACACTCCTGGCATGCCTAGGCCCTGAAGAGGGCAGGCATCTTGGCGTTGTTTTGGGGTCTTTCTCAGTTCCTCCTGGAGGAGGGATCTTTATGGGCCACTAGGGTACACCGCATGAGCGCAATGCCACAGACCCAGTCAGCTGCTGTGTTGGGGGGAGGGTGTCAATGTCTGCTTCACCCTCCCTTCCAGTATAGCCAGCATGATACCCTTTTCAGTGGTTCTTTTGTAGCTATCTGCCAAACTGCAAAGAACTATTTCAGGGTTAATTAAGTTTGGTTCAAAAGCTTACTGAATGTTGGCACCAATGTTTTTGTCATTTCTAAGCCTATGAATTGACAATTCTAATAAAACAAACATTTTTATATCCTTGTATTTCTAAGTATAGCTCTTTTGAGTCTCCCGGAACTAAAATAAACTCAAACACACAGTTCTTAGCTATTCAACTGAGCTTTGCAGTTTCTATGCACACTGAGTGCCTGCTGTGAACTGGCTGTACAGAATTTAGTGGGAGTTGGAGAACTGGGTCACTCTCGGCTTCTGCGCCATCATCTCATTTGGTCCACACGACCACAACAAGCAAGTTGCAATTTATAAAGTAAAATTTACCACGCGTTACCTCCATGTGTTCTTCAGCAGCTTTTTCTTCAAAGTATACTAATAAAAGGTCAGCTCTCACTGAAACAAAGCAAGTAGCACCAACCTTGACATAACAATCTTGTATAAGACAGAACAGAAGCTTCCAAGTGTGTTCTGAATTATAAATACTAAATATTTCTCTAGTGGTTACATTCTCATCAGGACAGTTTCGGACAGTTTGTGTTTTCAAAGATGTGAACAGGTTCTGCAAAGCATATTTAGTGTTTTGAACTGAAGCACAACCTCAGCACATCCAGTCTTTTCCAGGTCTAATCTCAAAAGAGAAAAATTACTCTAACAGCTGTGATTTTATTGACCAGTGTCATATTGCTCATAACAGAATAACATCTCTTCTGCAGTGGAATTTTATTCTAGACGTGACCAGCATTTAGTCTTACTTACTGCACTTGTGTCCTCATTTCTACAGACCACCATCATTAGGCAAACAATCCAAACCACATTAATGGCTTTGCCATTTATAAGCATGTTTGCTAATTAAAAAAAAAGAGGAATGCAAAATTAGTAATTTTCATGTATATTTCATCAGATTATTGCTATAAGTAGTGGCTGCCATCAAAACAGCCCTAATTCCCAACCAATAAATTATCAACAACTATATTTGCTCATCATCCCAAATCATAATCTTCTTGTCAGTGTCTTCACAAGTGTTACTGACTGTGACCCCAGAAATAATTTCCAAAGCTGTGACTACAGTGTCATACTCCAGGTGCAAATGCACTGTAGCTCTCCATAGCCCTAGAATTGCTTTCCATGCCAGTCCAAAACACTTTATTTTCTCTATTAGCATCGACATCCAAAAACCACTGTCATACAGCTATGTCCAGGCTTAACACAAACAACTCTCTCAGTATTTTCCTGTATGGCAAAAAAACCTTTAGCTCCATTTTTGCCAAATATTACCATTTAGGGTCTGGAATTAAAATATGCATTTTTCATAGTTAAACAGTTACTATGTAAAAAGTTTAAAAAAATAGTTAAAAAAGTAATTCTTATCTTAGATCACAAGATATGGCTCAAGATTAGAGTTTTATGACTGTAGTCATATGACAGGAATCAACATCCACTTAATCCACTGAAAACTCCTAACAGGCTGAGTCAGAATCTCACAAACTGAAGAATGATATTCCTGAAATCCCTTCTTTCATCACTGGTGTCAAATCCTGAAGCCCAACACTGCAAGAAACCCAAGTGGTGGATGGAGGGGAAAAGCTGATGACAAGCTCTGGAGATAGAAATAATTTGCAATTAGATGCTAGCCAACAAGCTTGTTAACTTTGTCAAGACTGACCTTTTTTTTAAAAAAAATAAATTCTTAAGACATGTTAGGTTTGGTACAAGAAGTATTTACACAATAGGAAAAAAGTATTTACATAACAGGAAAAGAGAGAGACCATATATCACAGCAGTGGTACAATCACTTAATGGTATCAGACAACTGAAGAAAGTTTAGCCTGACAAAATACTTCATGCAGAGATGAGCAGCACAGAAATGTTTGGGGGTTTCTTTAAATTATTTTTAATTATTAAAGCTCTATATTGGAAGAACAACAGAACCAGGATCAGGTATTAGAAAACTGCCATATAAACATAACTAAATCTCCTTGTGTCAGTGTTGTCACACGTCATAAAAGTCTGATCTACAATCCGCATTTTGACACGTTTTCACTCTTTGCAAGACTTCAGCTTCAGCTTGTGTTCATAATGAACAGTGATCATGTTCTTTTGTTCTCTTCAGTCTTTTTTTTAATTCCCTGCTTTTTTTCTTCACTGAAATACTTCAGTCTTCACAGAATACAGGAATCCTTACTTCCCAGTTTCTCATCACCATGAGAGTCTTCACAGCAGTATCCGAGTGTTTCACAACTGAAACCCACCTTCCAGCCAGTGGCAGCCAAGTTGGGACGCAAAACAGTCAAGACAGGAAAAGGTCACTAACATCCAGGAATCTACAACTCTGGAAAGCCTGAAGCCTTCTACTCCATCACAATCTCCTTCCTACACCCCACATGTATTTTCATACACTCTTTGGTTCTTCATTCAATTCCAGGTTTTCCCTAGTTCTCTACCCAAATCCACATCTCCTCCAAAAACCTACATATCCCATCTCCCCCCAATCTCAACGTCTAATCAAACAATCTCCCCATTGAGCAAGACTTTAATCCACTCCCTTTTCCTCCATCTTTCACCCCTGTTCTGGCTCCTCTCATTTTGACTCACAGAAACCCAAATTGTTTCCCTCACACCTCACCAACTACCAGGCTGTGTCTAACCAGTGGGGCAGCTTTAGTCCCACTGTCATTCAGATCCTACTGCTGCTACACCCACTTACACGCTGCACATCCTGACCTTCCTCCCCTGGCTCCTTGTCCTCTCACACAGCTGCTTCTTGCACTTCATGGCTCCCATCTCCACTACCAGAGCCGGCTTCTTCCTCCACACCGCCTTCACCTAGCAAGCAAGAGAGAAAGCATCTTCTCCCATTTCCAGTGGCTGAACTGACTCATCACTGAAGGAAATCAGTCACACCTCGGCTTGGCCTGTCTTTAATGCCTACTCAGTTCCCAACTGTGCAGAAGGCTAACGCTGGGAAGGCTAAAGTGACTAGAAGAAGGGCTCCTGAAATGGAAGATGCAGCGCAACCTCCCTGAGAGGGCTGCTCACCCGCCTCACCTCGAAGTCACCGGTGTTTCAGGGAGGCACTAGACATCAGCCACGTACACACTCCTCCACAGACGCCTGCGACAGCCCTGCCCAGCGCGCTGCGCCCGCGCTCCAGCCCACCAGCTTGGAAATCTCCCAGCCGGGCAGCAAACCGCACCGCCGCGGAGCCGTCGTACAACCAGCCAGCGGGATCTCCTCAGCCCGGCCTGCAGCGCCCAAGGGCGGCGTGTGACCTCAGCGCCTCGAGGGGGGGTGACTAACATGCCGTCGGCCTCGCCCCCGCACCTCCACCTCCTCCCCCCCCGCCAGGGCAGCGGGCAGGGCCCCAACCCCGGCACGGCCCCCCGATGTGGGTCGGGTCTGTGGGCAAGAGGCGACAGAGCCACGCCCGCAGCGGCCGCCCCCTCCCTGAGGGGGGCGGGAAACGCCCTGGCTGCGGCGGAGCGGGGCGGGCCGGCTGAGGAGGGACGCCGGCCGGCTGAGGCCATCGCCGGGCGGGGCGCTGGGCACCGGGGGAGGCGGTGCCGCAGCAGCCACCGCCGCGCCCATGGTCCGCCGGGGCGGCTCGGCTCGG
>VYXH01007426.1:0-53672 GCA_013397275.1 Burhinus bistriatus | reverse complement strand
TGTGCTCCTGATCCCTTAACCAGCCGTCCCAGGGCCCTAAAGTCATTCTTCATTGCCCTTAGACTTCTGGTAGCTACCTCGTCACCACCTACTTGAAATATCAGTAGTGGGTAGTAATATGAGGGCCGAACCAGGGTAGGGAGTTTTCTCCTTATGTCCTTAATCCTCGCCCCAGGGAGGCAGCTGACCTCCCGGTGGGATGGGTCATGTCTACAAATGGGGCCCTCTGTTCGTCTCAGAAGGGAGTCACCTACTACAATTACCCTTCTTTTTTTCTTGGTTGAGGAAGTCCTAAGACGTGGGGTTGGGTGACTAGCCCTGGGCGACTCACTGGATGGATTGTCCTCTCCATCCTCCTTCGCCTGGCCCTCAATTTCCAAAGCCCCATACCTATTATGCAAGGGCAATTGGGAAGGTGAGGGGGGCCAGGAGGGGTTTCACTTGATTCTCTGAGGAGGGACCTGTCTCCACTCCCCCTTGTCCCTTAAGTCCCCTTCTTCTGCCTGGTGACATGTCCCCACTGAAAGAAAGGCTGCAGTATGAACTCGCACCTCTGCTGGGAAGAGTGAATCCACACATAAGATCACCTAATCAGCTAATGTGATACAAACCTCTGATGCATCCTCTCCTGGTCCACTGCAAATATAGGGTGAAATATTTGCTTGAAATGCTTTTGTACTTTACCTTGCATTTGCAATGGTCTAGAAGTACGTGCACCATTGTCTACCATGTCTCTTAAGGGGGAAAACCTGCTCAAACGTTATTTCCAAGAGACCGAGTTGGTACAACAGCAGATGCCAAACTGGCAAAGAAAACTACCATCAGATTTTTTTTTAACCTTTGTATCTGTCTATCTATACCCTTCATTTGACCTCCCACTCTCCCTCCTGTACCCCCTTGGACTCTCCACTTTTTAATCCTAACAAGGTCGCACTTTTGCTTGGTGGCTTCAGATCTGGCATTCTCCCTGCCAACCTCCAGTCAGCTAATCGTTCGACTCCTTCACGTTCCTAAGGTCGCAGGATGTATCACCTCCCCCTTGTCCTCCAGGACACTTTCAATCTCTTACGAGTGTAAGCTAGAAGCCGTCTCAGTCTAAAACCTCCTCCTCATCTGTACTGCAGTAGCATCAGGAGGACCCAGCAAGGATCAAAGCCCCATTGTGCTCAGATCTGCATAAACACCCAGTGAGAGACAGCTCCTGCCCTCCTGAGGTTATGGGCTGCAAGGGAAAGCAGGCAGATCGAAGGCGAGTGGGACACACGTAAGCAGAGTATTCATGGTGATGCTAGTCACATCGCTTTTTAGTCTCTCTTTTTTTTTTTTTCCTCACCCCTGAAATGAAAATAAAATAAATTTGTTGGCTTGTTTTTGGGAGTGTTGTAAATTACTGTTTGCAAAAGCGATCGTCTGTTTCCATCCACCTTGGTTCTGTGCCAATGCTGCTCCGGGCCATGCTTCCTGAGGAGGTTCTGCGGCGCTGCAGGAATAGCACAGCACGGAAGCACCAGAAGACGAAGGAAAAACACTTGGTTGCCCACCCGCCCCATCAGAGATGGCTGCAGTCTAGCAGTAAGCCCACCAATGGCAAGCCGAATGCAATGTAGCCCAACATGTCCCGTTAGCCACCAGCCTAGGGCTGGAGAGGAGGGAGGGACTACATCCCTTCACTTACCTTCATTACGACACAAAAGGGAGGCAGCATCCCAGCCGGTTCACAGAACAGACACCTGCCAGGGGAGAAGGCAAGTTTTGAGAACTGGGAAAAATGATCTGAAGTAGGGTACAATATCACTTCACTCTAACCCTAAGGAGAATAAATTATTCTCCTCTTTCTTGAGCAGCAGAAGCATACCAGCATTGCAGAACTGTAAGGACGAAGGACAGCCTGTCCTGTCCTGATGCAAAAAAGTCCTACCCCTAAAGTGAGGCTTCAGAATGGTGTGCGAGAGTTTGATTTGCATCCAGAGTGGAAACAAGCTTGCCAGCCATCAAGCTGATGTGATTTGAAGCAGCTGAGATATTAAATGCACTAAACCAGAATGTATAATAGCCATGCTGGCAGACCTTTAATTATTGTCGTGCTTGTGGGCACTGATATCATTCAAATTAAAAGCTTTCCCCACTACTTGCATTTTTTTAATACGTTGATGTACTCTGCACTGATGGATTGTCCTCTCTTGTCCTTCTCTCACAAAATGCTTGGCACAATTTGCTTCATTGCAGAAATAAAAATTATTGGCACTCATTCGCCATCTTTTTGGTGCTCTTTTTGTTTTGTTTTAAAGCACGGACCCCCTAGCTGGAAGAAAGTTTTGACGAGTTTGGAGGGGCAGTGTTAATTCCACAGTCACCAATCCTCCTTGTCAGAAAAAGCACATTATTAAAAGCAAGACTGAAGTGCTGGTGCAAGCTTCCCTAGAGCAGTGCCTTTGACAGTGCTGGCTGATGACATAGCAAAGTTTCCTTGCTGTGTGCTGCACAGATGCTCTAATTTTCCTCTCTCAACTGGTCCAGAGACAGATATGTTGGGCCAGTCCAGTGCTCAGACAGAGCAGCAGAAGGCTCAAGAAGTTCCTTTGAAGAAGCTTCTCTGTTTGCACTGTTGTCACTGATACCAGAATCTGGCTCCTTGTCTAGTACCGTGGTAAGGCTGCTTGTTTGCTTGCTCGGTGTAATTTTGGAACAAGTGGAACTGTTATAAGCAGAATGAGCAAAGTATCCACACAAATTACTTGCCAGAAAAGTTGCTCACACCCTCTTCTGAGATGGAAAAACCATAAGATAGTCAGAGGAATATTCTTATTTATTCCCCCTGATGACAGGCATAGCATGTCATATCTCCATCGTACGGAGACTCATTTGTAGGAGATGCAGCACTCATGTCTTCCACACTGCTTCCAAATTACAGCCCCTGATTTGCCACAGCTGCCACAAAAGCCCTTTCAACTCTTGCTACTTTCTGCAGCTCCCCTTGCTGTACACCTTACGCAGCTCATTTTACCTTTGGGGCAGCGATGGAGCACAGTTAGAAAGGGACTGGGGGCTCAAACCAGGAATGAAAAAGGGTCTGCCTGGCAGTGCTTGCCCCTACCTCGCCTCTCCCTAGCCCTGAGCCTCAGCCTCACTGCGCACCCCAGAGCAAGGCTATTGCTTCAAGGGGAAGGTCACGCCTGTAGCCTATTTTATCATTGGAGACTTGGTCTAGTTGCCTGCATGCAGAACCAGGAGCGAGAAAACTCCTCTATTTATATACTCTACACCTGACTGCAGCACTAAATCTTTCACTGCCCTTGAGCAATTTACTTCACCTTTCTGCCTTAGTTTCCCCATGTGTAAAAGTGAGATAATGCTTACTTGCCACCCAGGGATTTTGCAAGGATTAATTAGTTAACTGAATTTGCTTGAAAGGTGAAAAACATTTTACACGTGTTAAGTATTGTTGATGCTTTGGGACAACGAAAACGTCCCTCCACTTTACAGAAGCAATTTTAAGAGCTCAGACCCAAAGAAAAGAGAAGCTGAGGATACTGGCTAACTCAAAACCACCAGGATGTGGGAACACTGAGGAAGGGAGATCATCGTAACTTGGAAAGGTCTGCAAACATGAAACCTTTCAGCCCTTTGGAAGCCAGATGAGGTGAAAATGAGCAGCATGTAGTCAACAACTAGGATCTCTTCCTTGATTCCCGGCTCAAGCCCAATGGAGTCAGCAGCCAGCTATCCTGATCATCTGGTGGCCTCTGAATCCAGTCAGTCCAGCAGCAGGCATAGCACAGACCTTACTAGAAAACATACTATCCCACTTGGGCTTCCAGAAGACCAATCAAGTTCAGTGCTGCCTCAGGTGTGCTTCTGAGAGAGACCAAGGAAAGGCAAGAAAATTTTCACTTTTCCTGCCCAGCCTAGATCCAGCCTTTGGGATTAAAGGCAGGATCACACAGCTATTCCTCCTGCTTCTCACCAGCATTAAATTAAATTAAAAGAATTCAAAAGTAAATGCCCAGGAGACAAAAGGAGCTGCTGTCATGGAGAAGACGAGAATCTGCTCAGGAGATCAGGATGAGCAGCAGCACTAGCTCCTGACAAAAAAAAAAAAAACAAGAGGGAGGAACTAAGTGAAAAGCATCAGCTCTCCTAAGGTGCCATTTAAAGAGGTAAACTTAACAGGACAAAACCAATTACACTAATTACCCTTGGAAGTGCCGTTCTGCAACTTCTCAGGATGCTATAGCTGTTTGGGCATAAAGGCAACACTAACGGGGTGTCTACAGCAACAACCGGCCAGTCTCTTCTGCATGTAGTAATGTCTCTGGGAGGCATTGTCATGTCATCTACAACTGGCAAAAGAGGAGATGTGGGTGTTGCAATGCTTTGACTGTTTTCTAAATGGCATAGCCCCTTGCATAGCTGCCACTCAGCTTGCTCGCATCTGCCCCATCCCCCTTCTCTCCTCTCCTGTGTTTGTAACCACTGTGCCAAGATGTGTTTGCACCTAAATTGCTACACTCATTTTGACTCTAAATGCACTTAGTGGTCCTGTATCTTCTTGTTTTTATATCTATATAAGTCAGGAGTAATCCTAAAAGAGATTCACAGGGGCAAAACCAGTGAAAAATTAGTGGAACTGAAAGGAAGTCCAATTTACAGAGGCTGAACGCTAATTTTCTTTAGAATGGAGGCTAAGTCAATCAAAAGTAAGAAGCTTCTAGGTTTCAGGACTTCTAAGAAAAAAAGTTTTTAGATATAAGGAACCAATCATTCCTGGCTGTCACAGGCAGTGTAGATGATGAAAGCAATGGATGTATTGACTGGCTCCAGCTGAGGATCTGGCCAGGTGGAATTAACGCTGTTCTAAAGAACAACCCTGCATGAGTTTACAGGCAGAGACAAGTCCACGTGACAGGCCTTGGTGTAACCTTCCAGGGGACGCATGAGCCCGAGATGTACTCTGTATTCACAGTATTCAGTACAGAAGGGCAGATGGGAACCGGCTGTGAGGCACCTGCACCATGTTCTCCCCATTCTGGTTTAGCCTAACAAACACAAGTGTTTGTGGACTCCTGTCTCACTGATATTAGCAAACAGTTCTTACTGTTGCTCAGCGTGAGAGAAGGGGGAGAAGGTAAGGAGAAAAAACAAGAATATACGTAGTATTAAGACACTGCTGGAGCCTGAAGTCAATATTGCCTGCTGTTCACAGAGTTGCTGCTTCTGTTTGAAGGACCCTGCACCTCTCTTCCTTTATCACGTTTGCAATTAGCTTTCCACACACATCTGCTCCTGACCTTAAAATAATTTCCCCTCCACCTCCAAAGGAAAATGATTTTGTAAAGAGATTGCTTCCAGAATCACAGTTCTTTTCCCATCCTTCAGTGGCTTTGGCAGGCAGTCTCATACATCCCAGCTTACTCCAGAAAGAATTTGTGCCTTGCCGAGCATCACGTTTTGTGGCCAAGATTTTGAAGAAAGCAAACGGGACCAAAATTTCAAGCACCAAGCCCATATTTAGGCACTTGTGTAAATGCCCTTTTTTTCAGCAGTCCGTAGTGTGTAGTAGCTCCAGCTGACTTCTTTTCATTCTGCTCCTCTTTTTCACACCAAGTCCCAACACAACCATGGTGTTTTGATACAATGACAGGAGTATATGCTGCCTGGTAGACTCGTGTCTCTATTCCTGCATCCTGTGACATTGCTTCTCTAGAAAGGCTGAAGGGCAGAAAAGTGAATGTCCCTGGATCTCACGGCCACTTAACACAAACAGAAAGCCAGAGCTGAACCAGAATATTTCCATAGCATTGAATAATTTGCTTTACTCCTTCCAGAGACACTTTCATTCACTCCTGTTTTCGGCCTATGTGCTAATTATGTTCCACTGAAATTCTCAAAAATGGGCTGTAAAGGTGACTTTTGTAATGCAAAGGGCTCTTGCTGGTGTAGACAAGTATTTTGCTAAGTAACAACTGGATCTTGGTTAGTCCTAGCATAGATAGCTGAGCTTTTAGTCTTGTTTACTGGATTTTTTTCACCCTGATTTGTTCAGCACCTGCCCTGCTGTTGGGGTACCCTTGGTGGCCATAGGGGAACCCCTGCCACCCACCCAGTGCCCCACTGAGAAAGCCAGAGCTGCTGGAGGCAGCGAGGAACATGTAGCCAAGAGGGAGCCCCTCAATATGGGCACGGAGGGAGAGGACTCAGAAAAAAAGCCTGGGAAGGTGGAAAATATGGATTTAGGTTATCTAAAGGAAAGAGAAACTACAAAACACTGATAGCAGAAGACACACTGGGTGGCAAAAATTCATCCCCAATGTAACTTTTATTTCAGTCGGTTACCCAGGAGCTGGATTTGGCCTGCCCGGCAGAAATTGTTTGGTTTAGCCAGTAATGTTAATTGGAAAAAGTGAGCAGTATTACTTTAATTGCACAAAAGAGAGGGAGGACAGATCCCATTTCAAATTTCAGAGTAAGGCTTTTTTTAAGGGGGGGATAAATATTAATACGGAGGCTGTGTTGATGAGCTTTAGGGGGGTTGCTAAGCAACACGGCCCTTTGTCTATAGTGCAGGCGATGCTTGGGAGGGGACCGTGTAGGAATAAAATCCACATGGCTTCTATAGAAACATATTTTTGTAGCTTTTTTAAAACAAACAGAAACCCAAATCACATGAAAATGTAGTTATGGCTGCAATCTGAGGGCATGTATTTGGAGGATGTTTTGAGCCCGACAGCAAAGTCGGGGCAACGTGCACACGTTTTTAACACGACATCAATATTCACTCAATGTATCTCTAAATAGCATGTATTTTTATAAACTCTCAGATTCAGATCTGTGTACTAACTTGCTGTTTATGGCACCAACCATGACATTTTTGTCTGTTATATTTTTTTTTCCCAGGTCACCTTAAGGAATTTCATAAATGTATCCCAGTCTAGCACAGAAATGGAATAGCTAATAACATACCGTTATGTAACTGATAAAATAAAACCACACATTTCCAGATATTGAAATCATGTATGCGTTGGTGCAAGCCTTGTAGTAAAATTAAGCTCCACAATCCTTTGAATTCAATACGTTCATTTTTATTTAAAACTTAGAGCTCAGGAGTACAGGGCAAAGGAACAGCTTTTATTTGAGACTCGCAGAGAGAAAATTGTATTTTATTAAGTTAGTGAAAAAGCTGACTGCAGAGAAATTTTAAATAATTTCTTTTTAAAAAATGAAAGTACTCTTATATTCTGATACGAAAGAAAAGCTAAAGCTTTGCTGTTTATATAAGGGAGCAGAGGTGAAAAGTGGAAACTCAGTGAACTGCTAACAGTTAGTGCCTTTCTTCTATGATTTGTCCTGGAATCGCCTCCTCAAAACACACACACCACACATTTTTAACTACTGAAACCATATTACTGCAGAAAAATATAAGGTGGACTGGAAGAGCCCACTGTGCCAGCAAAGAGGCTGTGGATTTGGTATTTACTCCATACAGCATCTGCCATCACAAGATCCTCTACGCATGGCCAGAGGGTCTGGAGCAAGAAGATGTCCCTACCCAGAGCAATAGGCTTGGGAAAAAATTACTGCTCTACTTTTATCTGCACCTCATGAAGAAACGATGGTTTTGAAAGAAAGGGAGCATGCACCATTGCTTACTATTGCCTGTCCCAAGGAGCCAGCAGGGGACCTTCCCTTACATCCTGGGTCCCCAAAATCACAGGCATCCATGCTGCCTCGCAAGAGACAGGGGCCAAGGAAACAGCTTGGAGCTGTTACTTTGCTGGCCACCGAGTGCTCCAGCTCCTTCTCTATTTACAGGTCAAGTTCTGGCCTGTATCACAGCCATACATTTGCCCCTAAGGATTCTCCTGTGGTATAGGCAGAGCAAGCAGCTCGCCTAGGCTTATTAGGGTAGCATGCAAAGAATAATCTTCCTTTCCAAAACCACAGAGATTTGTAAGAGTCCGGTGCATTTACAAGTGGAAGATGACAGCAACGGAGCAAGAGGTGCAAACCTCAAAAGAAAAAAGTAAGGAGGAGTTTTTACTTTGTAGACAGTTACCAAAATGCACAGTGAAATACAGAAAAAGAAAACATTTCTCTGTTGATGTGCGTTTTGCCATTGAATCTACATGAGATTCAAAGGCAACCCTAAGGAGGTTCTTCGGAGGTACATTGCCCATGTTGTCAGCGCAACAGCTAATTTCACAAAACTCAAGGTGAGTCCACCACTAAGCATGTGGAAACCACTGGGGATATTAGTGCTGGTCGTTTGGGGTTTTGTTTTTAAAATGAAAAGTTTTCCTGTACAAGATGATTTCCTCTGCGTATGGGCCCACTGTGAAAGTGTGATATCAAAAAATTAAACAAGGTACTACTGGACTACCAACAGGGTGATGGATAGCATATCCCTGTCCTTGCAGAAAATTTTGACTACAGACCAGTACCAAATTTCTGATTTTCTCAGAGTCCACCAGACATTGCTTTGTATGAACACTCTGTGTGAAAATGTGGTAACAGGGATGTGGTTGTGCACGGCCTCATAAACAGCAATAGCCGGTCTACCTCAGTTTGGGGGACCATGGAGTTATATCAAAGCTGCTGGTATCTGAGACAAATTCTCATAAGATATATGTCTAATTTCTCTTTCATGAGAATTCAGCTTCATTCCTGCATATGTAACTTCTCTCGCTTCACTTTGCTGCTTTCCCAGCTCCCTCTTCTGCTGTAGGCTGTAGCAGTATCAGCGAAGTCATATGAGGCTTTTGAAACCCACAAGAGCGTTTTTAAACGCATTGGACTGGTGGAGGTGGGAGACTGGATCATGATGCAGGTACTAATGTGCAGCCACCTCCTGAAGAACAGCATTCCCAGAGGCCTGACAGCCTGCAGCCCCTCCACAGAAGCGGCACAAGGCACTGGACAGGGAACATTTTGTCTTAGGATCGATCTTCAATATACAGCACCCAACAGTGAGACAGACCCAGGCTGTCAGAGCCTGGCTTGGAACCTCTGCCAAAAAAGACAGTGAGCCATGCTGTTCTCCTAGATCAGCCTACAAATTGGGGGAAAAAAAAAAAAAAGGTTTGATCTGAGGATTGTCTGCTCAGACAGGCAAGCAATTGGCCTGGAAAGAACAACACTGGGTAACCGTTCCCAGCATGCTGGGAACAAGAAAGAACAAATTTTCCACTTTTCAAAAGGAGGTAGATCTGGCATCTGCTTTTCACTCTTAGCTAGCAGGTATCTGCATCACTCAGTCTTCTGCCCCAGCATGGGCCTTTGGAGGTGGTTCAGAACATGTCTGCGAACACTTTTTCCAGCACCCATCTGTGTGTAACTACCCTCCTCTGAATTCTTTTTGACATGCATTCCGATCAAGCCGGTAAGTCTGGTCTGGTTGTGAGTCAGCTCCGCTGTTTTGTTCCTTTGAGGTGTACTGCTTTTCAGCTCAGGGATGAGGGGGATGCCTGCAGATGCCACACCTAAGATGAAATAAGCAGTCTCTGTGCAACCCACAGAATACCCTGTATGCAAATACTAATTCTGTTTAGCTTTTCTTACCTTTATGACTGCATTCATATATGGTAGCTATAGACAGCGTTGTTGCGTTATCAGAAATGGCTTAGCAGACTGAGCTGTGTTCTGCTGGTTGGTGAGGAAGAGGAGGGTACCAGCACCTGTTATGGTAGCTGCTGGGGCCATATTTTCGTAGGGATTATATATGTATGGACCTAGTTGTCAAGGTACATTATGATTGGTCCTGAGTTTAGAGGTGGCTGGTTGCTGAGCGCATTTTGGTTGCCCAGCAGTCGCAGTTGCAAAGTTTGCCAGTAAATAGAGGAGGACTTCCAGGGGAATGGAGGACACACTGACTGTGAACACCAAATAGCCAAGCACTGGTGCAAGTGCTATGGTCAGATCCCCCCTTCAAGGATCATAGTGGGCCTGGGGCAAGCCTTGGCTCCATAGGAGGCCAGTTGCATTTTCCCACCAGTGAGAATCTGTGGGATTCCTCTCTGGTTCTACATTCTGGCAACTGGTGGGTGTCTTGGTTTCGGCTGGGATAGAGTTAACTTGCTTACTAGCAGCTGGTATAGTGCTATGTTTTGGATTTAGGATGAGAATAATGTTGATGACACACTAATGTTTTTAGTTGTTGCTAAGAAGTCAAGGCCTTTTCTGCTCCTCACACCGACCGCCAACAAGTAGGCTGGGAGTGCACAAAAAGTTGGGAGGACACACAGCTGGGACAGCTGACCCCAACTGACCAAAGGGCTATTCCATACCATATGATGTCATGCTCAGCATCTAAAGCTGGGGGAAGAAGAAGGAAGAAGAACTCCAAGTTACAGCGTTTTGTCTTCCTGAGTAACTGTTACACATGATGGAGCCCTGCTTCCCTGGAGATGGCTGAACTCCTGCCTGCCAATGGGAAGCAGTGAATGAATTCCTTAATTTGCTTTGCTTGTGTGTGCGGCTTTTGCTCTACCTGTAAAACTGTCTTTATGTCAATCCACGAGTTTTTTCTCACTTTTATTCTTCTGATTCTCTCCCCTATCCCAACCCGGGAGAGTAAGTGAGTGTCTGTGTGGTATTTAGCTGCCAGCTGGGGTTAAAGCATGACAGTAGGACAACAGGGTCTGCTCATGGGATGGAAGAGCCTTAGGTCCTGTGTGTGCTGCAGAGCTCTTGGAAAGGTGCACTGTAGATGAATGTCAGGGGCATTCCACAAGATCTGGGTAGCCCAAACATCTTGCTCTTGGCATTCTCCTGTTGCTGAGGGTGCCTAAGATATCACTCATGGCCAGGGACTGAGAAGATATTGAGGGCATCATCAGGGTTCTTTTAACCTCACTGAGTAGGTCCAGCCAGCAAGCATGAAACGGACAAAATATCTCAAAAGGCCACGTGTGTCTTCAGGCTGCTATACTGTTTTCCTCTATCCTTTTCACATACTGGTATTCTCATTTAACCAAAACCAAGTGGTAAGGTAATATAAAATAACATGGACTTCTGCTAGCAACAACCCTTTGCTTTGACATAATTCTTATTTAGAGTTGCCTAAACCAGCCCTGAAAAATGGATTTACTAGGACCTGTCTACACAAGGATGGGTACCGACCCAGCTACAACCTGTCTCCTTATAAATAAGACCGATGAGGAACAAAATTTTGATTTTTGCACTGTGTGTGGCTAGTATAAAATCAGACCTCTTCCATAGCAACATTATGGAATTTTGTATCATGGTAAGTTAAATGCAAAATCCGTGCATGCCAAAATTAGAATATGCACATAGAAGGTTTTGAATTCAGCTTACTTCAGGCAGAAGGGACTGCATTTTACAAAGGAGATCAGGGTGTGTTGTGTATATCAGCTGCAATGCACAGCTCAAAACTGTGATAAATAAATGACAGGTGAAGAGCCAAAATATAAAGTGTTTTTCCCAACGAAGATGTATCATGTCCTTTTCTTCCAACTATATATTATCTGCTCCACAAACAACTCAAGAGTCTTGATTATACCAGTTCAGATAATTTCCTTTCTTGCAGCAAAGACACTTGTTCAGAAAGCGACATCACTCCTTATATTCCTTTTGACTTGTCTCAAAGGAGTTTTCTGCTAATGTTGTAATACTTCTAGGCCCGTCCAACAGCAAAGCAGACAGATGGTGTAAGTGGGAGTCTTGCTCAGCAACCCCTGTCCAGAACACAACACTCAGCAATGGCCTAAGTGACTTCCTACTAGTCAACGTGAAGAACTGTCCAAGTTCTAAAACCCACTCAGGAGGAGGTATAAAACAATCTGCAAATGGGCTGCTGGGGGTGGAAAAGCTAAAGTGGAAAGACCTTGCAGTGAAGAGGTGCGCCATTTCATCTATATCCTGCCAGCCTCTGACATCACTTTACCAATGAGGAATCCTTTTTCAGTACATTTGATCAATGTTAAGAGGGAGAACTATCGGTTTCTAGATGCAAATACAGCAGATTTTCATAATAAAAGCATATTTATTACCTTCCATTCTTGTCTTAAACACCTAGAGCAGATGCAGAATATTGTTGATTCATACTATCCACTTAAGCAATAACAACTGAGTCACAGGGCATTTCCTAGGGATTAATGAGTAGCTGGGAGAGTTGATGGCCCAAAGCAAACTGGAGGGCCATTAACCCCAGCCAGCCATTAATTCCCTGGGAAATGCTCTATACCTCAATTGTTATTTGCTGCTATGACCTCCATCCCCTCCTTTACACTGTTACACAGAGGAAAACCAGATCTTGAACGGGGGCAATGCTAGATGCTGCTCCTGCTGGAGACGGATATTTCTCAGCCCAGCGAATTCCTGGCCAGGCCAGGAGATGCTAGCGGCACATTGTGCTCAGCTGTGTTCATGTGCAGCAGCTGCCAATCAAGAAATATTTCTCTAGATCTTTGCTGAAAGAGTGCTTGTCTGTCCAAAATACGCAGAGGGCAATGGAGTAAATGCTTCTGTTTTGAAAGATAAGCCTACAAGCTACAAGGAGTGCAATGGTCAGTGCTCTAAGAGCTGGGCAAGGACTACAGAGCCCACCTCATCAGAAGCGCAACAACAAGCTTTCCAGAAAAGAGCCCTTAGAATTAGTTCTTGTTTCTCCTTTTTGGAGCTATTGTGTATGTGTCCTGTATTTGGAGTCTCAGAAAGAGCAAGGAGATGGGGACACCTTCCCTCTCCAAAGCTGAATGCAGCAGCAATGGTAGTAGAAGAGATGCATAGCATCTTCCCTGCTGCACGATACAGAACACATACCGTGCTAGGTAACACTAGCTGGAAGACAGCTGCTCCTATAAGATATGTAATGCTACGGATCACATAGTAACTTGTGGCACATAGTGTTCATTCAGAGGAGAGCAGATGCTGCGCCTACCCCCTCCACCTTTAAGCCCCATCCTCCTCCTGGGACACCACCCTGGAACACCAAAATCCTTAGGTTGAAAATCTCTCAGAGCATCTGTGGCAGGTTCTCTTCCCCTGTAAATGCTGGAGCTCAAAATACCCTCCTCATTCTGGAGAATGAGGCTTCCAGGTCATTTTAATGCAGTTTGCTGTCTTTCAGAGCACAAACTTTGTGCCAATTCACAACATGCATAACTAGAGTTACATTAGCGGGGATATCCAGAACACAAGACACTGCCTTTTCTACACTCTCTGGCAGCTGACATAGCAGACAAAACCCCCAGTTTCTTAAAAGCTAAACAACATTACATGAAATAAACACTTAAAAATACACTTATTTAAATTAAATGTGAAATTAAAACATTTCATATGAAGGTCTAAAATTATATAATGTATTAAAATAGCATTCAGCAACATACTGCTGCTGCTGCTGAAGTTCTGGTCAGATGAACTAGGTAGGTTCCCTGGGATAAACATTTGCTGAAGTAGAAAACCAGATTTGGAAGCAGTAGCCTCTTTGCACATACAGAATATTTAATCACTTCATTTTATTCAGTTAGTTCCATTCAATAAGCTCATTTCAAGTTGAGAAACCATAGAGAAGTTAAAAAAAAGGGAGGACTTGTTGTTTGTTCTCCAATCTATGAATAAAAATGTGTGCGATGAGTTCTGCAGTCTCTTGGCTATGACTTACTTCAGTGACTGATAACTTAATTATTAATAGTAACAAACTGGTTAGTTACTTTTAAACTTAGAAAAGCATGTATGTTTTTTTTATTTTCTTATGAGATACTACTTAAGGTAGTTTATTTAAGTAACAGAGAGAGTATTAGGCTATTTTGGGAAATTTTGATTGAATTCTAGTTTTCATTTAAACGTAGATTCATAAAAACAGGAAAAAAATTTGTAAATAAATGAACCATTCTTTGTTTTCCAATTAAAAATATGGCAAAATTAAGAATCTACTAAAGTGATTCTTAATTTATCATCATAATAAATGAGCATAGATAAATACTTCTGGTTAACAAGAAGAAAGACCTTCCTGAGTGCTATCTCTTGTTATAAAGCAAGCTGTTCTAATGGTTACCAACCCATGAAAGCTAAATTTTCTTTGAAAAAGTAACTGCATATCTTAAAACTGCAAAAAGAGATAAAATCTATTATTTAAACCAAGATTTCTTGCTTGGTGATTTAATTCTTGATTTAAATCAGTTCACTGTGGGTGTTGGAGTTGGCTTACAGCCTTCAAATAATTGTAGGGAAGAAAGGAAACTCTGCTGAGACGCATGCTATAAATGTAGTATTTGCTGGTATCAGAGACTTCAGTGACGTCTTTACATTCAGAACCTCTGGGTTATCAGCATTAGAAGACTCGGTAATCCCTCTGAATTGCACTAAAATAAGTGACTGAGGCTGTGGAAAGCCACAGCAATTGGTACTTGACTATTTTAACATTGACCTAAAATGGTGAGTATAGCTTTTGAACACTGTCTAACCAGCAATCTGTTGGCCAGTTACGTTCCAAATTCATCTGTCAGTATAGGACAGATCCTGTGATCCCGAAGTTTCATGGGCAGCAGATGTAACCCCCGAATCATGGGACCGGACCCATTAGAATTGCTGCAGGACAGCAAGAAGAAAAGAAGAGAAGCAGAACCATACACCATAAAATTATGGCTACAGGCATAGACAACTAGGGAAACCTGCAAAATGACAGTTCATAAAGCATATATATAAAGACTGAAAACTGGCACTGGTAAAGTAAGGTGTAATCTGTGCCTTTCCATTTTCTTCAGTTCCTGGTGAGCTGACTCCAAAGAACAGTATTTTCGTCTCTCTTGGCTATGTCAGCAGTCTCCAAATCTGCACAGACAGCAACATGCCTACAGCTGGTGTATACGCTCAGAAACAGCTTCTCAGTTTATCCAGTTGCTTGAGCGCTTAGCCTGAATGCTTTGGATGGCTGGTGCTACATCCTACATCTGTATTTGTCTGTTTTTTAAAAGCATCATGTCTTACTGTGGTTCCCAAACAAATCTTTGTCAGTGGTGTAAAAAAGCCAAACGTTGGCTTTTCTATCCAGTACAGGTACTTTCAAATCCAATTCAAGAATGGCTGGTATCCATTTAACTTAAGCCAGCGATCACTGAGATTAAAACATGTATTACTATGAATAGTTTTAAAACCAGTTTAAGGGTTCACCTGCACTTACTTTCAAGTGGCATAAGACCAGCTGTGATTTAGCAGTTGCACGGGTTTAAAAGGGATACAACATCAATACTAGCTGGTGTAGCGCTTAACCTCAGCCTTGTGATAGCGAAAGGCTTCACCGCTGTGCAATACTTTCCCCAGTTCATGTAAGAGACCTGCAAAGCAGTACACCCTCCTTACTGGGGATACAGTTGTGCTGGTATCCAGATGCAGTTTGTTCTGATAGACTTGTTTCCTTAGGGGATGAGGATGCCACTTATTATTTACATATAACTACATCTACAATGGTATTTTTTACAGATACGACAACACTGGTAAAAAGTCACCCTCACAACTGACATAGTTACTTGTGTACAACTTTTCAGCTCTGACAATGGCAAAGAATGACCACACCCAATCAAATACTATACAAGTACGATGCTTGAAGTGCAGTTTGTGAGCCAGCAGTGAATAACAGCTAGGGAATATGGTATCTGCCAGAGACCACTCTGTCTCACAAAGCTAAATCTGCTTTTCTCAAAATTAGATGGCAATCTGACTGTGGCTATACTGAATATAGGCATATATAGGCCAGGCATATAGTAATATTCATATTACTCCATTCACCATAGAAGAAGAAAGAAACTCTTTCAGCCTTGCCTTTATATTGAAGCTTTGGCAACTGTGGTACAGAAGTGATAGGGGTTTTTTTTTGTGTAAAGAACTGGAATAGTTGTTGATACACAGCTTAGTCAAGAAACGAGCATTCTTTCTTTTTAAAGATTCTGCACTGCTTGCAGACATTTTATCCGTTGCACAAACCCATTCTCTGATGTAACTAAATATTATTCATTTTACAAATGGGCATGCTGTGATACAGGAGGAGATTCAGTCACACAGTTGCTGGTTCTGGAGGACCTATAAAACACTTCGATTTTGACACATGGGTATTATTATAACCATTCAACAAGGCTACCATCTTTGGAATGCAGAGGTACATTTGCAACGGGTTTTGAAAATACGGCACTCACTCGACATCACAGCTGAAGTCAATGGGATTTCTTTAAACCTCAGAGCGTCTCACAGGCTGCAGCCCATATTCATTGCTCCAGAGCTCCTCAGAAAGGCAGATGGACTGTGCGTGAGAAACGGATCTCTTAACTTCTCAGGTTTGCAGGAGGATTCAGTGGAACGGCCAAACACATTACTATTTGATGGGATCCATTTGGCTGGAGAAGACTTCCTTTTCCCAAAGGCTTCTCTTTATAGCAATCTGCCTTGGCCGTGAAGGTCTGGAGGAGGCTCCCTATGGAGCTTATCTATGCTGCTTCTTGACTGCTGCACAGCCAAGTAGGCTTTCCAAGCCTTAGAGCAACACGTTGGGCAAAAGTCCTTTAGCAGACACTCAGAGCCCAGGTGACAGCGCTAACCCTCTGGGCCAGCTCTACAGCTTATCCTTTATTAAATTTCAATCCTTCATCGCTTATGATAAAATAGAAGCCAGAGGGTGGATACACAATGAGCATTTTTGAGAGCCCTACTTGTGTGATAGTTTACTCTGTGGTGGCTTAAATACAGAGTAGAATGAATGCTAAAATGAAAGCACAAACTTCTTTGGCCTCAGGGTAAGAAAAACATTTTAAACATTGCTGGCCTTAAGGTACAAAAACAAGTATTTGCTAAACTTCCAGACTTCAGAGAGTTGGTTTTTCTAAGGCAATTCCTTATTGCTGCTTCTCTGGGAGGCTTTGTCCTTTTTCTGCTTCCCACCCTTCGGGAAGAACATAGGCAAGGACTAGGAGCACAGCCTCTATCTCCAGTTCCCTCTGCTCCTGTGGGATGATCACCTCGGTTCCACACATGTCAGCCAATACTGAGAAGCAAAAGGAAAGCAAGATGAGAGAAATACCATCCTTTGCAGATGGTTTAGAGATGGCTTGCATTGTTCTCATGCACTTGGTTCACCACACAGACCTCAAGGAAACACCGATCTCATCACATCTAACACAGGATCAGCAAGCTTGCTAGGACTATATGTATGCTTTTCTGTGCCCAGCACAGCATACCCTCTCTCTTGCTGAGAGGGGATGTGTCTTGCAAGGTGTCAAGAATGTAAAAATGTGACTAAACAAAGACCACCACCACCACCACCACCTCTCTTAGCTCCTAGGTCCAGTCAAGACATAGGATGGGATTAGGCATGACACAAAAGTTGTCATTTATTTATTTGTTGTCATCTTTTAGAGCCTTTCCAAAGTGCCAGCTTGATCATTTGTTCAAGTTAACCTTCCTCCATCTCCTTAAATATTATACAAAAAATCTGCTGGGAATTTAACCTGCCAGTGCACCTTGGCACCTGGGCATGATTTTAGGCATAAGCTTAGCAGTAGACTGCCCATTAACTCACCATTTGACCCAGTTCCCTCATGGCTGGAGGCAAAGTCAGGGACAAAAGGAAACCCTTGTGTCCTGGTTTTGGCTGGGATAGAGTTAATTTCCTTACTAGCAGCTGGTATAGTGCTGTGGTTTGGATTCAGGATAAGAATAATGTCGATAACACACTAATATTTTAGTTGTTGCGAAGCACTCAAGGACTTTTCAGCTTCTCATACTGGCCTGCCAACAAGAAGGTGGGGGACACCCAAGAAGCTGGACACAGCTGGGAGAGCTGACCCCAGCTGACCAAAGGGATATTCCATATCATGTGATGTCATGCTCAATTTATAAAGCTGGGGGAAGAAGAAGGAAAGGGGGGACGTTCAGAGTTAGGGTGTTTGTCTTCCCGAGTAACTGTTACACATGATGGAGCCCTGCTTTCCTGGAGATGGCTGAACACCTGCCTGCCGATGAGAAGCAGTGAATGAATTCCTTGTTTTGCTTTGCTCGTGTGCGCGGCTTTTGCTCTACCTATTAAACTGCCTTTATCTGAACCCACAAGTTTTCTCACTTTTACTCTCCTGTCTCCCCCATGCAGCCGCGGGAGGAGTGAGCGAGCGGCTGCGTGGTGCTTGGTTCTTGGCTGGGGTTAAACCACGGTACCTTGTCATAGTTTGGTGATCGTTTCCTTCAGCCTCAGTGCCAATGATAGCAGCCCCCGCACCTCGCTGCTTGTTCCTACACTGTGCTACTCCTTGATTGTGCTACAACATGGGGCCGTTCTGTGAACCAGACCGAAGAACTGCTATGAGTTAAAAATAACCAGTGCAACAACAACAAAAAAGGTAATTTTTAACCTACAATGGATTCCTGACGCAGCTGGGCCACCACACATCAAACTGTTACAGGTTGGCCAGGCTACACTTTCCACATGGTAATGTGAGATGTGACATTGATTTTGCACTGCATCAGCCACCACAGCACTCCAAGGAGGTACAGACTGTCCCGCCAAGAGCCAAGCAGTTAACAGAGAATCTGAGCATCTGATATCTGATACATGGTGTCCCATGGGGCGCCACAGCTTGTCAGACAGACATTAATGTCACAGTGAATTAAGTGGCAACAGGTCCTCTTCCTTCACCAAGTGCAAACCAAGCATTTCAGGCCAGGAATATCCCAACTTTTTGAGAGGACTTTTTGAAATTAAACACTTCAAATTGAAATATTTTAGGACATTCCGCCCCACTGGGAAATTCATTTCAGTTCAGTTTTAGTCCTGAGTCCAAGTGAAAACAGATTTTAAACATCTGAATAAAACTTAGCAAAAATTCTTACTTTCAGTGAAGTAAGGATTATATTTATACCAAGTATAAATGACAACAGGAACAAGTAGGGTTTGCATAAAGAGGATGAAAAGCCAAGGATCAAATAGGTATTATCATCTCTACATAAATCTTCTGTAAATGTAATAAAATAACATGGCAAAATATAATACCTTTAAAAATTGCTATACAATATATCATCATACCATATTGTCACACAGTAGTCATACAATGTACACGTAACAATTTAAAAATTGCACACATGCATATAAAATATTCACTACTTGCTCCTCTGATACTTCAGTATAATTCTAGTATTACTTTTATCATAAACACTCTGAAGTAGCTTTAGGGGATGACTCCAGAATATGAGAAATGTTGAAGAAATAACTTAGTTTCACGAAAAGTGTATGTAAAAGGATTGGTTCTGTCACTGGAAGGTAAAAAACGATTTTGTTAATTTGTTCGTCTTAAAATGCTTTTTTAACAGACAAATAGATTACAATTTTATTGCCAGTGATGGAAAGTCTCAATATTTTATAAAAAAACAGAAATATCTCCACCAAAAGGAAGACTTTCTTCTTTCTGTAACATATCTTGTCATTGTCTTCATCAAAGATTTACTACTTTACAGATATAAATGCTTTGTATTGGAGTATTAGTGCTGTACAAGGATTTCTAATATATCCGTATGACCGTGTAGATACAGTCGTTATGCCACAAACATACACTGAACAGTCAATAAGGTATTGAGGAAAAGCTAGGAAAAAAGAAGTTACAGCAGGTGAGAAGAAGGTGTGAAGAATTTCTGGATAAATTATGGATTTACAGAAAATAGGGCGGAGGAAAAGAACACAAAATATCTATGCTTGGAGCGGGACGCAAAATTACAGCCATTTCTGGCATGTTTGCTTTTTCTCTCTTTAAGACCTACCTCCCTAAGTAATCTACTATAATGCTTTCTGTTCTGCCCTCTTACCATGAGGCTGGGAGGAAGCCTCTGCTGCTGCAATGTAAAACCCTTATATCCTGCCCACCCCAGCCCAGACTGGGTGAACAAACTGTTCCTTTTTCTCTTTGCAACAGACTTTTCCACAGGATTCAGGGAGTGATTTAAAGCTGAAAAGAAGGACGTTATCAAGGAGAGAAAAAAGGTTAAATGGGACAGACCTTTGGGGGTAGAATAGCTGAATGCTATTTATCCAAAATAAACAAAATGACCTTTGAGGAAAAGCATGGTGAGTTACCGAAGGAATGAGTGGGGGAAATAGCAAAGGATCAGAAGGAAGTAAGATGCAAGATTTCATGGAACATAACTTAAAAAATTGATTGTGTGAGGGCAGGTGAAGCAAGTACTTCCCGAGCAGGAACAGAGGCATGATGGCATACTGAAGCCTTTGCTGGAAGTGAGCCGTCCTTTAGAACATCAAAGTTTTTTTTTCTCTTTGGCGTGCCTAGAATAAAAAGTCCTCGGATACATGCACAGCATCTGCTTCGCCCCATTGTGCTTAGATGCAAAGGGAGAGGCAAACATTTACCTTAAAAAAACCTCTGTCTGTGTGCCTGGATTTGGAAATCTCTGCACTTACTAGATCTGTGGGAATGACTCATTTTTATGGTAACTACTCAGCGATGTTCACTGGACAGTTTCTTATCTAAAACACACGTGCCCCAGAAAATGCTTTTTAATAAAAAAACCTGCTTCAGCAGAGCCTGCAACAGGTAGAACTGCAATAAACTAAGCTAATGGTATACAGTCCCAGTAATAAATACTAGCTTATGAAGAAGATGCCGCATGTCTTAACTCTCAAGCTCTCTGAATTATGGATTTGTCTGTACTGTTCAGGGAACTCCTGGAAACCGATCCTTGCACGGGAAGGACAATGTGAGGAACCCACACAGCACAGCTTTTTCACTCGGAGTCTTTTGCACTGGGAGGATAATCCTTGCAAATTCTGAAGCTCAGAGCCTATAATCAATGGCTTGCCACTGTTATTACCACCTTTTTGTGACCTGCTCTGGGAAAACAGTGGTTCCTGCAGCACAGCTCCAGTGGTGCCCAAGCTCACCTATATACAGGACCATGAAGTCAAACACAGAGACGGAACCCTGTCCAGGGCTCAGGACTGATATTTTGAGATGTCTGTTCCTCTCTTCACAGCAGTGTTTAATTCTCATAGAAGCTACATAATTGGAACTTGAGGAAACTACACCTCCACATTTGCCTGGATTTCCTCCTCTCTTCCTCCCTGTGGGTGTCACAAAAGGCTTAAAATAGCTTGTGACTTGCAGCACTTTTCCTGTGCTATCTATTGCAGTTATTTGAAAAGGGTGGAGGGAAGGAGGCTAAGATCTGGGGTAGTATTTATAAGCCTAGGGAAATCATTATAACAGTGCTAACCTAGCTCAGGACCAGCTGCTTCTTGGACCGAGATGTCAGAGTTTTAAATCCACAGCGTCTCCTGATTTTGCTGTTTCAGAAATGAGCATCATGTTAAGAAATTAGGAAGCTGTGTCTCCTTTTGTCTCAAGGGATTTGGCTTTATTCACCATTCTGGCAGTCCTCTGTGTCCTTCAAAGAAAAAAACCCTCTCGTACCTGCCACTATTTTTAGCATGTGTTTTTGAAGGAACAACTCTGTCTACATTGAACAGACCCCTGAAGACAATCTCTAGTGCAGACACATAGTGACATAGGAAAATGAATGTAACGCTCTGAACGTTGTGCCTCTGCTCCATAGGCCAATTCTGCAAATCTACCACAATTTGTGATTCGCATAAGTTTACCTTGTCCTTAGACACAGAACTCTGATTCCCCTCATTCCTGCATCAACCCACTGAAACACTAAGTCTTAAGGAATGTAATATCGTCCTTTTGCTGATATAAAAGGCTCCCGGTATGAAAAAAGCAGCTTTTCCTCTACCGCCCTGTGCTGGGAAGCAGACTTTGCACAGCAAGGTGATGTATTATTATGATCAACAAAATCCACAAAATTCCTTCATGAGATTGAAATAAATTCTGTTTTGTTTGTAATGTTTTTGCTATTTTTGTTAAACTGTCCCCCCTCTCAGGTCCTATCCCAAGAAGAAATTCTGTCAAGAAGGATTATTTTTGGCCAATTCTCCTTCAAAGAGTCACAATCAATAATCTCTCTTATAGAAGGCAACCTTTGGGAACACAGTAAAGGATGTTAATGGTAGTTCCTATGGACATCTCACTTTCTCTAAAGGCAACAAATGAAATATTGAAAACTAAGTAGCATTTAAACTAGTCACTCACCATGAAGTCTGTCTCAAAGCACGCAGAGTAATCAAAACCAGAGCAACACAAGGGACCCTGGCTTTATAAAAATAATCTTTCCTCCTATATCATCAATTTCATAAAAGGCCTTCAAAATCCACAGGAGTAAAACTGTTTCTCACTTAGATAGAAAAAAAAAAGCACGTGTGAGCATTTCAGGCTTTTTAAAGGAAGTAATGTGGCAAATTGTAGCCTTGTGTAATTCCATTTAAGTAAGCCAAGTTAAATACATATGGCCTACAAGGTTGTGGGGTGGGAATATGGTAGGCTTTAGAAATTCTGAAACATTACAATCTCCTTACTATCACCTGTAAGTGGGATATCACTCCATATTTTTTCAGCACTAAGTGGCTTATCTCAAAGACTCTCAAAGAGGAGCTTCAGATTTTGTTACATACCCTGAAAACCTTCACTTTGAAACAATGTCTGCTGTTTATCAGCCAGCACCATAACTATATATACATATATATATATGTTTTTGTCAAGAAAGCATAAACTGAAACACCCCATAATACCTTTCCAGCCCACATCTGCCTATAAAATTATTATGAACCTTGCGCAAACGTGGGTAGGTCCGTGATCTGTCAGCTATTAGAAGTAATAGTTGAGGTCCTTTGCCTCTACAGCTGTAAGCAGTTGCAGAAGGAGTTGCTGGCGATGCTGGTTCTCAATAGTTAGGCCATATAGGAGACATGTTGCAACACACTGCCTTTTGCTCTCCTCATTCCCTTTCTCATCCCAGAGAGAAAATACTGAGCTTCACTGAATCAGGAGCAGGCCTGCCTCTTCGTTGCAGGAGCCAAGGCAAGATCTTTCCCGTTACAGTTGGTGCAGCATTGGCAGCCACACAACGAAGATCAACCAGAGCCAAATCTTGTCTCTTACTAGGCAGTGAGGTACCACAGATCCACCTCTCTTTTACCTCAAAGAGATGGTAATGGCTTTTCCTTCTCCCTGTTCTCCTTTGCTCCTGTCTACCCTGTGCCGGTTTCTCTGCATGTGACATCTGTATTGTCCACGCTGTGTTGAGCTCACTAAAACTGCAGGCAGAAAAGCGAAGAACTACCCAAATAAGCACAAGGGATGGCAGCCTCCAGCGAGAGTCCCTCCTGTGCAGCACATCAAGTGCATCAAGTGCTGGCGAGCCAGTGTTGCAATGCATTCGTCAGCCAGAACCGGATTTTAAATACTCCGGACAGCTTAACTCAGACTACGGCTAGCTACAATTTCACTATAATGAGTGTTATTTATATATATATATTCCGCAGTTCCATAGTTGTGAAAATCATTCCTATGCAACTGTGCTCTGGCATCTCTGTCTAGCTTTTAATTGTGCTTCTAGCCTTTTCATTGTGAGGACAACCTAAAACCGATAAGCTGAATGCAAACTGAGCCAGCATCACTGCCGGCAGCTGCAGGAAACCACAGCCATCAGTCTGCAAGGCCTGACCTGCCCCGCTGCCCTCCCTGGTGACTGTAGGACTGTAGCCCTTGGTGGCTGCCCCCAAGCGCAGTGGTGAGCATGGTGTGCTCTCCCAAACTCTGGCTCTCCTTGTGTGTGGCTGCTTCACAGGCAAACCACTGATGCGCAGAGGGCTGTAGGCAGCCCAAAGGCAGCCTGTTCGGGTGTGTGCACCAGGGTACCAGGCATCCAATTCCTGGAGATACGGTACTGCAGGGTACCCTCCCACCCCACCGGAGGCTATGCTTCCAGCTTCACCCTCAGCACTAACAGGTAAATCTGACCATGCAGGTCTGCACAGGGTCCCTTTCAAGAGGCAGCAAAGATACACCCAGTGAGTCCAGGGGCCGTGCAGCGGGCACCTTTCCCAGTTTGGCACAGAGCTCACCATCCTGCTGGAGCTCACTGCTGGGAGGTGCTGGGGCTCTCTCTTTCCCTGCCCTGCCAGGTCCTTCCCACAGCTCCATCTCTATTTGCAGGCACTAACTGCTTTGCAGCATGTGCACTGCAAAGCTGTGCGGCCTCAAGCAAGACAGCTGGAGTCCACTTTGCCACAAAGATCAAGAGCAGCCAAAAGCACGGGATGGCAAACTTTCTTGCCTTGAGGTTAGTGCAGCAGCTCTCTGCCACCTGGAGAGGCAGGGAGATGATTTCCTAAAGATGGCTATGAGCTTCCCACTTTCCCAGCATATGTGAGGAACGTGGAGAACACTGATGACTCCAAACCTAAAAGTCAGGAAGATGCATTGCTGAGAACAGGTACATGGTGTCCCTTTTCAAGGCATGGGGGTCTTCAGATGGGCGCAGAGAATGAGTCCTCATCTTCTCTACTGTTCTTGAAGGAGAGAAAGGGAAACTTCCCCCCACTCCAGCAAACAAATTATTTCACTGGACTCCTATGTCACCTGTTGGAATTAGGAAAGAATTCTTTGCCTAGGACACTTGACTGCAGAGCTTATATCGCCGTTAAGCCTAAGCATGAAAATGTTGTGTTAATGTTCAAAGTAAAACTAACCAGCAGCAAATTTTTTGATGTCAGCTCCTCACTGACAAACTGTGGACCAAGAATTATTCATGGGAATCCTTCTGTTGGGACATTTTCAATAGAAACACTTTGTATTTGACTATTTGACTTGAATGGAAGCAGATCTCATCCTTTCTGTCCAACTAATTAAACAGGCCAAGAATATACCAATTATATCAAGACCATGGGCACAAGGTTGGGTATTTAAAAGTTATTTTAAATAAACTCATCACTCGTAAGGATGTAGAAACAAAATGTTCTGTTATCACAAACACCAGAACATCAGAAGGAAATACAAAATTAACATACAGCAAATATTCTGGTATAGCTTTCCAGGTCCAATTTGAATGAGGCTGGAGATGATACCAAATGGGCTGTGTCCCCCAAGTATTTGTACGTGTGTTCAAACAGTAAAGAAAGCAAGAAATTTGTCTATATAATCTTTGCTAATACTAACCAAACTGATCAATCATGGTTAAAACTCATTCAAAATCAGACATTTGAGTTGATCTCAAGTCACTGCATGCTGCAGAGATGTGCGTGGCTCTTAAAGCATGTGTTGACCTTACCGCATACCTAACATTACTCACATTCTTAACTTTAAGCATGGGAATAATTCCTTTAATATGAGGTATTTCTGTGAGTATTTGCAGGACTGGATCCTAACTCTGAGCTGGTCTTCACAAAGATATTCCGCAAAATTAATCCAAATTAACTAAAGGCTTAATTTAAAGCAGATTAGTTTAAGTGCATTTAACCCTGTGAAGGCTTTTCAAAATTAAAGTAATCTTAATTCAGCTTTGTATAAAGCTTAATCCATTTTCAATTTATATTTTAAGTGAATTTGGACTAATTAAGTTGAATGCCCTATGCAAATGAGCCTGGGGCCCTAATTCAGAACTGTGTCCAAGCACAGGTATAAAACTATCCCTGTTCAGAAAAGCATATCCTTGAAATCACCTGTTTTCAATAAGGTGCATACAGGTACTTAGATATTTTCCCGAATCACACTCTTAACTATTTTATATTCTTAAACCATTTGAGAATTATAGTTTAATGGTAAGAAAAAATCATAGCCCAAAGGGCTGAAAGGCAGATAAATATATTTCATTTACTGTCTTCCAGATGATACCAGTTTCTCCAGTGTGTGTACAAGAAATCTTCAATCATTGTTTTCTGTAGGAAATCTCTGATTGACACAGAATTAAAAACTGGTTCTTCAGGCTGGAATTATTTTTTCCTGAGAAAGGGAAAAGAAGATTAACCCTTCATTTTCCGGGAAGACTTCCTAATGGAGTGTTGTTTTCTCAACCAAAACTGGTAAAGCACCCTACCCATTCCCAATAGAAAAGATGAATTTCAGCAATTGTATTTATCTAGGATTTTACATCTCAGAATTGTCAACTTTTCTTTCAAAGCTCCCTTCCATGGAAGTGTACTTGAAGTGTTTGAACCTAGATTATTTTCTTGCTGGATATGCAGCAAGTAAGTGAAAAAAACCCAAGCTTTATAACAAGGTCTGAATAAGTACCCTACTTCATACATAAGTTTAAACATCCAATGTTAGTTACATATGTGTTTAACTATTTCACTGAAGACAGGTAAAACTGTACAGTAGTATTATCACTAGTGATGTAGCATCAAAGCCGTATGAAGTGGCAAGTTGTCTGCTGGCTACCTAAAGTGAACTAAGAAAAAAACATTACCTCCAGAATAAAATCTGCCAACTAAATTAGGCATGGAGCCAGAAACGCTATTTACAGAGGCATGGAGCCTAGGCAGACTTCCCACGCCTGCTTACTCAGAGTGGGTTGGAGAAGTCAGCTCACACGTGATCCAGCTCAGCTCCTGATCCATCCAACTTATTGTCCAAATACAAATTCCTTCAGCTGCCCCTGGAACTTCAATAGTCGTATTCACACAGTGCAACAGAGCATAAGACAGCCATCTCCAAGATGCTAAAGACCTGAGTTGTTATGATGTATATGTGATGTGCTGTACCCTAACATAGAGAACCAGTACAGTTGTATTTTCATGGCACTGTGCCCAAGCAAATACTCTTCACCTCTCAGCAAGACAGTATGGCTTCTGGACACAAGCTGGCACAAATATGGCTGACACCTGCATCTTCACCTGATCTTCCTCTACTAGAATGGGTATGGGTGGAAGTAGATTGAGTATGTCTGCACTACCACATACCCACAGCCCACCCAATGCAATGATGCAGTTATGAGTGATGGTCATCTGATGGCCACAACAAAACTGAGATTTGACAGCTCTGTACATCAGATTCACCAAGTGTCTGTATTTTGGTTAGTCTTCCCCAAAGAGAAGAGTCCAAAGAGATGAATTCGTCTTTTTCTAACTCATGCAGTGAAAGAGAGAGAATTTTATCCTAATGTAGGTTCTTCAAACATACTTATCACTATGTTAGCTGAGCACTGTCCAGAAAGAGGAAGAGGCGGTATTGCAAAGAGATCCAAGGGCAATGACTACCCTCCTGCTCAATGACTACCTAATTCCTGCTGCCAGGAACAGCAACTTGTTTGGGTCTCCTTTCTTTTACTGTCTTTTCTTACATTATTTTTCTACTGTCTCGTGCATCTTTCCCACTTTGACTAAAAAGGCGAAGAGAAAAGATATTCACAAGACTATAGACATGGTTACCTTCAATAGTGCTTTGCAGAATGGCTGTGTAGTGAACACGGCAGTCAGTAGCATAATGTGGAGGGGGCACTGCTTGTAAATGGGGCTTCTTTTTAATTTCACTATCATCCTTTCCAGAATTTCCATGGCTCACTTTTAGTTGAAGAGATGTTTCTGCCACACTGAGCTAAAAGAGCTTTTTAGATGTGTTTGAAGGCTGTTAGCCACCATCACATGCCAGCCATTCTCTCCTCGTGTTCTGTAGCTGCTTCACATCAAGCACCCAGTGGTCTCTGCACTTGCTGCTATCTCCTCTTGAACCAAAAGCTTTTACTATTCTTCAATTTGCAGATGTGGTCCAGATGAGGACCAGTGCCTAGCTGAGGTATGTACCGTAAAATAATCACTCCAGACACAGAAAAGCAACTTCTCCCATGCACACATTAAGCTGGCAGCATTTAACTGGCACCTAGATAATAAGGACATCTACTTCATTGCAAAACATGGTCAGGACGCGCAGCCATGAAATGGACTTGATAGGCTTTAAATTCTGTTTTACTGTGCTGGCTTACAGAGATGGCTTGGAGCCGATGTGGCAGCTCATTAACACTCAGTTAACACTTCTCTATATAGCACAGCACTGGCTTTTACATTTTATTTTCAGGGGAGCAATGCATGTGGAATTAAGGGGAGGGATAATAGCTTAAGACACACAAAATATTATGAACAAATCAGTTTTAAAAACATTGAAATAAAAAAGCTACAATGTACTGAAAGTACCACTTGTGAACATAGAGTCCAGGAGAAGCATTAAGTTTCCAATGCACGTGATTTCTGAGACTCCCAGCTTCAGGTACCACAGACAGACAGAGGAGCAGTTCATTATCTGAGGGAGCACACACCTAAATCAGCTTCTGTTTTCAACCTTATAGCAGCGTCTGTTTTATTTAAAAAACCTATAACCCACTTACAACTGTTAGGCTGCAAAACTGGGGAGAGCACAACTCACTTTCTTTGATGCTGTAGCTTTCAGCTCTCAAAGCCAGAATGATCGCTTCTCGCAAATAAAGCAATAAAAGAGGAAGTGAAAATGTCAGGCTGTGTTTGATTGCCAGAAAACTCTTTCCTATAATAAAACTGAGTAATCCCCATGTGAAATGGGGATCTTGTCTACTAGTTGTCTCAGACAGCACAGTGAGAGCACGCAGGAGATTAATAGACAGATTATCTTCCAGCCCTCCCCACTGCAACATCTGTCTGTGTTAACGAGCGCCCTTGCACAGAATGTGCTCAAATCCCACTTAGGCTGCTCTCCATCAGCATCAACCCCGATCTAGCAGCCACCCGGAATCTAAAAAAGGATCGGCAAGCACCAACCTGCAAAGCGACTAACGCTAGCCAAGGAGGAGGAGGGCATGCCGAAGGCGGCTGGTAGATACGCTGACAGCCTACACAGCTACCCAAGGAAAACCCCTCTCCCTGCCTCAATGACTTTTATCAGACAACTTCTCCTGGAGCCCTCAGCAGAAACAAAAGCTGCTTCTCTCTGCAAAGGACTTTGGCAGGCAGCATTTTCACTTTTCTCCCCTCGGTTGAGCCTGACAGGAGAGAACTGAACTTTTCTGACAGAAGGAGGTAACCCTCACACTCCCCGCCACCTTCAGCAGATCATGAGCCTTTTAAAGGTCCCTTTCTTGCTAATCCAGTTGCTCTGTGGACACCGGGGGCCTGAGTGTGCTGCACACCACGATGCCCTGGAGACCTGCCTAGGCAGTGTTAAGAGAGATAGCGTGGTAGTAGGGGCAGTATAGCTGCATTACTGCAAAGCTCCACCTGGCCCAATTAGCCCCACTGGAAACCACTTTGGGTGTCTCCATGTGGCCTTGTGGTGTGCCAAGTAAATAAATACATAGAGCACATTTGCAAAGACAGCCTTTACAACTACGCCAGAAACGTTACATGCACAGATTGAGTCATTAAGCAGATTTCAGCTGGATGGCCGTGCATGAACTCTGGCATTTTGCACATGGAAGATGGCAGGCAACAACTGAAGAAGCAGCTCCCGGCCTCTGACGGGGGCTCGTCTCACAATGAAGAAGCAGTCCTGCCTGTGGAAGCTAAAAGGCACTGAGCTTTCTTTTGGAAATGTGATTGCCAGTGGAGACGGAAAGCAGTAGAAGCAGGGAGAGACGATACATTCAGACAGCAATCTCTACAATGCCCAAGAGGAGCGCCTCCATGTAATGCAACGAATTCCTCTTTGGTGAGGGGGCAGATGGGACAAAGGCAAGCCTGACGCAACCTAGGGTTTTGCTCATATTTCCAAATGAAGCAAGTGTAAAGAGGACTTTTAATGACCTTTCTCCCCAGATAGCCCTAAAAACTTTCAGCTGCAGTCATCTTTCTAGTTGATCAGCGAATGCTGTGTCTCCTGAACATTTTCTTCCCAGGTATTTGATAAACTGTAATTCATCATAATACTATCTTTAGTTTTATTTTTTCAGATTCAGTCGGGTATATTCCATCCTTGAAAAGCAGTAAAATCTTTCATATTTTTCATCAATAAACATTAAATGACACCTTATTTTCAAATCACATATTCAAACACTGATTTCAAGTATTGATCCTGATGTAAGTTAAAAATTTGACATCTCCATATTCTACCTTCTCCTCTAATTCATACCTACCTTATCTCCTGGATATCAGAGGCACAGAGTTTTCAGCAGGAAGAAAAAACGTTTTACTTCCCCCAACCATAGAAAAAGCAAAGTAATTTCACAGAACATTTTACATGAAAAATTCAGCTTTGCATCTCCTTTCACACTCCAGAACACCCCAGATCAGAAATACAAAATATTTAGGGGCTCGTAAGTTGACCAAATATGACTCTTTGTTACAGCAAAATAAAAAAGTGCACCTTGCCACAGGAAGGATCTTCCCCATTTAATACTGTGTCCCTGCTATGGATGCATAGATGCACTGAATTTCTTACACAAACTGAACGTGAGCTGTTTGACATGGAAAAATAAATGTTTTACAGCCAGCCTCATTTGAAAAATGGCTAAAGTATCTTATATGAAAGCTCATGATCCCTGTGTCCCTCCCACAAAAAATTATAATCAGCTTGGGGTATGAAGAATGGAAAACTGCAACTCCAACAGTTAAAGTTTGGTAAAAGGTCTAAAAAAAGTTACAGTGGGAAGCATGAGCTAAGCTTAAGTGAAAGAGTTACTACCTGCTTCACCTGTAATGTCTTTGTTATTGGGGCCTTGGATATTATGGTGATAGCTGCTACTAAAAACCTTGGACTAATATCCCTACATTAATCTCTTTTGGTGATATTGGAAAAAATGCCTGTAAGCTAGTAAGTGCTCAGCACATGGGAGGATCAGATTTGATATAAGTGAACTATTTTTTCTGTGGCTTTGGCATTTAGCTACATACATAAGAAGCAGAAAATAGGACAAAACCGGCAAAGTAATATGAAAGCACGTGATGGTGGTTTATTAAAAGACTTACAGCTGAAGAATATGAATGCCCTCTTTTTGTCTCTACACGTGATGTATCAGCCCCTCTCCCATAGCTCTCTGAAGGCAGACAATCCAGCAGTAACAGCTGAATTCTCAAATCAAAAAGCCAATGAGCTGGAATATTCCCCTCGAAAGAGATGATGGGGGCTTTATTGAAATGACTCTTCAAGAAGTGGCTGGCTCCCAGAGTGTGGTGGGGGAGCCAGCCATCTCTTGGAACAGATTTGGCATAAACGAGGAATAATCCAAGGCAGTATCCATGCCAGGCCTCTTGTCATCAGCCGGCAGGGCTGCTGGGATGTTTAGTCTCAGGACCCCTGACTGAAGGAACACAACTTTCCCCTTGGCCAGCAGCTTCACTCGGTCTCATTCAGAATAAGGAATCAACAGAAGCACAACCAGGAGTTTCAAGAAGGTGCTTGGCGGGACATAATGAAAGGGAGCCTGAGTCTCAGGGAAGAGACTACAAGGCAGCATTGCCAACTAATGCTGCTAGAAACAAAGCTCTTGCAGTAGCATCTCCTCTGCTGGGAACGAACGTGAATGCCAGCCAAGCTTACATTCCAGCAGACTGCAGGGGTATTTGAGCAAAAAAGCCATCAGATACCCTGAATTGAAGACTGTCTTGCTCTTGCCAATCTGGCCAATGTAGGTGAGCTGCTATATTTACAGATGCCTTGGTTTACAGAAAAATGAAATAACTACAAGTATCTGCAAAAGCACCACCACATTTACCCAGTATAAAAAAAACTTGTAACAAACACATCTTGCACACAAACTGCTGGGGTTCTTTAGCATGCAGTACTGTGGCTCAAGACCTTACAGAACAAAAGAAAACAGAGCACTTCTTAAAGAAATGTATGTTTGTTTCACTACACAGTATATATAACACAAACTTTGCATCCAAATTTAGCAATAAGTCTTTATTGCTTTTCATTGTGCTAATTGCCAAGTTGCACATCTACAATTGCTCTCATTTCAGAGAAAGTTGCTCATAAGAGGTGGAATTATTTGCAAAATAAGATGAAGTGTTGATGATTGTGTCCTCACCATAAGATAAAAGGATATTTCACTGAGCTTCAGGATGCACAGTAACAGCATGGTCCCTCCTGTGATCTCGCTCAGGGAAAGGTCAGCTATCTAGAGAAATTATATTTACTTTTGGAGGATTCAGCTACATAAGCTACCAGCTGGGCAAAAAGTGTCGAGTGACTCAGAGGGACATGAATTGAAGTTATGAAGGGTTAACAATGAGAAATGGTGGAAGATGGTTCAATCAACAGATTAGTGCCCACTGTTCCAAAAAGAAAGCCCAAATGTTCCCAAAGTAGGGAGGATTCTCCAAAGCATTTAAAGCCATTCTGTATTTCACAGATGAAAAGGTGCGTACACATCCATGTTACCATGGAGAAAACGACATCTTTGCTCTCCCCTACTTGCAGATTTCAGGCTTTGAACTTTAGATTAATACAGGTAATTTTTTACCTTCACCTGCCCTTCACCACAACACAGATGGTCCGAAAACTGAAAAGTAAAACCATTTACTAATGGACCCATAGGGTTAGATTCAAACCCCAAACATTACACTAAAACTCTCAAACCTTTGGCATATTTAGCCTAGCACTGCATTTTGCATGGCACCTATTTTTCTAACACATTGGATCAAATTCCAAAGCCTGACCACTCGGGCCAGATTCTGATACCTTTCACAATGAGTAGCATTTTTTCCCTTGAAGATCCCCAAACTAATAGAATTTGTATGAAGAGAGACGGGAACGTGACACTTTCTAGCATGCAAAATCTGGATTCAAATTCATATTTTACAGGTTGGGTCTAGCCCACAATCCAACTAACTTGGCAACACTTTTTCTTCTAATTGAGATATATAGTTCAGCATGAATGAAATATTTCCACAGTTAAAGAAGACACTAAAAAGCCTTTTTCCAACAGTAATTGAAATTAATTTTAAAGTAGTAAAAGTCAGATTACAGAATGATGTCATTTGCATGGACTAACTTCATTCTAACATTAGGCTAAGTCAAACGAACAAAGCTAATGAAGGTGAGAAAAGGAGCAGTGTGTTTAGCTGAAATTAATACTTTCAGGACTATATGTTTAAACAGGTAATAATCTCCTAATCTTTACTTTGACATGTGTTTTATTTCCTTATATACATTAGTGTCAGGACATCAATTAATTAGTAAAATGAAAGGAAAGATCTCTTAGGCAATAATAATATCTAAAAATTCAAACATCATTGTTCCTTACGCTGCTCTCTTTAATCTTAAATTTTGCTCTTGGAAACTGAACCTAACTTCTCCAATGCATATATTGCTCAGGGCCCCCTGATGCTAATCTGACTGCTGTTCTATATGGGTTTCAAAAAAGTGAGAACACTTCAAGTATAAAAGCAGTACAGAAAAGAAACTGCAAAAATGGCACTTTCTCATTCCTCATGCACCAAAACAACAGGGCAAGGGAGCTTCCTGGTTGAAGTGCACAGTGTGATTCATTCCCCAGCTGCTCCCAAGGGACCTCTTGGAGAGCACCGCAAATGCATTCCTGCCTCATCGCCCACGGAAGCCAGGGCTCACAAAGGGCTTGGGAAGGGACGTGAGCTTCTGTATCTCCCCTCCACACGTAGTCAAGGCATCGCCAGGGTGCTCATTCAGAGCCAGAATTTAGGACTCACCCTTGGATTCCATGGTTTAGATGTAGCCTGTATCTATCCACTTATAGACAAGAGCAGCTGCTTACCACTGCAGCCCCACCCCACTTGAGAAAACTCTGATCTGAGAAAATGAGCTAACTTCTATCCTGAGTCCTTCTTTATGAATAACATTTTCTGTTAATAACATTGGAGCAGAAAAGATCTCATGGGTCATTGAATTTGAGGTCCTTTATCATAGAAACTACATCACAAAATCTCTTTCATAAAATTACCAAACATAGTCTAATAATAAGCTAAATGTTTGCCACCACCACGCTTCCTGGGACACTTTTCCAGAACCTCACTATTTGGATGACTGGAAACCTACTTCTATTTTCTAGCTTTAATTCATATACCTCTGGGGATTTTTACTGCAAGCAATGATAAGCAAGACAAAAAGAGCTTAGTTTAATTCTCAAAACCAGCATGAGCAAAGAAGAAAAGTCATTAGGAGAAGGTACCTCTTGGGAAGTAAGCAAGTTAAAATTCAAAGGTATAAGAGAAAATAAGCATCCGCTGTTCTCATATTCACCACTGACAGGTCTTAATTGAATTTTCTGGACCTACATAAACTTTTATCTGGTTTGGTTTTATTATTAGGAACATGGTCCTATTATTTAGAACCAGGGGAAGCTGTACCTCCAACTCTCCTCTCAGCACCTAGCCGAGAACGTGCGCTTCAGATTTATGGATACCAAAGAACTGAATGATGTTTCTGAGGACTATTATAGAAAATTGTAGATATGATCCAGCCTAGAAAATGTTCTGATTAAAAATGTTATTTATTTACAATAGAAAGGGGCACATGCTTTCAGAGATGAAAACCACCTTTTTCTAGCCAATTCTAGTTGCAAGAAGGAAAGGATATAAAATCTTGAATTTAAGTTTAATTTCTGAGTTTACAAGCGACCCAGCCTGTGTTCTCACACCAGTCCCTTATCCTCTTTCTGTCTCCATTTCTTCATCTTTAAAATATGGGTAATAATACTTCTGTATCCCTTGAGTGTTTCTTAAGCTTAATTAATTCAATGCTTTACAAAGTGCTTTATGATCCAGAGATGGGAGTGCTACACATATCCAAAGGATTATATTTTAGACCATTTGTAAATAAATAAAACTGCACGCTCTAGATCTTATTTTTAATACAGAATTGGAATGACCTGGCCTCAAGTGATCTTCTCTCATGGAAAAGGCATTGGAAGCCAGGTCTGCAGCCAGCATTTTCTCCCAGGTCAGTAGTCCTCCCTTGCCTGGAGAATGTGAGAACGTGGCTGCAGGCCAGGCCTCTTGTGCACAGAGGGAGGGAATTGGAGCACCAGGCCTCTGGCCAGCACTTGCCAACCGAAGCTGCGCTTTTCTCATAGAAAGCTAATGGGAAAATGCATGCGCACGCCAACGGGTCTCGCTCGGCTGAGAGCTTTGCAGCTGTCCTGCTAGGAAACGAACGTGACACAGGGGCAGCAAGTTGTACAAGAGCTCAGGGGCCCCTTGCACCTCGAAGGAAGGGGAAGCGGAGGTCAAAAACTCTGGCTGGTCTCGTACTTCATTAGGACTACAGCTCCGCAAATCAGATTGCTCAAGGTAGAACACGATTTTTGGAGCTGATGCTCCACTGCAAGGCTGAAGATGGGAAGCCTAAGATGGGACCGAGGTTTTTCAACTAGGGTTAGAATGTTTATATGTATTCAGCTGCAAATGTGTGGGGGGTAGGGAAGGAACAAGAATTATTGGCCTATTACTTCTTCGTCAGGAAGGATCTATTACTCTCTAAACTGAAAGTAACCAGGGCAACTAGGATGCTTTTCCTGCAATACATCTGTTAAAGTTGGTTTTGCTCCTACATGTTACGGTGAAAATTAATCAGAATGTGGCTTCTGGCTAGCTGTGATGTTTCTTTAAGGTGAAAGTCTGGCTTGTCATGGAAAAAGCATGGTCAAGCGGTTAAGCAGCAAGTTCAGACTCAGGAAGCCCAGGGTCCATTCCTTATCCTACCAGAGACATGAGAGTGGTACTTGTATTTTCTGCAGAACTCCTCATTGGGAATGGAAAGTGCCTTGCACTATTTTAAGGCACCCCATGTCTGTGTCTCAGTCCCCCATGTGTAAAATGGGAGACAATAGCAAAGAAGTCTCACAGGGACTGTGAGATGCTCAGATGCTAAAGAAAGAGAGGCCATATGTGTTCCTAAAATAAGTAACAGCATGGATAGGGCTATTTTGGGACAACAGAGCTGCGCCAGCTTTGCATGCAACTGCCTCCACCACAGCAGAAATGAAATCTACAGGAGTTTAAAAAACCACATATATACACACTCCTGTATGTTATGCATCTAAGGTAAATGATTTTGGGTTTTAGACTGTTCAGGTGATAGCATTCAGAAATTTGGGGAGCTACTGGACTCCACTTTTAAGTGGCACAGATAATGCTGTGAGCTAGTGTCAGGTAGCTCAACAGTTACGGCATTACCAGTCAGTAGTTTCAAGGGTGATGTCCAGGGAAGAGGACAGTGGTTTGGTGACTGCCTGGGGTGCCTGGTGTACCCTGGCCGCCCACACAGGCAGGGAGAGTGAGGTGAACACCAGTGCCACAGGCAGGACCAGAGTGCTGCGGTGAAGAAGCAGTGATGGTGGTAACGCTTCCTCATTTCAGTAAGTTTCTGGCTGAGGCTCTAAATACTGGACTTAATCACCTAATGTGCCTAGTGGTGGCTTATGCCCTCCTGCAGGTCTAACTTTTTATACCTACCTCTGAATGATAAAAGATAAAAGCTGTGAAATATATAGCTATAAAATAAAGAGCATGCGGGGCACATATATCGTTTATAGCTGTTTGCCATAATTAAGGTCTCCACAAACTTGCTTTTCCTTGTCAGGTACAGCCATGCCCCAGACTGTGCCATAATCCAAGCAGCAGGGAGAAAAGAGGACACCAGACAGGATTGCTTGAACTTGTAAACAGACTTTCAGCAACTGGCGATGAGAGCAGGTCACAAGGGTTGCAGAATGTACGTCTGGCACCCACGTACCACATCACCCAGAAATAGTATAGGTATTTATTTAGATATAGACCTAACAATGTGGCTTGTGTTCAACATAGAGATTCAAGCCTGATTTGATCAAATATCCCAGTGTTTCACCTTATAAACTGGTCTTTTATATATGTGTATTAACACATATACCCATATGATACATTTCTCGTTGTTGTTTAAATTAGAAATGTCTCAGTGATGTTTACTGCCTTTTACATCTGTGAACAGATGCAAAAACTAGAGGACTGTGAAAAAATTAGTGTTGAAAATTAGCCATGTTTTCCCAAATCTCAAAAATACTCACATTTGTGTTAAACTGCTTTACATATTCTAATTTATTTGCTCTTATTTATGGGTAGTTCCCAGGCCTCTTTGCCAGCAAATAAAGTGTATAGGTATGTGTACATGCAAGATAAATTATTAGACTGAATTGCTACAATCATTGTAATTTTTACTCAGGGCTTAGCTCCGAAATGTGCCGAGCACCACAGCCAGATGCACTTGAAATGAAGAGAATGAATGTGCTCACAGAGGTCAGTGTAATATACATTAAAGACAGATATAATTGGAATGACTCGCTATATGGGCATAATGGCAAGTTTTTGGTAGGAGAAGGGACTGCAGGGACAACCTGTGTAGGAGGAGATGAGGGGCTGCCCTGTGCTGGTCACAGCCATTTCCAGCTGGCTCCACAGTGGACAACACTGACCCACTTGTGCACCAAGACCAGACAAATGAGAGGAGCATATGGTGGCTCTGCAAAAAAAATATTTAAGAAAGGCAGTCAGCACTAAACAAGAAGAGGTGCCAGAGAAGGAGAGATGCCAGAGCAGGCACAGAACAAGAAGAGGTGCCCAAGCAGGAGCAAGAAAGGCACCAGCGGCAGGGGAGACGCTGGAGAAAAAAGAGGGACAAGAGGAGCCAAATCCAGGGCAAAGCAGGGGCAAAGCATGAGGAGAGGCTCGAGCAGGAGTGAGGAGTATCCGGAACAGGTACGCCTCTGAGGGGACTGTGGCCCTTGGAGGAACCTCATCAGAGCATTTGAGTAAGAAACAAGGAGCAGTGAAAGAAGAGGAAAAACCGCACACTGACCACCTTCTCCTGTGATGCCCATTGTCTCGTCAAAGGGACGAAGTGCAGTGAAGGGACTGGGGAGGGGTCTCACAGAGGGAAGTGGTATCTTCCCTAAGTGTTTGTCTTCTTTATTTCTCAATACTGGAATCAAGAATAAAGAGTTTACATGAATCACAATAAATTCTGTGAAATTCCCCAACTCGACTGCTTTTTTGTCCGCGACACTTCGATAACAAAAGAATCAACCAAAACCTTTATTCCAAACCTGAAATAACTACCTACAGTTTAGCAAAAACGAGAACCTTTCCCCTCTGCTGTCTTTCTTCATGTTTTCACCATACTTACCCCAGATCCAAGCAGGCCTGCATTTTATGAATTGGACAATGCCCAACAACTACAGGAATTAAAAGATAATAATGTGCTAAAACACTGACTGCCAGAGCTAGACAGACACAAGGGACAAGAAGAAATGTTTTTTCCTGACTATCCAGCTGCTTTGAATTCAGCTGAAACACAGTCTCTCTCTGAGAAACCAAGCGAAAACGGCTCGTGCTGTGCAAAGCCGACCCGCCTGCTCACTCGGGAGGGACTCAGCCAACCCAGGACATGGAAGAAGTGACATGAGCTTTCTGAGGAGGGGGCCAGATTGCTCCCCGTGCCAAGATACGCTGAGCCCAGGAGAAGGGATGGGATGCTAGGGAGCCCATGCTGATTCTCAGACGATGCTGGCCCTCACCCAGGCTCTCTCATCACCGGGCCCTTGAACTTGGGAGAACCGGACAGGGTCCCTGTGGGACTGGAGCTAAATAAGCGCCAAGAGAGTGGAGTTTCTCCCCCTCTCCAGCTTCATTTCCCTTGGCGCGTTGAGAATTCCCCATCGCCAGACTGACCAGCCCAAAAGCAATGAGGAGTTTGAGAACGAGCCCTGATTGTTGTTTAGCACTCACAACAGCTAGATAGACCTTGGAGTTCCCCACTTTTCCCACCCTAAATGCAGAAGTACTGCAAACATTAAAGTTAAGGTAAACTCATTTTAACCACAGCCTTTGCAATTCTTCCCCACGTACCTCATTTCTACCAAACAGGTTCAAACTTAAGTATTTTGTGGACAGAAGCTCGAAAGGGCCAGGAACTTAGCAGAAAGCTCTTATGGATGATTTATGGGCCAACCATTGCTAATTCACAAAGGATGTCCAATTTTTAAGTATGATTGACTTTTCAGTCACTCCACAAAGCTCCAGATAGAACAAAGGCTGGGATTAGCACTTTAGAGAGTGTATAATCAACAATCAGCAAGGCTGAGGTATGCAGACGCTATTTATCTCAATGAAACTCTTTTTACATTATGATGACCTGAATTTAATTACATGAGCTTCATCCATCAGCTGACATGCAGTCTCTCCCGTTAGATTCTCTCAGAGCATTGAACTTGCAGCATAGCCAAGAAGATGATCAACCTTTAAATCATCTTCTCTAAAGCATGTAAACACACAAGTTCTTTTAGGTAACAGAATGGTTTTTTTTCTTTAGTAGGCCCTCTTTGTTAGGCATGTTGAGTCTAGTATACCCATGTCCTGTAAAACTTCACTGGCTTATTTGTTTTGTGTAAAGTAGCACAACGCAGCTGCTCTTTATGGACTGAAACTTTTATCTGGCACTGAAACGATCCTTGGCTTCATTTTATAAAGCTGTGGAAAACCTCAACCTGTGATTATTTTGTTAGCTTTAAAAATGACTTTTGTTTTCACATGCCTTTAGTACTCTCTAATTGTGCTAGGGAGTTAGCTGCGTAATTTCCTTGCATTGATTTGGAAACTATTCTTTCTGCCATAAGATCCATGTGTGTGTTTGTAGCATGGAAAGTTCCAGTTTGTGATTCAAAAGCTGCCATTCAATTAGATATGGACATTTCAACTTCAGTCTGGCAAAAACACTACAGTGATTTCCCAACATCACAGATGCTTTATCTGCACACAAACCCTCCAGATGCTCATGCTGTCACATACATACCATTGAAGGCTGTCCAACAGTGCTCTGAGATCCTAAAAGCATTTACAAAATCAAGCTGAACTGCACTCACCAATGGAGAAATCATACTGAAATATGATGAGAGTGGGGACATCGCAATGAATGCAATGACCACAATGGGCAGGCATCAGCAGGAGCTGAGCACCTCTGGACAATTAGTTCAGGGTGGAAAGAGACCTCCAAAAGTCCCAGTTGTTTTGTTCTTCATTTTGGCAACCAATCCATCATTGGATTTTAAAGATAGGCAAGAACAGGTTCAAAGCATTTAGGGCCTGACTCAAAGGCCCCATGTAATCAGAAAGAAAATGCCATTGCTGTAGGGGTTGTGGTGTTGGTCTGTGATATGTCTTTGAGAAAACATCAATTAAAAGATTATAAAACACAGTAAATTGCTCAATTTCATGTGGAAAACTGTTTTCTAAAGCTTTATTTTTCATATTACTTTTAATTTTGCTTGTAGCCCTTTCTATTTGTTTGAAATTTTGCTGCTTGTATCCATGACCTAGACCGTAGAGAATGGAGCACCATTACACTCAACTGCAAGGAACATCCACCACAGACAAGCCCCCAGCCTTGCCCAAATGCAACTCTGTGTTTCTTAGGCCCCTCAGAGAAAGACCACAGCCTCATCCTCATAAGTAAAGAGGAAAAAAGCACTTGTCATCATGATGACAGTTCAGGGCAAGATACAAGGAAGAAAAAAAAATTGTTGCCTGAACCCATCCATGGGGAACAGGTAGTTTCTGTTGGGGCTTCTCTGCAAGGAACCATGGGGATTTCCCTTGCAGCAAGAGAAATAACCCCCAAATTCTCCCCATTGAGACTGCACCTCTGTTAAAGGATCTCCCAGTGGAGGAATGGAGCAGCCCATTGCCCCACTCAATACCAGCTACAGGGAGAGAAGAATTGGCACTCATTATTTTCTAAGTTCTATTTCTGTCAGGGAGAAGGGCTCTGGAGCATTCTCCGGGCCATCAGTAAAGGAGGGTGGGGTCTGCTCTGAAAAGGAAGCAATAAGCAATCAAAATCAGTCAAATCACGTAAGAAGAGTGTTTGGAGGAGTTTGGGGAATTATGAGGGGTTTGACTCAAAATTCCTTTAAATGCAATGCGTTGAGAGAGAAATAATATCTGATGGAAACACCAGTTCAGCAAAACATTAAGAGGGTACTTAAAGTTAAATATAAAATGAAAATTAATTGAAGGCAAGTATAATCCACAAACTTCCCATGAGTCTTTTCAGCTACTTCTTTGCATGCATTTATTGTTTACTTGACCCAAGAAATCACCATACCCAATCTATTCCCATTTTTCTCTTCTAGAAATGGGCCAAAATACTTTCTTTTTTTTTCCTTCCCCAAAAAATTACTTTAGTAAAAAAAAGAAATATTCCCCACCCTCCTGCATATGGAGAAGATGTTGTGGGGTTATACCACAGACTTCAACAGATGCTCATAATTACACAAGGGTTTTCCTGAATCAGAGTTTGGAAGAGAAAATAGTATATAGCAGTAGAATGCTAATTATAACCTACTGAAGTCACTGGAGAAGGCCTGGCACTCCCATGGCTGAATTTGGTTGGGCATGCACATATGCCAAGGGTTTGTTTTAAAAGCACAAGATTACAGAATATCAAAAGGACAGAATTAGTCTACTTAGATATATTTTTGTCTCAGAACGCGGTATGCAAGTTCTGCAGTAATGAGTTTGATAAAGTCTCTCAGGTTCATCTGTGCCATCCTGTACTCTAAAGAGGCACAGGGAAAAATAATTTCCAAAGCAAGAGTAATAAATTTTGGATATGAAAAATATTTAGCTCCCAGAACAGTAGCTATACATGCAGACATGAAGTAGCACTGAGAAGCATGTTAATCTGACCAACTTCATGTCAGCCCAAGGGTAGGAAACCTTTTCCTTGCTGAGGGTCAAAGAGCCCTATCTAGCCCCATTACCACTCCCCTTATCTAAAAATGAAAAGAATCTCACAACACGAAATTAAGTCACAGGTCACAGCCAGCCAACAGCCAATATTTCCCATCTTTGCCCTAGACAAAGCTTTGTGGAGCATGACACTTATCTTCTTGTCTGTAACTGTAAAGACTAATGCACATATATATCACACTGTAAAAACTGCAATTTCCATAGTGGAACACTATAGGTTCTGAAATGGCCCACACTTTTATAAGTACTGTTCTGTTCATAGCCTTGTTTACGGAGTGTAATGTGTAAAGACTTTCTGCAGACTTGGAAAAAAAAGAAAAAGCATGACTTAAAAATTTAACTAGCATACAGATTTCAGAATGAGGCAAGAATTCTTCCAGTCTTCCTTATGTAATTCCTTTATTTGCCTGATTTACAAAATAAGAAAATTAATGCTCACTCTTCCTTTTTACTTCATGAGGCTGCTATGAAGCTCATGCATACAGTACACTGAATATGCAAAATAGCATTTAACAGTGATATTTGATCTCACATTCAGTAATCAGAAAAACATGTCCCTTTAAATTCCATCTAGTTTTATTGGAAAATTATTTGCTTCAGAAAATTTGTTTCTGGCACTTTCAAAAACTGTATTATGTGATAACTTTGTTTTATTCTCATCATTTATTAGCTTGTTAAGCCATTTCATTTAGTGTTAATGATGCAAACCATCTTGTTTAATGCTTTGATGCTGCCCAACATACTATTGCTTTGGTTTGCAGAATAGGGCACTTTTAATACCTCGCTTTTAAAAAACATTATCATTATTTAATTTTTATTACATAAGTTTTGCAAAAATGCCATCTCAGAACAAGTAATTTATAGATTAACTAATACCACAACAGGTTTTTAAAATCACTGCAGTGTTCCGCAGCATTGGCCTAAGACATCATAGGAAGAATTTTATGAGCTCTTGTGTTTGGGACAAGAACTGTGATTTATCCACACTATAATGTCCCTTTTCAACAGCCAAATGCAGTACAGTGCAATGTAGTGTCATCACAGCATCACTACGCTGGAATGCCATACTTATTGACACAAGAATGTTCTAGGCAGAAGTTTTCCAACGAAAGAGACAGCGTAGCTTTGGGGGCAAACTTTACTTGAACAAAGTTCCTCGTTCTGTGTCAAGAGAACGTGACTTTTCTGATTCTTAAGAGACTGTTGACAGTAAAAACACAGGCTGGAGCAAGAAGCAGTAGCAAGCTGAGCTACTTCAGGGAAATATTGCAAAGCTCTTTTATAACTACTACCAACCTGCTGGTGGGGCATCAGTGGGACGACACTGAGATCTCACCAAAGAATACAGTCCTCTATTTGTTACTAGAGATAAGATCAAGCCCTTGCAACGCTACATGGGAGGAAGAAATGGGAATAGGTGGAAAATCCAGAATTCTTGTATGGTGGCATAGAAACATAGCAGAGGTACTTTGCTTTACTCTATGTACTTGGGCTGCAGGCCCCCAGCCACCCCTCACAACACCACCTCTACCTATATATTAACTTCAGCTAGAAGTTTCTTGTTACTTGAGTAGTTCTTCAACTTCAGCAGGTAATTATAAAACCTCTTCGGCACCAGAATTGCTGTGATGTGCTTCAGACCCATTGTTCTGACCTCATTTATTCCTTTCAGGCAGGTGTCTGAAGACTGTCAGCCCTGGTTTAACGTTGCTGCTGACATTTCTACCCTGTTCCTAATGGATGTAGCAGTTCTTTGGGCTTCATTTATGTTTTGAATGATTTATGAGGATGTAAATGTTTTTAATGTGCTCCAAGAACAGATAGTATTGAGATTCAAGAAAAAAAAGACACTGATTCTGCAAATGTGCAACATTCTCTGTTAAATGATCAGTATACATAAAAAAAGCCTACAGTGCCTGTGTAGTAGGGTCTGCAAAAAAGTACCTTTCTATCAGCAAGGTCCTTGTTTTTATAGTTCTTACTGTGGGTTGTTTTTTTTTTTAATAAATAGAATAAGCAAAATTTAAACAGAGGAGTCACGTTAAAGCATCTTTTACCCACCCTCAAAGTACATTGTATGGTTTTTTGGTGTGGGGTTTTTTTTTTTTTTTTAATCCCTTCCCCCACTCTTCCAGGTTATAACTTCTTCTTTTCCATTCCAATTGTTCCAGTAACAGAATTGGTTACTTCAAGGCTCTATTTCTTCCTGCATGATTCTCAGCTTCTGTTGTGCCATTATATGAAAGACATTTTTGTTTGACATTTCACAGAGGCTTATGAGAATAATACACTTCATGCATCACCTTTGTATTTCATTTCAAGCCACTAAAGGGTAAACTTCATTCAACCCCGTTGAAGTTATCTGTCTTATCCCAAGTCCACACTGGCTAGGAGAGCTCTTTCACACAACTGCTCAGGCAAAGCCCTGCATTTTCCATTGCTAAGGCTAATTCCTCACCCACAGTTGAGCACCCTTTTGACCAGTTTCTCTCTTTCACTGTATGAACAGATATTTTTTCTTTTTTAAACACAGGGGACCCCCACAATGGTTATTTCAAATCTGACAACAGCTCTCCAATAACCCAATGACAGACTGAAAACCATGAGATGGAAATCAGCTGAACAAGTCTATAATCAGTTTGGGAGATCACTAGGGAAAGTACCCAAAGCAAGCACCAAAACTTACTTATAGAAATTGTTAAATGAGACAAAGATATTGCAAGCTTGAAAAGCCTTTCTGTGGCTTACAGTTGAAATGCTGAATCCTTCTTTACTCTCCCAAAGGTGTATGTAGCTACATTGTGGTTTCAGATTCCAGGAGGTAAGATGCAATGGGAAAAAGGTCATTTTCTCATATGGTATATTACGAAAAACAGTCTCATTATCTCCCTTAAGTTCACTGTTTGGCCTTACAGATGTTAACTATTATATTGCCATCCTTTCAGCTCTCAAGCTTGCTGTCTCCTCCCACAACAAGTATCAGTAACAAACGAGACCCAGACCACAGTGCAACCGTGTATGAGTAGAACTGGCCTGATTTTCCCAAACATTAAGTCACTACTAAAGAAAGTGTGATTAATAGGAGAATGGTCAGCACGTTTGTATTTAGGTGTCTCATTTGGAAGCCTGATTTGAAGGGCACAGAAAAGCAAAATCTGGCTTAAAGCCATGGATATGTAGTCACTTAATTCAGGTATGAATCCGCACTGCTGCTGAGACAGTCCCACTTCCAGCCAGTGGCTCCTGCTTCACTACTTGCAGCAACGCCAACATTCCTGGGGCCACACCATGACCTAGCTCACAGAATTGATCTCACTGAGGAGTGACCCACCCCAGAGGAAGAAAAGCTACCTCGACTTGAGCTTTGGTACGAGGGAGACAGCACAAACAAGGGGAAGGAACTGGGAATTTTTCTGGCAACAGCAGCAACTGGATTAAAATGACTGTTTAATCATGGCCCCTGACCTTGGATGTAAGGCCAAGAGGCGCAATGCAGTCTGCACTAATCAAGTGCTATCGGGGCACTGAAACAGGGAGAAGCCCACTTTCCCAGCTCCTATCCACGCACTCCTGGCTCTTCCCTTGCCCTAACTTTGATACTCATCTCGCCTCTCAACAAGTCAGTTCAGCTTCCTGAAGTTTAAGAAAACCAACTCCACAAAAGAGCTGGGTCAGAATAACCACACGGTAAACTGACAGGAGACCCACAGCTAATAAGATACAGAGCGGGGGATAACCAAACTTGGGAGACAATAGAAACATCATCACCCCTTTCAAAAGTAAGAAGCTATAAGCTTAGCTCAGCAATCCTCACACTAATGGTTGCAATGATTACCTTCAAAATATAGGACATACCTAAAGCACCTGGACTCTTCAACAGGAGCTTCTATTGAGCTCAGGATGGAGATAACATAAAAGCTTAATGACAACAAATTATATTTTAAGTCTTAACTACTCCATTGTTAACCATTTTAGTAGAAACAGCAAGCTAAGGTGTTTATCTGCTGGTAGTGACTTCTCCCCTGGGTGAACTTCAATTAAATCTCTTCAAGCATAGGGGGAAGAGTGTCAGATTTAACTCTCTCTCTCTCTCTCACCACATCCTAAATCTTCTCAAACTGGAAGAAGAGGTGCACTTCCAGAACAGCTGAGTAGTCACAACAGGATATTAGGTTTGTGGGGCTGCAAAACACAAGAGGTGAGAGCAGAGAGGCCTCATTAACCAAAAGTATAAAAGACCACGTTTGTCCTTCTCAGTTGGAGAAGAGAGAAAGGTAGATTTCAGAAGCAAACTCTTAAACCTGATAGCTACGGAGAAAGCTTAAAATAGCTTTACCCTTCACCGAAAGGGAGCCAAAGCACCCTGCCCTGCTGTCACAGCTGCGTATGAGTACACACCCAGGTAGGTACTGCTGAGTTGCTGACCTGCTGGAGAGTTGCTCCCCAATTTACTGTGTGACAAGTGGCTGACATGCCTACACCTACAAGCTCAGGATGGGTTGTGATGTTAACATTAGGCAGTTGTGCCAGAGCAGGTGTTGTGGTTTGGGATGGATTGGCCCAATCAGGCGGAATGACAGACACTCTCCTGCCCGCTTTGAAGGGAGGCAGGAGAGAGAGACGTACGAGTTTAGAAGGAACTAAACTACTTTAATGCAATATTAATAATAAAATAAAAAGAAAGTAATGAAATATATACAAAATCATATTAAGCACCCAGGATGATGATCACATCACCAGCAGGCACTGGGGAAGTCCCAGACTGGATTCAGTGACAGATGGGACCTGGCTTGTGGATCTGGATTCAGGATCGGGATCAAAGGCAGACGAACAGAGTCCTTCTCAGATGCTGGCCATTGAGGAAAGAAGACCTGACCCTTTGATCCCTCAGCTTTTAGGCTGAGCGTGAGGCCAATGGGATGGAATACCCTCTTGGTCAGTTTTGGGTCACTTGTCCTGTCTGCTCCTCCCCGCAGGTGTGACCCCTCTACGTTTTTCTGCTTCCGACCCTCCAACGGGGCAAATAACAAAGTTGGCTGTCCTTGGTTGTTACAGCAATAAGTATAAGCAACAGCATCTCTGCATCCCATTCCTTGGCATCAACTATAAACATCAGTCTTATGACTCTGAGAGTGAACAGTTTTCTGCAAAACATGCTGTTAATTTCAGCAGTTAGAAGAGGCCTAGCTAAAAAGTAAAGTTACTGAACAAAATTGGTCCTGTTTTACCTCAAACCAGGACAGAAGGGATAATGCTCTTGGTACATTGTGTATATTCTGCATTTAGGACAGGATGGAGGAATGCCATTTCACAGTACCTAAACCAGTCACCCAATGCCCCAATCTCTCCTCTCTAGCTGGTTAGCCTCTAGGGTTTCTTGGAAATTGAGGGAAATTGTAGAAACAAAACTGAATATCAAACTTGCAGGTGGCAGACCAGGTAGAGAAAGAACTGGAGTAGGACAGAGGCTGTTGGGGAGAAGAGGATTAGCAGTGTTTCCATACTGCATATGACCAAGGCCTCTCTCCTGCTTTACAGCTTTTCCTCTCCAGAGCTCAGAGCCACGATTGAAAGGATGTAGGAAGGACTTAAGGCCTTTCTTGAAGGTACTCAGAACCTGTAAGAATGGCTACATGTCAAATAAAAACACAGTCTAATTTATTCTTCTAGCCTTTGGATGACTAAAGTACCAGCTTCGGTCTTTAACAAGAATTAAGAACAGAGATGCTTTAAGTGTTGTCAGCTAAAATGTGTGAAGCTCCCCACAGTGCAGCTTATGAGATTTTGCAGATTGTCTGTAAGATTTAGCCTGGCGCTACTGAAGGCAAGTTCCCCCTAACAAAGTAATAAATTGTTGTGAATGACCTTCTTACCTCTTACGAAACCACGTAAGCTCAAACAAGTGGGACAGAATAACTTAAATTCTCCACTGACCTGGAAGAAAACACCAAATGCTGATTTCACCCCAGTTCCCACCAAATATTTATGTTTCCTTGTTCTGGCTGACTTTCTGTCTTCCATTTCAGTGATGCTCTTAGCCACTGTTTACTAGAAAGGCTGGGCAGTGGGACAGAAGAGGAACCTATAGAAGGGACACCAAATGAAGTGCCCCCGAGGGGCTGCGGTTCATGTCACTTTTTGTTGGAGCACGAAACACAAACCCAGCGAGGCTGCAGCTGTATTTTCGACCACCAGATGGTGCCAACAGCGCTCACGATCTAGGGATGCTCACTCAAAATACATACCTAGGGCCGCCGGCAAATCTTTGCTTAAGTCCTTACTGCTAAAATTATTAAGAAAAGTTGAATGAAAATGTAATGAACAAATCAACTATAATTCATAGGCATCACACACACATCTTAATTTCTCTCCACAATTTCAGGAAAAGACTGGGTTTCTTTCTCCCAGGTTTCCTTTCTCATTCGTGCTACAACCTCAACATACAGAAGCTGTGAACATTTAATTACATCAAATATCCCTAAAACCATGCTCTCCCTCTACTTTCAAGACCATTAAAATAGCACATTAAAAATGTGTTTTGATTAACCTGACTTAATTACAAGCCAGTGATTAATGTGACTTTGAAACTATCAAAACTTAGGCATCTCTTCTGTGTGGATTACAGATGACCATCTTCCTCAGAACTGTTACATCAAAATTATATTCTTAGCAGACTGCAGTGTTGTGTACAGGAACAAAATGTTTGTAAAATACATTTCTAAAAATCGGCTATGATCACTGAAGGTAGAGAGATCCCTCAGGGGCTGAGAGGGCAGCACAGGCTGAAGTATGGGCAAGAAAGGCAAGGTCTTCCTCGTCCTTCCACTGCTGCAGGAGCTCAGGCGAGTCAGTCAGCTCATCGATACTCTGTTCCAGCCACCACCACTACTCAGACTGCAGACTCTGCAGGATGGGGACCACCTTCTACAAAGCGTGTGTACGGTGGTACTCTCACTTCTAGTGAGCCCATAGGTGCTGAAAAAATCATAAACAAGGCTGTGGAGGGAACTGCTAGAAAATGTCAAGAGTCTACAGGAGCTGCATTGCAAGATTCTGACATTGCAACGTTTGTACTTATACACAAAAAAAATGTATAATTCTCTTTATAAAATGTGCATATAGAATCTAGCAAAAAGAACTCTAAAATGGGCTTCTCGTGCATATTCAGAGGCCTTAACTGTAGCTCAGTCCCACAGATGAGAAAGCCGATAATCTTCTTTAAGACCACAAAGTCAGCCATTGACTGACAGAAGTAAAAGAGAAAGGCCTTTTTCCCTCCTTTCACAAACAGGTATAGAAGACATCTCCACCTTTTAGAGAGGGCAGCACTTACATTTTGCTTATGATTTGAGTATTCATGAAATCAGCTCTGACAGAGCCTAACATTTAGCTCAGTGACAATTTTTTTTTTTTCTTCTTGTCTTCAGTTTTCTTTCAGTAATTTAGAAATTATTTGAGCTGCCTTTGATGAATTTAGCCTTGGTGTCCACATTTGCAGGAACAGCAACTGTTTGTGCTTACATAGATGGAGACTGCAAATGGGGACAGGAGAGCTGAGATCACAAAGCAATTCAGCAGCAAGGACTAACAACTTCTCACATGAGACCTGTCTGTCAGTTGCAACCAGTATAAATCGCCAAGCCAGGCACAATCATCTCCAGTCTCTCATATCTCAGTCTCCCAGCATGTCAGGAGCCCCAACAGAGAGTCTTTCAAACGTGTCTCGTTACCCCACCGCACCGGGACAGGGGGTGTCCAACTAACCATACTGTGTTAAGCACATGTTCCATTGGCGTGTCAAGGTCAGAAAGCATCAGAGAAAATAGTGTTTTATCTTCTTAATTTTATTTTAAAAGCTTACGCTTGGCTTCTGTGCATAAATTTTCTGTGATCCTGCAAAGCCTAGTACCAAAGGAGACACTGCTCGCTCCATGTGCTTCTGGACCTGATGACTCCAAATACTACCTGGCACTGGGAATTCATTCTTTCCCAGAGGATATGACTGGCCTGGTGTTTGCAGCAGCTAGGCAAATATTCTCCAGCTAAAACACCATTTTGGAAATAGTGGTTGAGACAATTACTTCTGCTAGTCACTGCACCAGATTTAGTAGTGATACAATGAAACTAAATGGTAACACAGTAGTCCAGTAGAGACAAATGGCTTGCTCTTTGACTTAGCCTTTTCCTTATATTCCCTCTTCTACCATCATTTCATCCGCAACGCTGTTAGTACAGACAGGGCTCTAGGCAAAGGCAGCATCCAAACACCACATGAGCAATTCCTGCGGAAGACATTTTTGAACAGCACACTACTAAAAGAGCCAGTGAGTACTGGTATTTTGCCTACAGCTGGCGCTTTGATTTTGTGACTGCTACTAGTAGTATATGGCTTTATAAAAATTATTTCTGACCTAATGTGCATGTTGTCTCATTTTTTTACTTGCCCTAAGCGGAAGCTCAGAATGAAATCCGTTTAATAGAATAATTTTACTGCATGTAGATTTTGTCACAAGTATTGCTTACAGGATTACAAAACTTACTCTCTTCAAAGCACAGCTGGGATCTAAATTAAGCCTAGAGAAAATAGCTAGAACTGCCAGCCTGTAAAGTGATGGTATTATTCCTTTATACTGGGCTTCATTGACATACAGATATACCCAGCAGGCACTGAAAACCAGTGTACAGAGTTAGTGAGACTTGACTGTTTCATAATAAAATTTATTGCTTCTATTTATTATTTTCCCAAAGAAGAAACCAAGATGAGAACAGGAAAACATAAGATAGAAGAAACAATTCTTCACAAACCGTGTTTCTGTTGTGATTTCAAGAAGAAAAGCAATTCAAGTGGCAGAGAAGGAATATAAGAATATCCAAATGCAGAACTCTGATTCCTTTTCTATTTCTAGAATTAAATTATAGTATCGCCAGCACGAAGAGTTCAGAAAAAAAAAGGGGAATGTGAACCCTAAATTCACAAAAATACTATTCCTTCTGCAAATATGCAAAAATAAGATTACACTCTTCGGTTGTAGCACGACTTCCAGAGAGAATGCTTTATGGAAAACAGTGTCAAAGCAATCATTTCAAATTTTGTTATGATTATCAACATGCATAGATATGAAACACAGAGATAATAACAGATATAACAGAAACAACTTCTTTAAAACAGTCTTATTCACCCTGCCCCCTTCTTTTACACATCATATTTGTAAGAAATCTGTGATTTAGATGGAGAGAAACTTTTTCCCTCATACACTCCTTTCCCTGCTCTTTCTGCTACATTCCCATCTAAAACACCATCGCATCCACCTAATACCCTCTAGAAGTTTCACAAACATACTGCTTTGAGCCACCCTTCTTGCCTTATTTCTATGCAAGTTTTGAGCGTAGACCCAATCTGAAAGGGGGGAGGGTAAGGAGGATGATGCAGCTCTACAGTTGCTACTGTCACAAGGCAACCCAGTGTATACCCATATTTGATGTCCTATGATCACCTGCTTCAGAAAACAAGCATCTTGGTGCAGGAACCATATTTTCCCAGATAGGTAAAACTTTGTGAAATGTTCCTAAAATATACATAGTAAATAGCACACTACACTTGCAAAGTCAAGCGCCCATGAGCCAGTAAATGCCAAAAATAAGGTAAACCGCATAACCTTAATCCAGAACCCATGGGCATACATGTTGTGGTTAGCTTACAAGATAGGATACTATTTTTTTAATATCGTCCTGCCTCTCTCAGTGCACAAACAGGCTGGGCTCATTGAAAAAGCAATAATTCAATATCTTTATTGTTCAGGGATCCAGGACTTGTTTCCTGTATGCTCTTCTAATCCTGTTCTGAAGGCAGAAAAGCCCATAAGGAAACAACTATTTTGATCATACTCTTTGCTACAGCATCCAGGTAATCTCACAAACATTTATTTGCATTTGTTTTACAAAAACTGTTATGTGGTGCTGGTTTTGTAGATGCACAATACAGAGTAAAGAATAAGTGAGTATTAATTTGAAGTGCTCATAACTTGCCTGGCTGCTGAATTTTAGAGTACTCTACACATTTCGCGTGGTTTTCCTATTGAAAGTATAGTTTCCACCTGACAACAGTGGGAGCAGTAGCTCCTCTTCATTTATGCAAATCATCTAACAGACAAGAAACAGACTATTATTGCCACCTATGAAAAGCTGGTGATTTGCCCATCGTCACACACTATCATGTGGTAGATGCAGGGGTATAACTTTACTCTCTTAAATACTGTTCGATTGTTGTACGCACACTTTCATTTTACTACCTGCCATTCCCCAACTCATTCACTGATTCTCCTAGACACAGCTCCTTTTTCAGTACAGAAATGTTGCTCAGGCAGATTTTCAGAGTGTTTCTATAGTTGGCTGGAATTTCTAAATACATAGCAGAATAGGTCTGATCAGATAGCTGTATGGCTAGTAACCTCTGGCTTGTTCAGCGCATAAATACAGTCTTACCATGTGGATGTGACACAGCTGCTGCGTTCCAGCAAAGCAGATAAAATACTTGCTAGCACTGCTGGATTTTCTGTGAACTTACACATATTGCTTTCTGAGGAATCCAGGACAGAAATAAGACAGTTTTACTTACAGGATGGTCTCCACAATGAATGGAGGTCTTAACCTCCTACACCACATGGCAATTCACCCTCCAAGCCCAGCTTTCTCTGCCTCAGCTTGCAGAGTTTCCTCAAGATGCCCGAGCCTAGAAATGTACAAAGACCCTAAGAAATACTTGCAACTTCGTTGTTCATGGCATATTACAGGAATACTACACATCCACTGAACAGCACGTACCCAGCTGCCTGCTTCTATCACAAGCAAGAACAGCCGAAGTGAGACGAGCATGGCTGGGGTAGCAAGCGCATACATTACTGTAACCGATGTGAACAACAAACCTTCAGGGAAGTGGGCAGGGATTTTCCAGACAAACACTTCATCTTGGCCCCTCTCCTTCACCAGCTTAATGGACCCAATCAAGACCTTGAACACCACTTCCCCCAGAAATATTCAAACCGCAAACTACATGATGGTGCCCAACTCACTGATTCAGCTCCTTTGCTTGCCCCTCGGGGGTGACGTGCTGAGGCAGGTGACAGGGATAAACACAAACTTTAAAAGTACTTTTTTCACTATTTCAAACCCCACTGACGAGAGAAACAAGAAAACAACCACCACCCTTCCCCCCTGAAACAAGCCCCATCACTGGAGGGGGTTGCCCTCTTTTAGCATGGATTCTTGTCCTCCTCTCTGTGCCTCCTCAGGTACAGCAAGTGCACTACCAGAGGGGCACAGTGGGAGAACTGGGACACCTAGCACAGCCGCTACCGCTGAGAGCCAGGGCCAGGGCGAGAGCCAGGGCGAAGGCCAGGCCCTCACAGCCAGAGGACCCCGCGCTACACAGGTGCCAAGAGGATGGCGCAGGCGTCCTTGCTCTCTGAATGGTGCATTTGACTGTCAATCAGAGCTCTTTCCCGCCCCCCACGCCGAGGCTGCCCGATCCAACCACGCCTCCGTCGAACGCCATCGCGGTCATACTGATGAGCGGTGGGAGGGGCAAGGCCCCGATCTCTCGCACTCCGATTGGCCGAATCGGTCGTCAACTCACTCCGGCGAGGCTCCGCCTCCTCACCGCTCCCCTCTGAATTCACGGTGCGGAGAGGAAAATGGTGCAGAGATCTCTCACGATCTGATTGGCCAAGCAGAAACGCCACTCAAGTTACGACTCCGCCCTCCCGGTGGGACAGCGTCTCAGCTGACCGGTCAGCCCCGTGACAGAGTGGGGGTGGGCTTCACTGGCGAATGGTCGGTTCCGTCAGTCACTCCTGCAGAGTCCCGCCCAGCGGCCCTGAATCTCACCTGCAGATTGGCTGCGGCGGCTGTCCGTCAGCGCTGCCTGGTAGGCGGGGCGCTGAGGGGGGTCTCTGTCCGACGGTGCGGCCCGGCGTCTCCCCAGCGGCGTCTCTCAGCGCGGCGGCCGGCACTGCGGCGGACATGGGGCGGCGCGGCGGGGCTCCCTGGGCCCTGGAGGTGGCGGTGCTGCTGCTGACATCGGCTTGTCTCGCCGGTGAGCGAGAAGGGTCGAGCCAGCGTC
>VYXH01007424.1:0-26456 GCA_013397275.1 Burhinus bistriatus | reverse complement strand
CCCATGAGGACCAGGGCTTGTGAACGTGAGGCTGCTCCTATCTGCCTATAGAGGCCCTCATCTGCTCGATCTTCCTGGTCAGATGGCCTGTAGCAGACTCCCACTGTAACATCCCCCGTCCCTACCCTCCCTTTGATCTTGACCCATAAGCTCTTGGTTGGCTCCTCATCCACCCCCAGGCAGAGCTCCAGCTGGTCCTTAACATAGAGGGCAACATCCCCTCCCCATCCTGTCCTTCTTGAAGAGTCTGTATCCACCAATTTCAACACTCCAGTCATAGGAGCCATCCCACCATGTCTCTGTGATGCCAATTAGATCATACTCTTGCAGGCGTGTGCAAATCTCTATCTTCTCTTGTTTATTCCCCATGCTATGTGCATTTGCATACAGGCATTTAAGCTGGGTCCTTGATGAATCTAGCTCCCTGGCTGGAGTGGCTGTCTTTCCTTTCAGCTGCACTTCAGGTACTCTCCTGCTGACCTGCAACCCATCTCCAGGTTTTGGGCCTCCACTACTGGTATCAGCATAGCATTGGTAGGAGCTGGATGGACTGTGGTTCCCCTCTCCTGGCAACTCTAGTTTAAAGCTCTTTTCACAAGGTTGACAGGCTTCTGAACAAAGGTGTCCCTCCCCTTTTCTAATAGGTGAACCCCATCCAGCCCTAGTAGAACAGGTTTCTCAAAGTGAGTCCCATGATCTAAGAAGCCAACCCCCTGTCTGTGGCACCAGTCCTGTAGCCAGTTATTGATTTGCCATATTCACCTGGCCTTATCAACCCCCTTCTCTTTGACTGGGAGGACTGATGAAAACTACCTGCTCNCTAGTTTAAAGCTCTTTTCACAAGGTTGACAGGCTTCTGAACAAAGGTGTCCCTCCCCTTTTCTAATAGGTGAACCCCATCCAGCCCTAGTAGAACAGGTTTCTCAAAGTGAGTCCCATGATCTAAGAAGCCAACCCCCTGTCTGTGGCACCAGTCCTGTAGCCAGTTATTGATTTGCCATATTCACCTGGCCTTATCAACCCCCTTCTCTTTGACTGGGAGGACTGATGAAAACTACCTGCTCTTCAGACTCCCTGACCACTGCTCACAGGGCTTTATAATCTTTCTTGATAGTCTTCAGGCTGCTCCCAGCTGCATTACTGGTGCCCACATGGAACAACAGCAGTGGGTAATAGTCCAAGGACTGCACGAGGCTTGGCAGTCTCTCAGTTACATCCCTGATACGAGCCCCCGGCAAGCAGCACACCTCCCTAGAGAGTGCATCAGGCCGGCAAATGGGGGCCTCCATACCTCTCAGAAGAGAGTCACCTACAGCTATCACCTGCCATTTTTTCTTATTTGCACTGGTGGTTACATGTGGAGCAGATCATGGTAGTCTTACTCCGCTCCAGTGCTTCTCCTGATACAGCAGGTTTTGCCCCTTCACTCTGCAGAGCAGTGAAGCGGTTCTGCAAGGTCACCTCCGTTTTTGGGGCAAGACTCTTCCTCCTGCAGGTCTTTGCAGTTACAAGCTTCCATTCTGTGTCACTGGCCTCCCTTCCTTCTGCGTGTGCCAGCAGGGGAGTTCTTGACTCTTTGGCTGTGGATGGTGGGTCCACCACAGGCCGTGCTTGTAGCCAGCTGTCTCCTTCTCAGCCTCCTCATGCCCTCCTGCAGCTCAACCACCTGCTGCAGGAGTTCCTCCACCTGGGGACACCTTTCGCAGGCAGTTGTGCAGCCCGTCCCTGCCCCGGGAGAAAGGTCCAGGCACCTCCTGCAGTCTGAGGTGTGCACAGCAGCCTCTCCCTTCCGTAGTTCTTGTCTGGGTGGAGGCATCGACCACCGCGGGGGTGGGTGGTGCAGAGCACCAAGCTCGAGCTTCAACCTTTGCGTTCAGATGAGTGCCCACCATTCTGCCTTGAGCGCCCTTGACCCGCGCAGATGGTCACCGAACAGTGCTCCACCAGCGGGATGCTCCTCCTTCCAAGAGGCGCCCTTCACGCAACCGCTGAGCTGTGCTACACCCTGCCCACCCGCACTGCCGGGGGCGCTCTCGTATAGGTGGGGGCGGTCTCCATTGCTCTGCAATGCCCACACCTCGTCAGCGCCTCCCACGGGAGCTGCTGGCTCCTGTCGTGTCTCTCCGCTACCCTGGCGTGTCCTTCCCTCGGGAAAGCCGCCTGTGCGCCCAGAAATGCCGCTCCGCTGCTAGTCGGCCCGGCTCCGGAGCAGCTCCCCTCAGCGACTGACAGTTTCCGTTATCGCCGTTGGTCAAATGAAAGCACAAAACCATGGCTTGGAGACTGGGACAGCCGTGCAAATCAGATTGTGAGATGGGAAATTCCTGCAAACCATGACTGTTTGAAACATCCTGAGTTTGCAATATCTGCCTGGTGCCGTGCTGGAGTGCGTCTGGCTGCAGTGCATTCCCCAGGCAGGACAGTCCCTGCAACAGCGGAGATTTTGCCTCCTGATTCCATTGTAGGGTCCAATTCCTGATGTCCAGAGGCTGCCTGTAACCACCTTCTTCCACCAGCAGTCCTGGGACCCTTTGTTTAAGAGAAGAGGAATCCTGGAATGCCCTGGCACAGGAGAAATGTGAACGGTATGTGATACAACCAGGCCACTCATCATGCTGGACTAAGGACCAGCTCTGGGAGGAGGGACGGGATGACTCTGCTCTTCATTTCCACAGGAACATCTCCACACTTGGGACCTGGGACACAGCAGCAGGAAGAGGACCTGGAGCAGAACCCCCCCTATATCCCATTGATACATTCTTTCCGTTTCCCTCTCCCGGCTTGCGTAATCTCCCTGTGAATCCTCATGCCTCCTTGCAGTGCCTTTCTCCAGGGATTGCAGATGATGCTACTTTCCACACAAGCAGCCTCAATGGTACCCATGCTGGATGTGCTCCATCAGTGACCCCCTTTTATCTTAACAACACAAATTTTGTGTCATACTCAGGGAGCCTGTGATGCCCAGATGGCTTCATTCAAGAGAAGAGAGAATTCATGGTTCAGAGCTTACAGCTACTCATGAACGTGCAAGACTCGCATGAGACAGTGGTAGCTCTTCTTTTTTCAACGCAGAAAAATAACCCAAGCTTAATTTATCATTCAGCACCAGTAGCTTCCCCTTTTGATTCAGAACAAGTGAGTCTGGACTGCCACTAAACTGGGCTACTACTGCCCTGGCGCTGGGAGATTTTTGGCTTTCTCACATCTCCTGGTTGTAGAGGATTGCAGCATCTTTAGGAATTCCCTACATTTAGCCTTAATTACAACCTTGCAATTTAAAGGCTAACCAGCAGCAGCATGCCAAAGTCTCCAGGACTCCTTCAGCTCTGAACAAATCCAGGCACATCTGAACTGTCTGTACTTGTTCCTTGCAGAAGAGTCTGCCTAATTATTATTTAGCTATTGCCAGTGAAAGGCAGGCCAAAAGCAGCCTTTTGGGCAGGAGTCTAACAGGAGCACTGGTGAGTGCAGTGGCTGAATTCCCTGGCAGCACCGTGGCACACATTGTGTGCTGCTCCGCACCTCTGTCAGTTTGACAAGCCCTCTGGCAGCTCCAGGTGTTCGCATAAAGTGTCAGAGGTAAAGAGAAAACATTAATCTGGAAGGTACTGACCTGACAATGCAGTCAGGGCATTTCTAGTACTCATGTCACTCACCCAGGGAAATGAGTCGGCAGAGGAGAAGAAATTGGTCTCTTAAAGATGAGCTGGTCGGATAGATACGCAGCTCCCCAGCTGCATCCCCTACATGTCTCTGACACATCACATCCTTATTTTATAAATGGGCACCTGACAGTGAGAAAGAAGGTTAGTTTGTCTGGCTCTTCCGTTCCTGGATCAGCTTGCTGGGAATACTGCTAAACAGGAGGGTTTAAACAGGCCCTTGACAGTGTCAAGCAGAAAGTGTGTCAGTCTAAATCAATACAACCCACTTTGGATATATGGGCAGCCTCTGGTCTGTGCTAGATGGCTCCATTCAGACACACTAATATCGCTGCACAAGGAACCACATAAGAGGTGTGATGAAGGAATTGTGTAAACCAGCTGTAAGGATCTTCTGCTCCATTTTTTCAGTGCCAGCGATGTCTGTTTAATGCTCCTTACTCTGCGTACCAGTCAAGAGAAAACAGCTGAGGAAGAAAGGATAATCAAAAGCGACTGTTAGCACTTTTCTTCCTGTTTGGTCTTTCCTTCCTAGAACAGCAGCCCCTGGGGACTCAGCAGGAGCTGGGGCCTTTCACTAGGAGCCACGGGCAATCAAGGAACCCCAGTGCTGCAAGACGCACCTGGAAGGGTCAACCATATCCCCAGAGACCCTCACTGCTGTGATGTAAAGAGCTGGGAGAGCCTGAAGAACCAATTGCTTTGTACATCCTTCCTCCGTAACAGCCTTTCACTACTGGGGCTGGCAGCTGGAGCTGTCGCAAGGGGCAGACTCCAGCAGCAGTCCCTATGCTTCACACCCACCTCTTACAAGTCAGTGGCAATGGATCCTCAGAGCTGTCGTGACAGTCCTGCTCCAGTGAAGGCATGAACCAGGTGTGTGATGGCAGGGGCAACCACAAATACAGAGAGGCAAGAATAGTCCTGGAGCCTCTCTCCTCCCTGAGGTGCCCGACTCCCAGTCTCTGCTGGCCTTCCCAGCTGCCTGTCTGTTCTGCTTCCTGGCACCATATAAATCTTCTTGCTCCTCCCATCACCTCCTTCTCCTCTCTGTCCTGCCGTGTTTATTGTTGCTAAGGTGACCAGAGATAACTGCTGGTAAGCAAAGCACAGTGCCTGTCTTTCCATGGCATCTCCTCTTACAGTTGTCTCTAATATTGCAGATTATGGTTTTTTTTGCACACTGCACTGTGCTAGTACTGTCAGAAATCCCCTCTGGTTACTGCCAGCCAGCTCTTTGCTGTGACACCTCCTGTCCTGCCAACAATAACACTGGTGTTGGCAACACTCACACCAGTCTGCAGTGCTGCATGCTGTATTCCCCCTTTCTTCCCTCTGAGCGCAGGTGAAGATGTTGAATTCGTGCCCTAGAACCCATCTGAAGTTCAGGTGAGCATGCCCAGAAAGTGCTGGGTCCACATGGGAAATAACCAAATAGTACTATTGGGTGGAGGAGGGTAAATGGAGATATGGTGACACTGAATATATAAAGTAAATATGGGTAGTTTTGCCAGACTGTTCGATAACGAAATACTAATAAAAATCCAAACAAACAGGAAATTCAATTCCAGCCCCATCATTATCTGCAGAGATGTATTAAACTGGCATTTTTATAAATTGTTACTACAAAAGTAAGTGTATGTAAGTAGAATGAAATGCTGGAAATGTGGAATTTATGAAAAATGGAATGAAAAAATAAGGAAATTAGAGTGCATTTTTTGATTTCCTGAACCATTTCAAAGAGCGTGGTGGCAGGTCCCTCAGAGCCAGACAGCAATTGCAGTGAGATCAGTCATGAGGAAGGTATATGATTGCTATACTGGTTGGCAGTGTTAAGGTAAAACCTACTGGGAACAATTTATATATGACCCAGTTTATTTATGACCCAGTTTATTTATGGGCCCAGATAGGAGTGCCAGCTAGTTCCTTGCTTGGAGGGCACAGGATCAAAGGCTCTAAGATGGGTGCATACACATTCTTGACTTTCTTCCCCATTTAGCTCTTCAAAACTAGCATTTACTATCTCCTTGCAGGTCCAGGCTCAGACCCCACAGGCTGAGTGAAAGGGACTCAGACAGCCAGGGCAGGAGATTGCTTCGAGGCCAGCATATCTCAGACGTCTTTCTGGGGCAGGCAGATGTGACACCAGAGGTTAGAGAAGCCCCACAATTCTCTGGTGCAGCAGCTGGAGCCAGGCAGCTCTGGGGGCACTTTAGAGGCACCTGAATTCTATGCTCTTTTCCCTCCTTCTGGGGGAACTTATGCTGAGCTGGTCTCCTTCGCTATGTATGAAAGGACTGCAAAGTTAGTGAAAAATGCCCTTTCGAGGGACATTTATCCTCTATGAACTTTGTCATCCATAGTTGCCATTTCTGTACCCAGGCAGTCTTTGTGCCAGGCAGTTCCTCTGAGAACTTGGTCTCCATTTTCTTGGCATCTATCAGCCTCGGGGTGTGGAAATCTCATGCCTTGATGGGAATCAGAGAGATATCTGCCTTCCTCCAGCTGTCCATGCATTTTGCAGCTAAATGTTACAAACACCATCAATTCATCAACCCGTCCATATGTGGGCAGGGTGCTTGTCCAAGTCCTCCGCTCTCCCTTTCACTCCCTTCCCCGCATATTAGCCCTTGTAATTTCTTCAGCTTCTTCTTTATGGATGATTTGGATTCCTTGTCAAAAAGTTCAAAAAGGAAGACAGATTCTCACCTATAATTTATTTTCTCTCATTCTCATGCCTCCCCTAGCATGTCTTTGTTCTTTGAGAGGAACTTCTAAAGGCCTCTGCACTCTCCTTGACACCTCCCTATGTTTTATTCTCCCATTTGCAGCTCTTACTTCCTCCTTCACACATCGATTCATGGATTATGCTCTGAAAAAAGCTTACACAAATCTAAATGAGGCAAACCCCCAAGGGCACGTGACTACATGAAGGACCGTGTCCAGCAATGTAGATGCACCTTAGGTTTAAGCTTTTGCCCTCCTCCAGACCCCTGGGCCTTTCATTGTGAGGGTAAGCAGGTCTATGGGAGCCTACACACCACATCTATGTTCAGACCTGATTATTTATTAGTTTGGTGAGGAATGGCAGTGCTGCTGGGGTCTGATATCAGACCCCACTTTGTCTACAAGCTGGGACGTGGGGAGTGAAAGATCATGGGTTTTTGGGGTAATGCAAATACTGTGCAACGTCGGCAGCTACGGGTGCTGCAGGACCGTTCTGGAAAATTGAAGTCATTACTGAAGATCTAAACCGTTCCTGAGGGAACCGGCCTCATCCCACAAGAGAAGGCAGATAAAGAGGTGTGTTACAGGTAAAGCTTCACTCTCCCTCTTTTTATGGCTTGCTAGTTTGTTCTAAAAAGGCCCGGATCTGTTTCTTTCCATGCCCACTGAATTCCATTGCTCCACTGAGAAAGTTACTTGGGTACCTCAGGTATAGTTGGAATTTTGACAGACATACCCTGTAACATGATTGACACAACAGGACAGAAAACTGTAGACAATAATGTTACCAAAGAGACTGTTGATGCAATCCAAGCAGAGAAAGGACTTTCTGATTTCTATAGAAACTCAGGAGCTTCTCAGCACCTGGGTATATCGGAGTCTCATCTCAGAACTGCTTACACCACATAGCTAAAAAAAGATGGTGAACTAAACAACGAATTTCCTTCAGCTAGTTTGACCTGCCTCAATCCTGACCTTGAAGACCGACAGTGAATTAGTGACCGAAGTACAATGAGGTTTGAGGAGTTTTAAACTCAATTTCCAGTAGTAATATTTGGATTCTGTTTCCATTTCCTTCTGCTTAATCTTGACATACCACCTGAAACTGCTTGGCACTGGGGAAACATTTCTTGTCCTGCCCAGTCATTAAGATAAGGCTGGAGATGAAACTTAACAGCTAAATTAAATCCGATCTTGATGATAGAAAAAAACAACATCTAATGAGTTCCTCAGCAGTCCCATCACCCAGTCCTGTCCCTTGGATTTGCATTGACAAAGTCTGATGCTGCCAGTGGCAGAAACCTGAAAAAAATCATTCAGACATAAGTTCAGTGTATGAACAAAATTGTCTTTCGCCTTCACAAACTAATTCCCTTAGGAGTATTATTGGTGCCAATTGGCCTAATTGGTGTCATTTTGAGTGACTGTCCTCAGAAGAGACTGTGGGTCCTGGTAAGAGACATAAATGATGCCTTGCTTAGAAAGACTTAGGTGTGCCACTTTTTTGGCTAGCTCTCATTTTCCTGCATTTGGGACATGGGTCTTGACTTCTCCTCCAGAGAGCCCTAGTTCACACTTGGAGTGTTTAACCTTGAGCTCTGAATCACCCTGCTGTGCCAAGGGGCTTGATTTTCAAACACGGCAAAACTTAAAAGAGGGTTGCTTAACTCAATTCACCATATCTTGCCTGTACCTTCTGCTTTAATCTTCGTTTGAACACATGCTTTGGTATCATCCTCCCAGAGCTGACATACACTTTCCTCTAAAAATATTCCCTTACATCACATTCATCCAAGAAATCTGGCCAAAGGTGTGGGAAAGGATGCATTTGTTGTTCCCATGCTCTTGAAGAGCAGCTCCAGGTATTTTTCATGTGGTTTTGAGGGGATTTTTTTAGTTTTTGGGGGTTTTTTTAGGAGAACCACTAGAAATGCCAAATCCAGACCTGATGGTGCCTTTAGCTGTTTCTAGAAGGTAGCTTCTTCAGATCACCTCATTCCTCCTGTCCTGAATGTTTCCACTGTAAGAGCTGGAGCAACACCTCAATAAATGTCTTTCAGCAGAACCCACTCTGTATGAAGAGTGGACATAGGACAGGTCTTAGATGATCTGTCCTTGGTCTATGCAATCACATAGCAAGGAATACTTTCAACCCCACCTTTGCTTTCCTGTGCTAACTTCCTTGCCAAGTCCCTGTGCAGATCGGTGCTGACACTGGTGTCCGCAGTGGTCTTATCAAGCCCCTGTGGCAGTCACTTCTCCTGATGTACAGTTCCCACAGTGCTCTTCTCCCAGTCTGGATGTGGCCATGCACTGTGGGGACAGAAAATGATGGGCAGCCACAGTCGTCACCTGCTTTATGTTCAGAGTGCTCTCAAGTGACTCCAGGAGTAAAACGGGGCCTTGTGTCAGCCAGGATGGCTCCAGGACAGCTCTGTGTTAGTCAAACAGACTAAGTGCAGCAGAACTTGGTGAAGATATCAAACCAGCTCCTGAAAGGCTGCTGCTGCGTAGCAGTGAAGAGAGGGAAAACAGCCATTTTCAATGTGAATTTGTACTTTTTTTTGACCTTCTGCTGATGGCAGCTGAACTCCAAGTTAAACAATGCCTCAGCCTGAAAGCAGTTTGTCTCCACTGTGATAGGCCATCCCACAGACTAGACACTGAAGGAGTTAAAACGCATATCTTTTCTGCAAAACACCTGAGGAAATGGACTCCATTGATCTACCTCCCTTCCCTGTAAGCCCTGCCAGCTTCCTGCGGGGACAAGAGGGATTTTTTTAATGCTTTCCCTCATGTCCTGCAAGGCACATCCTGCTAGGAGGAAAGTTGCTGCTGGTGACTCTGCTTTGTGCTCCTGAAAACTGCCTAAATCCCATGATGATGCTAGAGCTGTGGGTTTTGCCAAGAGCATAACTGGAATGCAGAAGCAGACCTTCATAGCAGTCCAACAGTGCAGTCTGGCATTCAGTCCCCTTATTCTGACTTTCAGGCCCCTTATAAAGATACACGAGAAGAGAAATTGCAAGACTCCAGAAGGGCTCTCAAATCCCAAAGCCTGCAGGTGAGATCTATTCTATTTGAAAACTGAGCCCCCTTTGAAGTCTGCACAGAACAGCAGCTTGTGGCCCATGATGCTATGGCTGCAGCCTCACATCTTCAAGTTGGTCAGACAGATCCAAGATAGCTCTGTCTCATCTGCTCAGGGAAATCCCACCTCAGATGCAGTCCACTGCAATAGCTGAAAATCGAGGAAACTCAAGCAAATCAGGCAAGGACAGCATAAAATCTGCAAGGAAAAGTGTGGGAGATCCTCTTTTTCATACCCAGGTGAATTCAGCATTCACACTGCTCTGCTTGGAGGGGAAAGAAAACAGTGGATGAAATAAATGAAAGAAACATGAACATATTGAACAGGCAAGATGAGGCGAAGACCTAATCTTTCTGGAAAAAATGGCAGACCAGATCTCAGTGAAAAGCACAAAAAATAGGTTCAGCTACAAAGAAGCACATTCATTTCAGGAGAGGATGGTAATGTGAACAAAGTCTGCTTTGCTTTTGAACATACCAGAGTTGTGTTTGGATTGGTACCCAATATCTTTTTCTTGTGGACCACCAACCCTCTGCCTTCAGTTTATTGGAGTCATCCTGCATAAGGGGGGGTGGTAGGACAGTTGAAGCTTCTCTGGGTGACAGACACCCCTGGAAGAGCCACCCTGTTGCATTGATGGGTGGGAAAGAAAAAAACAACTTGGACCACATTTTGTCTCCAGATTTCTCTCACAGTTTGCAGTAATCTCTAGAACAACAAACATGGAATTTTGAGTGGTACTGCTCCTTTTTCATCCAAACTGTCTACAATCCCTGAAGTTCCCCAGATAATTCAGGAAGCCAGTGAAGAGCTATATTCAGAAACCTCGGTGACGTCTGTCGCCTGTACTTCTAATACGGAGCACTCATCTTGCTCAAAAAAGTACTCCCACTCTCATCCAACAGGTCAAGACTCACTCATTGAATAACGAGCCATAGTGGTGGACAGCACTACGGACTGATGTCCCTTTGCTTCCCTGCCTGGATCTCCTGGAATTGCAGAGCAGTGCTGGGACCTTGGCTGTCTGTCCTGGACCCAGTGGGACAGGTGATCTTGCTGACCAACAGATCTGACACATGGTCCCGTTGGCTGTGCTGTCAGTGGGGTCTGGTGCTTGCAGGGTCTTGTGCACAAAGGAGCCCCGTTGCTTAGTTCCATCCCTAACAGTGCTCTCCAAGCTGGGATATAAGCCCTGCTCCAGCCTCTTTTTCTGTAGGATTTGTGCAAGTTCCCTGTCTATCCTCATAGAGATCACCTTCTTCTTTTGCTTAAAGACCTTTTTGGCTTTGATAGCTTTCTACTAGCAGTGACAGCCTATTCCACTTTGGGGGACTAGGTAAAACCACCCTTAAAGCAGGGTATAAATCAACGAGATGGGATAGGGCAAAGGCAGGAACAGAAGTAAATGGACAATCATAAGGCTGGAAGTGAGACAGGCAGATTTTCCAGAGGAGTTAGCCAATAGTAATACATGTGTACGTTTACAAAAGAGCTCCTGTAAATGGAGATAACAGATGTTGTGGTGAATATAGCGCAGCATAATTGGGATGTTCAATGGCTTCATGAAAACACGTGGACTCCTAATTGCTATAGCACCTGCATTTCTCGGCTAGCCCAAAGCTTCAAGGAGATTAAAAAAAAGGCTGAAAGTCTCCTGGCTTGCAGGCAGCTGTTTTTTTCATCTCCCTTGGTAAATCGTGCAGTGACAGCTTAGACTAGTCCCAGCAAGGCCACTTGGCAACTGCTCACCATTTTGCTGTGGGAAACAAGCAGGAGAACACACTGGGTCCTGCAAAATGAGCAGAGAGGTTGAATTTTTCTACTTCTAGTTGGTCAAGGTGGCAGTTCCTGAGGCAGAACTCTCCATGCTGAGAATGGAGTGAAATAATCTCACTCAGCCTGGATTGCATGTGTCTCCACGGGCTTCTTTGGGCAGCGGGGATTGACTGCTCCTTTTCTGCATTGCCTACTTTGCTGCTGCAGTGGTTCCAAACATCTTGCAATCACCCTGTGTAGGACACATGTTGTTCAGAGAGAGCTCCTAACACATGGAATTCTGTCCTATGTGCCTTGTTAGTCAGACCACAGTCCTTGTGATTCCAAAAATCAGCAGTGCTCTCAAACTTGTGCTCCAATTTACAAGGCTTCACAGTGAGTCTCTCCGAGAACTCATGGTTCCAACCAAGTGTCCGTCTGGGGCTAGGAGACCCTATTAACATCATTGTCTATCAGCTGTGGTCAGGCTGGCATGCTGCTGATATATACAATTAAGATACTTGTGTTCCCTCACACTGTGCTGCCAACTCTGTTGGCATCCCACAGCAGGGTGTGTGGTACAGGTCTCCCCACTGCCCAGCTCTCGCTCCCCAGGGCTGAGGGATTTGGTAACTTGCTCAAGAGGATGTCTTTAAACCCCAGCTCCCTAAGTACCAGTTCAGTTCTTCCCATTTTTTCTCACATGGCAGATGAGACCCTTGATGTACTTTCTGGACTGTGATCCCTGTTTTCTCTTTGTGTTTATCCCTTGGACTTCCCTTATTTCCAGCAAAGGCTTAAAGACCCTTATGGCAGAGAACTTTCCAAGGAGAGCTTTCACTTCCCAATATCTGTGGATGCTTACGTCAACCATGTCTTTTTTTTTTTTTTTTATTCCTTTGCGGAGTGTCCTCTGCTGACCTTCCAGCTCACTGTATTCTCTAGCCTTCAGTGACATTTCTGGATGGAAAAATATGCAAGAAGAAAAAGCTCTTTCAAGTTGCAGACATTGGGCTATCTTGTCACTAATCTGAAGGGGGAAGCAGCAACCACCAAAGCTTCTCCACACATATCTCTGAGCAGTTCGAAAGGCACAGGACTCCTGTGATATTGGCTATGCCACGCAGCTCGGCAGGTGAAACACAGCTACCTGAAGCAGAGGTTTCAGAGGTGCAAACTGCAAAACAAAAAAGATCCTACTTTAATGAGTTACCTTAATTTCCTTAAACTTTACTTGGTATAATCCCCTGAGGGGAGTTACTTCTCCTCAACAGAATGAGGATCACAGATAGTGTTTCAGCTCTTGGTTCATCCTATAAGTGAAGTAAAATACATGGACTTAAAGTTACGTACAATGTGGGTCTGCCCCCATTGTGAGGATCAATCCCACCAGATCACTGCTATGCCCATTAGGAGATGCCATCAGGAAGAAGGCCTGGGAGCTCTGCCTATGCTATTCACTCTCCTACACCGACGCCTGTTCAAGGTTGTTGACGGGGATGTGGTAGAGGATATTGCTGAAGATGTGACTGCGAAGCATTGTGGTGGAGGCACCAGCTTTGATGAAGTGCATGTGCCTGAGTGACTCTGCTTCTTCTGCCTCAAGCCCCTGAGCTGACACGAGGATGGCTTTGTAGGAAAGGGATTACATTAGCAGTGCTCCTGAGCCCTAGGCCAGCTGGGCTACCAGACTAAGATTTATCCCTACGGAAGTGAGCCTCCAGGTTAAAGAGGTAGCAGGGCTAAATGTTGCTTTCAGCCATCAAAGCATATTAGATGGATCCTGAATTCAGCTTCCCTTGCATATCCAACTGCAAAAGATTTACTAATACTTTAAGGCTCTCCATAGGCATTTTCTCTTATAACTGCTTTCAGGATCCAAAGTATTTACCAAGCATCCTGTGCACAACCCCCTCCCCACACCCACACATAGCATTTCATTTCAAGCTATGCTAATCCGTAGCTTTTCCTGCAGTCATGCAGTGTTCAGTAATATTTTATTTATCATAGGATTTAACTTCAAAATTTAACCTTTTTGGACTTTGAAAGGTATCTTCTTGAGAAGGTGATGCTTCTTTATGGCCTTTAAGCTCTACAGAAACATTCTTATTATTCTTAAGCTTTTTACACTTCTATTGGCTTCCATTTCTTGCTGTTTCCCGTATCTGGCCATTAAGTTAGACCTGGTGGGTTCTTCTTTTTGTTTTAATTAACTGCAGTCTATGGAGGATGTTTCTTAGATGTACATGGCTTTGGATGGGGTTTTATGGCTCTGTTTGGATCAGGTAAAGCCAAGGACACAGAAAAGCAAAACTATTCTGGGCAAGATTATTAAACTTTTTTCTTTCCATTAGATAATGCTCTTTCTATAGACAGGCTTTTCTGAGGACATCTCAGCTTAGAAGACCTCCATAGCTCTGCGGATGCAATGACCAGCCCAGAGGTCAGACGGACCCTGAGCTATCCCAAATTTGTACTGCAAACACTGCCAGCAAAAACACTTCTCATCCGCAGAGTGCACGGATTGCAGTAGTCAATCGCTCAGCACAGGCAGCATGGGGCCCACAGCCTGAAGAATTTCTGGAGATAACATAAAATGCCGATAGAATGGAAATAACTTGTCAGGAATGAGTCCAGAGCCAGGGCCAAGACACAGGGAACCAGGTGCTCATGTGAGTTACTCAGAAATGAACTCGGCTTTGGGACTGGCCCTTCTTGCTTTCTGGCCTGCCAATCAGTGCTGTTCAAAAGTATGAGAGAAGCCACATCTGGCTCCCGCCTGGTAAGCTCAGTGGGATGAGGCAGTATCTGAGAGCAGCCCCACAGCTTCTCAACTCTTTGGAGCTCTGCTTGTGAGGGAAGGGAAATAGGAACTACTTGAAACAGTCTGAAGGGGTGACAACTTTCAATGAGAAGCCAACAAGTAACCCTCAACTTCTCACTCAGCTTGGCATCCACAGGAAATAAGACTTGCAGCTCAGATGGGCATGAGCGTTTGCCCATCAGGCAGACCTTTGAACCTACGGCTCTGCTGGTGCTGCTGCTTGTGTAGTGATGAATTCTTCTCCACACGGGAGCTGGGCATCCGTAGCACTGCTGCTTTGCTTAACGGAGTGGCACCATCTCCACCTCCAGAGGGTTTTCTCTCTACAGTGGAAGAGACAGTTTTGCTGCAAGTCTGCCCAAGGGCTTGACCCTAATCAACTTCTTGCAACAGAGAGAGGTGAATCCCTGGAGTAACTGCAGAGAGTTGAGACTAGAGCATGGGGCACCACAGAACAGCCAAGGATTCAGAGTAATGTCAGTGATGCTAAACTTGCCCCCGGGTTGAGAGCAGCAATGTACTGCTTAGTCCTCTGAGACTTTAAGGCGGTTTCTCAAGCTCTCTTTATAGAGGGAAAGGGCATGAGGGGCTTCTTTCAGGGGTCCTGTAGCCCCAAGGGTATAGTGAAATAAGTTGGCACCCCATTGTCTTATATTTGTGCTTCTCATCCCTGGCTCACGCCTCAGAGAGCTTAATGCTCCCCTCCAGTCCAGGAAGACACTTCCATCATGCTTTTTCAATTGGCTTCATTCCTGTGAAAGAACCAGGTGTCCATGGCACCTACATAATTTATAAAACTCCTCCCTGTCTGCCGGTGGAGGGGGGGAAGGTATTACTGAGGGTCTGAAAGGTTATGCCACCCTCCCTCTCTCAGCTCCTGTGAAAGAAGCCAGGAGACCTTGATATACAGCCTTTTGTTTTGCTCTTGAATGACACTCCAATGTCAAAGCAGAGCATACGTGCTTCCAGAAACAGCTTTTGTCTGGTCTCGCTGCTCCCTTGTCCTTTGCAGAGCTTTCTGGGCTGGGGTAGAGTTGTAGGAGGTTCCTGCAGGTACTGTTTTACTTCTTAAACATTTTAAAGCAGAATGATTTTATTTTAATTTTTTTCTTTCAGTCCCTTCGTGAAGGAAAATCCTTTCTACAAATAGCAAACCCGAGGGCTGTCTTGGCATCAGGAGTCTCCCCACATCTCTCTGGCATGCATTCCTCTGTTTTGGTGAGGCAGGAGGAAGGAGGGAGCCTGGAGGAGCCTCTCTCCCTATGCTGCTGGTTCTCTGGGCCGCTCTATGGCCTTCGATGGGGAAAAACCCAGTAGCAACAGTCTTCCTTGGGGAACTTGAGACTGTATCTACACTAAGAAGCTCAATGAAGCCAGGAAACGGCAAAGCACTGTCTGGCAATTGCCGCTTTGTGGCACAGTTTTGAGCTGTGCTGACCAGGAGTCTCCGGGCAGCGCTCAGGGATGGCACAGGGGTTAGTGTGGACCAGGGACCGTTCCCACTGAACTTTCTGGATTCGAGTACCTGTGTCTGTGCACTTCAGTGCTACAAGCCATGTTACAACAAAGTCAGGTCCGGAAACAATCCTGGGCATGTTTAATTTCCAAAATTCACACCATGGTTATCTATTAAGGTTGCAGTTCTGAAAAGTGCAATGGTTAGTCGTTCAGTAGTCCCCCATCGGAGCAAGCATGTATATAGGGGCCTAAGAAATCCGCCCATTGTAATTATACAGGGACAGGGTATTTCAACATCAGATCTTTCTCATTCCTAACCTAATTACTCGGCCAAAAAAGCAAGTACAATGCAGAACAAAGCCAAGAGAGATTTTGTTCCATAGCTGCATGCAACATGCTCCATGTATTTTCACTGCTGTTGGTACAGTATGTAAAGTATATAAATTAAATGTTTAAAAAATATTGAACTGTAGATTTTCCAGCAAAAGGTGGAAGGACATAAAAAAATTGAGTAATGATGATGGTTGGCAAGAGACTCTTACACGGATAATGACCTCTGAAAGGCTGTATAGGCAGGTGATGAGTAACAGAGTGTCCCTGAGTACGTGAACCTGCCCCAAATCACAGAGTGAGCAGATACCAGGGGAGTCCCCTTGGACTTTTAAACTTTAAACTTAAACAGTTTTTTTAAATGCAGTTAGGCTTGTAAAGATGCAAATAATCACCCAGTAGGATTTTTAAAAACACAAAATCCCTGGTAATTTTGTGAGAGGAACGTGCCTGAATACAGATAAGAATCTGGCTTTGGATTCCTAAATATTTACAGAATAAATCCCAATAGATGCCTACCTACTCTGTTAGACACCTACACATACTTTTCTTCCCCTCGAACCAGTTTAAACATGAGCGTCTGCTAGTCCACAGAGATGCTGTTTCGGTTTCTCTAGAACTCCTGGCAGGCAGCAGCAGTGCTGGGAGAGAAACCTTGAAGTTCCCGTGAGGCAGCACTCCCAGTGATTACTGTCAGGACCGTGTCTCTGCTGAAGGCATAAGAATTTACTGGTACAGCAACAGCTGAAAGTTCTGGCATTTTATTATCAAATTATCTGCAAAATGCATGCATAGTCATTACTCATTAGTTAATCTAAATAATTTACTATTTCAGAACTATGTCTGATCTGCCTCTTCAGCAGATGCTTCGTTTGCTGATCTATTGTTCTGTGGACACATACTAGAAATATTTGTGAAATGCACAAAATATTTAGTGTTTGAATATTGCATGAGTAAATATGCTTTTTATCCAAAAACTCCAGAAGCAATTAATTAACACCATAACCTCAGAGTTGTTCATAAATCATTGCCACTAGACCAACCTGTTCTGATTGCTGAAACAATATAGTTTGTAGCCTTATTTGCATACCCAGAGATGAGTCCTCTAGCTCCCTTTATGATCAAAGAGCTTAATAAATATCTTCCTTGAGAAAAAAAGGCTTCTAGGCAGTTTACACGCCAAAGAGAGCTGGAGTGGCTGTTTTTCGTGCCAGCAGAGTAAAGATCTTAATTCTCAGGGAGATCCAGGCTACAACACGTGATTTGTGAGTCTCCCGCCCTCTTTAAGAGCAAAAGGCTGGCTCTGTAGGTATTTGTATGAGATTTAATCCCATCAACAGCCCCATTAAGTGCATTCTTTTGTAGCATGTTCTGCTCTCTGATTTATAGATTTATCTTCCATTTTTATTTCGGTAATCCAAATCTCTGAGAAGACATTAAATAATAACGAAAAATTAATGGCAATTAGACCAATTGCACTAAGCCATGCACAACTGAGCTAGGTGAGAAGCCCCCCCCCTCCCATGCCTGGTCTGTTTTGCATAGGGGTTGCACAGCCCAGCCAAATTCCCCTGACTGTCAACAGCAGAGCCAAGGGCAGACCTGAGCCCTCGACCACCTCCACTCTGCTCCAGTCCCCTGGACCCTGCTGCTGTGCTGTGAGAAGACGCGAATACCTGGCAGGGCTCCATAGCAGGAGAGGCACTCTCTGGGCTGGTGGATCAGGCAAGATTCATTAGAACGGTTCATTAGAAAGGGGCAGTAATAACAGCCTTCCTGACTCCTTGCTGATAATATCGTAGGGAATGCATGTCACCATGGCATTGAGCCCTGGGACTAACACAATGCATCTCATTTCACTTGGTGCTCCAACATCCATCACAAGAGGGAACAAGAGCTTTCCACCTTCTGATGTCTCCTGCAGCTAAGGAGCACCCAATGGCATTTTCCTTCCAGACAAAGCTAGTGAACAGCTTTGTTACTGAAATAAAACTGTAATCTAAAAAGTTTATTTTCCTTTTCTTTTTGTTTTCCTTTGTCTGATGGGAGGGATAAGCAATGCCAACAGCTTTCCAGATGACCATCGATCATCAGTTCTCCAGACTGTTCACTGCCAAGCACCATCAGGAGTGCATCATCATCTCCCTTTGATACAACATATTGACCCAGCCCCTCCTTGTGATGCAAAAAAAAATGCAGGCAACTTCTTGCCTTCCCAGAGATCCTCTCCCTTTCTTCTTTCATCTGTGTTTTTGCAGATGTTTTACTGTTGCCAAAGCATTGAAGGAAATTTAGCACTCATTTTTTCCTCCTTCATTAACCAGAAAGAGGGGTTTTTTTAGAGTATTTACTTTGGCAGAAGTGTCTTCTAGGCAGTAAGTTCATGGAGCAGCAACGATGGGAAGCTGTCCATCAAGCTCCAGCACTCAGCAAACATCTGAGGAGTCACAGGTGCAGCTTTATCATCTGAACTTTTCCTAAGCCCTGTAATCAAAGGGGAGGGTTGGTAGTACCTGAGCAGGGGAGATGGGGCTTTGAGCAGCATGGAGGTCTTTCCCTACCTTAACTTAGATCTAAACCTGGTGTTACTAATTTCCTTCTCTTCTTTTTTTTGGAGTGGCCAAAGGACTTTAGGATATTGGCAACTTCAGTTTTAATCCTGACTTCTCTCCTGACCTACTCTGTGTTCTTAGCCAGGCCACTGTCAGGGTCTTCTCTGTGGGTGGCTTGTTTAGAGCAAGGTCTCAGCAAGAGTACTGCAGGGCCTGGTTCATGGGGACTATTTTCAGAAGAATGACACTGACTTGGAGGAAGGTTAAATGGTTATGATTAAGCTTATCAAGTTATAATTTTGTTTTTCTGACTTTCCTTTTATCATTCCAACCACTATGTGATTATATGATTTTTCATCCCAGCTTTGCAGATGAAGGCAAGTGGATAGTTTGGATATGATTTATGGGAAAATGGACCTATTACAATTTGTTACCTGGTAATATCAGAGCCCGTCTTGATTGAAGAAAAAAATTAGTCTATTGTAAACACAATGAACCGTAGCACAGCCCTTCCAAATATCATGGGGAGGGACGTAAGCAAGGAAATGATCAGAGGTCCAGCACAGAAGAGGTTACCAAGTGTGGTCATTAAAACAACAAAAAAGGAAGAATACCTTCTTCCTAGCAAATAACTCCCTGCAAAGGAAGATACTGTAATTTCGGAAGATCTTCGATATGTATTTTAAAATCAGACTTAGGAATCCAGCCATCTGTCCAAATATTGAAATTCACCAGCAGTTTCAAGTGGGAGTTCGTCAAGCAAAAACATCCGGGGGAGCTCCCACGCTGTGTTACTGGGCTTGGGTTACAGCCAAACACCACTGACACAGTTTTCTTGCTCTTGTGTCTTAACAATTATCTTAATCATCTCTGAGTGTCAGCAAAATACGTCATGAGAAACTGCTACAGGTGATAACAGGATTGTCCGTGTGTGGATAGAGACAGAAGAAACAATAAATATTCCCAGCTCACACAGAGGCTTGTAGCTCAATTACATATCGTTCAATGAAGGGCTAAAGAACCTCCGAAGTACTGTGGGTCCTGCACGGCACACAGAAATGGTCTGCTCTGCACCACTTTATTGTGCTTTCTTTCATACCTTCACCAGCAACGCTTTTTTTTTCTTAGAAAAGTATTGCTGTCATTTCAAGGTAAGAAAGATAATTAAACTAGGCTAGGGAGAAAAGTCAGCACAGACACCTTTGTGAGAGTGCTCAGCAGTGTAGAGAGCAAAATGCTTTCAGTAGCTATACCATACCATCAGCTTTTAGAAAGCATAGTTCTGCTCCGGAAAAGTCACTGTCCTGTCAGCTGTATCCAAATTTTCAAAGCTAGAACTACTGTCGGTGCTGATTACCACAGGGTTTTACCCAGAAACTGGGCAATTGTTTTTACAGACTGGTACAAATATGCAGTCTTCAGGGACTGGAGGAGACAGAAGAGCCCAGGCCAGGAGCATGGGTAGAGATGTCCCTAATATTGCCATTGCCATGATCCAGCTCAGGCTAAGGAGTAGCTAAGGCGCCAAGCTGCAGCTCTAGAGCAGGGATGTGTGCTGCTGCACCCAGCAGAAGGCAAATGATGGTCAAGGCCTGGCAGGACACAGCTTTTGGAAGTGATGAGATTTTTGACAAGATCTAGAGTCCATCTCCAAAGAAACCTCTTTCCTTTTACTTTAAGCCCTTGGGCACCCTTCAAATGGCTGTGTCCCAGGTCCTGGTGTAGAAAGACTCATCAGAAGGCATGGAGACCTGCATCTGCCTCTTACTCCCCAGTCATGGCTGTTGTACTCTGACACAACTGGGAGAAGGTGGGCATATCCATGTTGACTTCGCTCAACACTTTTGATCTCCAAGGTTTGGGATTTCAGGAGATGGTTTTGGTCAAAGCCACAGAGGATGGTTTTTTTAGGATATAGTGGATAACAAACAGATTAGGAAATCAAGTCTGAGACATACAATGCTCCTGTCCTTTGTGAAAATCTGTCTCTGTGGCATCCATCCCATCATCTGTCAGGCTTCGCTGATATTTCTGACTAAAAAGACCAAAAGATTCATGGAAGAAGCAAGGCAGCACATGACAGGCCTGGGAAGTTTCCTTTGCAGAGAGCTCTAGTAAAGAAGCAGGCCAGGAGTTTCTGATGGCAAAAATAGTCAGGATGTGAAATCCATACGTCATCCAATTAGGAGGAATGTACATTGTTGCTCTGTAAAAATAAGTGCCATGTGGGGAGGCCACCACCTGGGGCTTTCCAAGTACTTGCTTCCAAGAGAAATTACTCTGTAGCTGGGTTTAATTCCAACAATTTCACTTGCACTGACAAAGTCAATCTCTCTAAGAAAACTGCGTGCTGCAGCTGTGAGCCAGAGGTGTTCTGCTGTGCCAATACACTGTGCCCCACTTAACCACCCAGTTGCATGGCTGCAAGTGGTGTGGAGACAAGTGGGTCCTCTTGAATATCTTCGCTCCAGCATAAAACCACCCTGGCATGTCACTGCTCGGGTGGACCTGCTCTGCTGGGCACAGGAGGTCACAGTGCTGAAGAAGGACCGTGGCCCTCCACCATGCACCGCAATGTGCAAAACAGATGCAGTAGCAGTGGGAAGAGTCTGATAAATGGAGCTGCCATCTGTACCGTGCCAAGCATAGAAACCCAGATAGCAGTCCTGTATATCCAGGACCTCTTTGAATGGTCAGAACAGGTTTCTGGGGAACTATGAGCTTTCTCCGTACTGCAGATGGGTGAGGCTTACTGAAAAACACTCGCAAATTGCAGCTAAGATTGACTTCTTTCACTTTTCTCTGCCTAACAAGACTTGCTCTTCTTGCCTGAATCCTCTAGAATTGGCTTCATTTGTTTTGTTCATAAACTCGAAGTAAAAAGTTCTTCTTTTTTTCTTTTTTTTTTTTTTTTCTTCCTCTGAGGATTTGGGAAGTTTGTATTTTAAATCTCTCTATAAACTAATAAATATGAATAACAATATTGTGAAAAGTCAAAAAGGTGCAGACAAAGCGGAATCATTAAATCTGGGACTTCTAATGAATAATAAATTCCTTCATCTGAAACTCTGGTAAGACATCACTTTCTGTATTTTCACTCTGATAGAGAAGTGGGGATGAGAGAAATTATATGCCCTCAGTGTGCAATACCAAACACCAGGATGAACTACATAGTCTTAAGGGAACTGCATATTCTTAAGGTTTGGACAAGATCTGACCAGGGCATGCTGGAAGATTAGCAGATGAGCTTTTAGTTTCACAGTTATGGGGAGCAGTGGCAACAGATAAGCAACAGCAGGATCTAGCAATTGATTTCATCCACTGATTTAACCAACATTTGGAAAGCCTTTTTACATCAAAGTTTCTTCTCTGTGTCTTCTCTCTTTTTAATAAGGAAAATCTTCGCTGTAGCAGAGCCCTGAACAGGCCACCCAGGGAGGGCATGGTGTCAGACAAGGCCACCGCAGACCTGATCTGCTGTTGGAGATTGCCCTGTTCTGAGAGGAAGAATGGACTAGAGACCTCCAAATGTCCCTTTCCACCAACACTTCTATGATTGTCTCAGAACAAGCCAGGAAACTGTACATATTTTCTTAGCCCTATGAACTTTTCTGGAGAAGGAGCTAAAATTGAATGAGGTATCAGCCAAAAATTTATGGCCTGTAGCATCTTATCTCTCCAGTGAGCATGATCTATAAGGTGCTGTGTGCTTCCTTTGCTCTGAATCAAGCTTCTGTGGCATGCAAGAGGTGACTGTAGCCTGACTCTTCCCTCTTTGACCGCTTCCATTGTGTTTGTTCTTATGAACAGCAGTTGTCAGATTCTTTTGGGGAGATTTATCCCTCTTGCTCTGGAAACTTGTACAGGAATGGAGCAAAAAGCCAAGCACGCCCTGGCTTTCAGCACAAGATAAGATCAGAGCTTTCAATGGCAGTCTGGAAAAACACATCTGAGACAGAAAACAGAAATTATATTTCCTTTCTTCACAGTACTCTTGACATATTTCAGTCTTCTCTACCAGCAGCTAGACAGAGGAACAAGGCTCCAGGGACACAGCAACTAGCCAGTTGAGGTGGAGGTAGGATCCCAGCCTGGCTCAAGCTGGAAATCTCAAAGGACCTTTCTTTTGGAAATTAACCTGGCATTAGGACCAACCTGAAGATGGAGTCACCTGTTGCATACAGTGTGCTCAAGTGTTGCTCAAGCTTAGCTGTTTGGGTCTGAGCTGTTCTTTCTCAGCTTCTTTTACAGGAGAACAAGGAGGAAGGGGAAGGAGAAGGAAGAAGAACAATCCAAATGAGAGGTCTTTACCTCTATCTTAGGCATGTAGGCAGTGCAATGAACACTCATCACTGCTTCTGTGCAAGTGGAACTTAAGTGATCTGGATCTGTCCTTGCATGTTGTCAGAGAAACTGGCCTTCCTCTGCTGATTTTTTTTGTAATTCTGGACATCAAATTGACCCACACTTGGCAGGCAGGGGCAGATGAAGCAGACACAGGGTTAGGCATTCAGGGTAGAAGACCTGCATTCCACCAGATGAAACACAAGTGCTTGTGAAATGAAATCTTGACAATGGGCTGCAGTTTCATACCCAGAACTACTTACTTCATGAGACAATTGCTATTTAGAATAAATTGCTAGGATACTTTCCCATCTAATTACACCCCCAAACACTGTGGGATGCTTAGGGTAATCATGATCAAATACTTCCAGGCTGTCTTACAGCATTAAAGAAAATAAATATTTGATTGCCAGAAATCCATTTCTGAATAATCTGTGCACTGAACTCAGGTCATGAGAGCAATATTAATTTTTCACAGAATGGTGTTCTACTCATACTACTGTACAAATACAGGATTTGCATTGACTTGTGAAGTCCTGCAGCCTTTGATATTGTGTATTAATTTAAAATGTTCCATTCACAAATGCGGAATGAGGAATTTTCACAGATCTTTCTGCAATTTTAGTAACAGATGCATGGGGCTCTTGCACTGGGCAGGCTGGGGCATCCCTCTGGGGCACTGTAAATCCTCTGCAGCACTGCCTGATAAGGGCAGGTTAATGTCGACACAACAGCTTATATAGGGGTCATTCAAAACTGCCTCTCTGCTAAGCAGTGCTGCCATTAGTAGACTGACAATGTGCTCAGATAATATGCAAAGTTACTTAAACCAGTTCAAGAAGGACAGGGAACTGCTGGAAAGGGTACAGCAGAGGGCTACAAACATGATTGGGGGCTGGAACATCCTTCTTATGAGGAAAGGCTGAGGGACTTGGGTCTTTTTAGTCTGGAGAAGAGAAGACTCAGAGGGGATCTCATCAATGCTTATAAATACTTAAAGGGAGGGTGCCAGGAGGATGGCACCAGTCTTTTTGCAGTGGTGCCCAGTGACAGCACAAGAGGTAATGGGCACAAACATGACCATAGGAAGTTCCATCTAAACATGAGGGGGAACTTCTTTACTTTTGAGGGTGGCAGAGCACTGGAAGAGGCTGCCCAGAGAGGTGGTGGAGTCTCTGGCTCTGGAGACATTCCAAACCCACCTGGACGCCGCCCTGTGCAACCTGCTCTAGGTGACCTTGCTTTGGCAGGGGGTTGGACTAGATGATCTCCAGAGGTCCCTTCCAACCCCTGTGATTCTGTTTATCTTTTTGACCACAAAAAATTGTGCGTATTTCTTGCTGACTTCCCAGATATATGATGATCCTGTGCTTCTGGGAGAGGTCTCAATTTGTTATTTCTTCTTGGGGAGTGACAGATCTCCCTATAATTTCTTAAAGGATTATGCTAAAAATAAGTTGCACTTTGTGATTATGATGGATAGTAAAATATAATTTCAGGGACCCAGTGCCCGCATTACTAATCTAACACCATCCCTAACTGAAAGTACCCAGAGGCTCAGATGAATTTCTGGAGAAAGAATTATTCAGTTTGCCCTTTTAAATACTCTGCTTGGAAGTGCAAGGTCTCCATTTGTACTAGCCTCATGGGAACCTGTTGCTCATAGTAAAAGCTCTTTGAAGCTGTATGTGGTGCAGCAGAGAGCTAAGGACTCTTACAAGGAAATAAAGGGATAAACTAGAAAATGAAGATAGTGATGAGCTCAAGCAGAAGACAGCTCCAGAAATATCTGTCCAAATGAACATGCATCTATCAGGGCCAGGGAAAGTGATGGTCAGACAGAAGTCAACTCCCTGGCTCTCTGTCACGTCTAACTCCTTCATTCCGAAGTTTTTCTTTTTGTATGAATTAAACTTGTAATCAGCAGGACATGGGAGGGTGCCACTAAAAGGACAATTCATCTGTTCCAAAACATACAGAGGCTGGGTGTTCATAGGGGAACATCCACGGTTCCTGTGGCTGTGTATATATATATATATATATATATATAAGCCAAGCCTCTGAAACTCAGTTTTACTCCTAAAAGAAGGAAGAAAGAAAAAAGAAGAAAAATTTGTTTAGAAGTGTCATTGACAGCATGTTAAAACATAAGACTACAACACAGTCAGGAGTAAACATGGAGTTGCTGGCCCAAATTAGTCCCCAAGTTTCTCTTTCCAGATTTTTTTTAAAGCAAGGCATGATGTCTTGCTTGATCTTTCCTTCTGCCCTGTGGGGAGAGACAGCTGAGACCCTCAAGTCACAAGCTGAACCACATGAGCAGACAAAAAAAGGAAGACACTGCTGTTAATATAGCTATCCAACAAGCTGGAATCACAGACACTTGGGATGCCATAAAATGATTTATAAATATTTGTTTCAGTATAGGTGCTTATGCAAATAATTCTGACTCCATGGAGTTACATTGATCATTGTAAACAGAGTTCTTGTTACTCATTCTTCATTATTTTCCCATTAAAAGAGATTCCCTCACCTGATGCATCACATCTAGTCTCATCCCAGCAGAGGAGGAAGCCCCATCTCAGCTATCTGCAGCGTGGTTGACAATTACCTCCTCCCTGATCTCACCCCTATTTTTTTATTCATTTGCCTTGGGCTGTGAATAAACACAGAGAGTATCTGCAGTGCAGAAAACTAAATAAGCCTGATGGTAACTTCAGTTATCCTGGTGCTACTCATTTCCCAGAACAATGACATCCCTACACACAAATCTGCCCTCCACTCCCTTTTAACTCAGTAAATGTGCACTACAAGCTGGGAGCCTTAGGGGCATTTCCAGGCTGTCCCTGTCCTGTGTCACAGATGCTCTGGACAAAGAAGGAGTTGACACGATGAAGAGAAAACTCTGCAAACACTCCCAAGCTTTGCATTTGCTGTGTGCTTTTAGAGAATCCACACATTTAGTTTCCTGCTCCTGGCTGTAGCTCGCAGGCTGTCAATCCTGCTTGGCAGAACAAATATTAAACAGGGTGGGGGTAGGGGTTAGGTGCTCACCAGCCCTGAACAGATCCAGTGAGCAAATATGTTAATTTAAAAAGAATGCAAGCAGTGTGTGGTAAAGATTTGTGGAGCTCACTAATGTTTGAAAACAGCTTTGACATCTGTGCTTTGTTCAGCTGAGGCTTTACAATTCAGTGCCTGGGAAAGAAAACGCGGTAAGTGCAAGCCTTTCAAATGTTCCCAGAGATCCCACGCTTGGGACCAGGATCACTCTTAAAGATCCTTCTGCAACTTTTACAAATACTTCTAGAGAGAGTAGTTAATAGCAAATCCTTGCAGAGTAGTGTGAGATTGTATTTTGTGTTACTGAGCCTCTCTAAGACTAATCACCTTCAACACAATGTTTCTGATTCAAATTTTATGAAGAAAATACAGGTTTAGAGGCAGAAATATTTACTTAATTGCTCCATACTCTCATAGGTTTTGCTATTTGATCATGGGGAGGTTTACACAGCACTGGGCCTGCTGGCGACAGACGGAATTCAGCTGTCTCGAAGACAGAAAAGGATCCTCGCTCATGAGATGGCAGGGCTCATGGAGAGGGCTTTAAACTAGGTACGAAGGGGGAAGAGGATACAATCAAGCTCGGTAGAGATGAGCCTAGGGGCAGCACGGCAAAATTGGGGGAAAAAATCGATAGCCCAACTCAAGTG
>VYXH01007421.1:18143-31647 GCA_013397275.1 Burhinus bistriatus | reverse complement strand
TGATTCTATGATTCTATAACTCACATTCATACTTTGGAAATGCACAGAAATAGCTGAGAATAAATTTAAATTTGAGGATTTATAATAGAGGGTAAGTACTCGGCCCTGAGCTGATGTTGCCGAGTTTGCCACATCAGATGCTTTCAAATTACCCCCTTTCTACTTCTTTAGTGTTCTCATAAGTCAGTGATAAAACTCCCATTGACTTTAATGGGGGCAGAGGTAGGCCAATACTGTATGCTTTTGAAAATCCACTTTATGTGGATTTTTAGGATAGTATTGGATTATTCATAATGAAGACTATTGATTTAACTATGAGTTTGTGCAGCTCAGTGATTCCAAAGTGTCTGATGAAATTTGTCTCACCCAGTATTAGATGTTTAAAAATTAGGTGTTGAAGTCAAGGCCAGCCAGTACGCTATTCAAGACAGATCTTGCTACTGAGGTTGTTCGGCAAAGAACAGAGAAACAATTAATTATTTAAGATTTAATGACATATGGTGGGTTGACCCTGGCTGGACACCACATGCCCACCAAAGCTGCTCTAACACTCCCCTCCTCAGCTGGACAGGGGAGAGAAAATATAACGAAAGGTTCGTCGGTCGAGATAAGGACAAGGAGATCACTCGGCAATTACCGTCATGGGCAAAACAGACTTGACTTGGGGAAAATTAATTTAATTTATTACCAATCAAATCAGAGCAGGATAGTGAGAAATAAAACCAAATCTTCAAACACCCCCCCCCCCACACCTCTCTTCTTCCCAGGCTCAACTTCACTCCCAATTTTCTCCACCTCCTCCCCTCAAGCAGCACAGGGGGACAGGGAATGGGAGTCGTGGTCAGTTCATCACTCGCTGTTTCTGACGTTCCTTCCTTCCTTCTCAGGGGGAGGACTCCTCACACTNTCGTGGTCAGTTCATCACTCGCTGTTTCTGACGTTCCTTCCTTCCTTCTCAGGGGGAGGACTCCTCACACTCTTCCCCTGCTCCAGCATGGGGTCCCTTCCATGGGAGACAGTCCTCCACAAACTTCTCCAATGTGAGTTCTTCCCATGGGCTGCAGGTCTTCATGAACTGCTCCAGTGTGGGTCCCTTCCACGGGGTGCAGTCCTTCAGGAACAGACTGCTCCAGCGTGGGTCCCCCATGGGGTCACAAGCCCTGCCAGCAAACCTGCTAAGCATGGGCACCTCTCTCCATGGGTCCACAGGTCCTGACAGGAGCCTGCTCCAGTGCAGTCTCTCCATGGGGTCACAGTCTCCATTGGGCACATCCACCTGCTCTAACACGGGGTCCTCCATGGGCTGTAGGTGGATATCTGCTCTACTGTGGACCTCCATGGGCTGCAGGGGGACAGCCTGCCTCACCATGGTCTTCATCATGGGCTGCAGGGGAATCTCTGCTCCAGAGCCTGGAGCACCTCCTCCCCCTCCTCCTTCACTGACTTTGGTTTCTGCAGAGTTGTTTTGCTCACATTTTCTCACTCTCTTTGCTGCTGTTGTTGTGCAGCAGTTTCCCTGCTTCTTAAATATGTTATCCCAGAGGCACTACCATTGTCGCTGATGGGCTCAGCCTTGGCCAACAGCATCCATCTGGGAGCTGGCTGGCATTGGCTGCATCGGACATAGGGGATGCTTCTAACAGCTTTTCATGGAAGCCACCCCTCCAGCCTCCCTGCTACCAAAACCTTGCTGTGAAAACTCAGTACATGACAGAATTCATTTTCCTACTGATTGTAAAAGAAGGATTTCTGTTTTGATAATCTTGACATTTTGAGTTGCAGGGATCTGGTTTATAATACTTTCAATTTAAACATAATTAATCAAAAATTTCAGATATTTGTTTACTTTACAAATAATTTAGGATATTTTACTAATGAAGATAATATTCTGCATACAATCTAGAATGTTTTAGTGCCAATGAACTGGAAGAGAGATTCATCTATCTCTGAATAATTTACTAATTGTTCTACCATCTCTCTAAATTTGGCAAAAGTAAGAAAAATATTACTGAATAATTTATGTAATGAATTTCATAGAACTTGTCAAGTAGTATTTAATCCAAGTTGCTCACTGATAGCTGTGGGCTGGAATAAAACTCATCACATAAATTCAGGACGAGAAAAATCTAATTTTTGGTCCCACTTCATCAGAGAAGGATTTATCTCTGCATATCTGTTTGTGATAGATTTATACTGCTTACTAGTCTGGGGATAGGACCATCCTTGTACAGTACCGTACAATCGCAACTAGTTGCAACTTGTATAGATGTAGTGAACAGGAGTGGAATCTACCAATTTTTCCCTTGAGCACCATAGAACTTACATACTTATTAAACAGGTGATTTTTCCCCTCTTTTGTGTTTATAACTACATAGTGACAATGGGTCAGTTTCCAAGTCTGCGTTAACAGAAAGAAGTTCCACTTGACTTCTAAAAAGTACCATTGCACCCTTCCCTGATGTATATTAAGAAGGAATAATTTTATTTAATTATACAGGTGACATCTCCCTCTCCCTTCTTGAGCCTTATATGTTGGGACTATTGCCTGTCCTCTGACTCACTTATGTATTTCCTTCATTTAAATTACTCTAAGTTTACACAACATAGTTTTATTCATTGAAGGAAGAGGAAACTGAAACTTACATGTTCAACTGAAAGTCAAGTACAACATAGCTGTACTGTATTTCTGAATTTCTAATTGCATTCTATGTGAGCTTGGGGAGTTTTATGGTAGAATAATGTTTTATTTTTCCTGTCTGCTGACTTCTCAGGATAAGAGAAGACACATTTTTTGCTAATGATAATTTTTCAGATATTCAGTTTAAAAAATATTTGTGTTCATGAAGCTACCTCTTATTTCATTATTTTAGGTGATACAGACTATATTTGTAAGAACTGTTAAGTGATAGGTTTCAGAGAGGATTTCAAACTTCTAAGTCAAGAAAATCTCTTGGCAATCACATGAGAAGAGTAGATAACCAGTTTGCCAAAAAAGAATTTAACTGATACTCTCTAATAAATAGATGTAACATTTTTTTAAAGATAAACTAACCTAGTTTTTTTTTTTTTCTATTTTTTTCCCTCCATCCTGATAGCTTTATGACTAGCTAGAAGTCTGTATGCATTAATTTAATAGATGAATATTCAGAGTTCGGTCTTTTGTACACTTTCTGTAGTTCAAATCTTGCAATTGTTAACATCAGAAAATGACACATATAAAAATATAATTCTGATGAAATCTGATAGATGGCACTGTTGGATTGTTGATAAACTATCTTGAGACTGACTCCTATGTTACTAGTATTCAGAAGGATATTATTGCTTATGAAAGAATCATTGCTTTAGAGAGCTTGATAGAAACACATTTATTTTAGCCTGCGTTTGCTCCGTAGTGGGAGTCAATGTACCAGTCCGGTTGTTGGGCTGTATTTCTCTCGCCTTTGTTTGCTCCAGAGGGTGTCTATATTCCATTAAGACTTCCTACGGTTATACCAAGGTGTGGGTGTTCCTTACTTCACATTACAGGGTTTCCGGTTAGAGCAGATGTTTGGGAGCGAGATGTCTGATTCTTTCTTCTTTTGTTATAAGCCAGAATGTTCCATGTTGTGTTACACATTCCTGTCATATTCCATTCATCCCTTTCTTTGAGGTCCGAAGAATGATGACTACCTCCTGTGGGATTGCCAATACTTACACATGAATTGACTGTGATTATCTGAAGCAAATGAAAGGCTAACTCGTCTAGCTCCTGCACTAGCTTAAGATCAGACAAATCCAAAAAGTGCTGTTGGAACTAGTCTGGGTAAATTCATTGGATTTAGTTTGGACTAAAACCCAACTTGGCTTTTGCAGGAATATTAGAATGAGAATGACTTGGAGTATAACCAAAAAAATTATGTCAAACAATGAGCAGCAATGAGATGATTCATCTATCCTTCAATATATAACAATGTTGTTGAGTAAAAAGTACATTGAAGAGTTATTTTATGCACAAATGGGATTCTGTTATAGAAAAATCTGCATATCAATTGTGAATTCTTGATTGTTACAGCAAAAAACAGAGCTAGACAGAGACTTGTTGAACATCTGTTTTGCAATATTAATTCTGTCTGTGGTGTGTCATTTATTCCCACTCTTGTCAGCATTTCAGTGAATTGGATTCCACTATTGGGTTTTCTAAGCAGTTAAGCATATAGCTTTATTAAATAATTGGTCCAATCTTTCCTGTTTTAAAATTGACTACAATTGTGCAATTTCCATGATTTCAAATCATAATGAATATACCTAAAATCACTAAATGCACTCATCCACCTTAGAAGAGCTAAGCAGCACTTTGGAGGAGATAATGGATTGAGGAAGGTAGAGTTGCTATAATTGTATAGCTTGAAATGAATCATGCACCACTAAAATTTTGCCTTATGATAATAGAAAAACAATGTGACTACAACTTCAGTGATTATCTTTCAGGTTTGAGGTATTTGGGAAATGTAGGGATGGATCTTCCCTAATGTGAGGAAAAATTGAGAGAACAAGGCAAAGTGGGAAGTATCCCTGCAAATTTCCTCTTGGGAAGCTTTCCTCCCTTTTGTTCCTTCAAAAAGTAAAACATTTGTTCTGCTGGAGGACAATTACAGGGACTGCCTCCAAGAACTCTGAAAGCTGTCAGGAGGCCAGGGCATCCCCGTGATGGTCCTTTGCCTTCACGTTTTCTCTGTCTACAGAGCATCTTTTGCTCTTTGTCGGCAGAATGTCAGCCAAACTATTCTCTCTTGGTAACAGCAGCTGGGTCCAAGACCTCGAGTCTCAAATGATTTTAAAAAGACATTAAGGTGTAAATGGGAAGAAAGAGCTATTGTTTTCCTGTGAGATAAGTAATGAGATGCTACAAGTCTTGCTTTACCTCAAGGCTACCTCCTGGCCTGCCCAGATGGTTTTTGATCGCATTCACATTCTTGGGTATTTACAGTTCCCTGCATGGGAGCTAGAGGATTAAGATATATACCAGATTCTCTTGCCAAGGCTTTTCCATTTTTGGTCTGTACATCCCTTTACATAGAGTTCTTAGGAGAATGAACTAAGACTCAGTTATTTTAATAGATATTAGAGATTAAAAAAGAGGCTAGTCAAGTGCAGGAATAAATCACAAAGACTGCGCATACATCTTAGTGGAGTACAATTTATTTGCATTGAGTCAAGTCACATAGAGAAGTAAATTTTTCTTCAACTAAAAGTATTTGTGGATAAATAGAACATACCTATTATTCATGTCTTAAGAGGCTTTATAATTTCATAGCTGTACAAAGTTAGCAGGCTATCCTGAGAGTACAAAGGGACTGCACCTAGTTCAACAATTCTGTTCCAGGAAAATCCCCTAATGGTGTCACATGATATAACAAAAATGAGTTTGTAATAGGGGGTTTGAACCTTTGATGAGATGAAAAACAATTTTGCTCCTTTTGTTTCAGGAGATATTTTTTACTTAAAAATTAGCGTCCAATAGAATAAAAATGGATTATTAGGGGAACATCCACTGCACGTGGTATAACACCTTAATATAACTTTTTAGTAGACCAGATTTGTTCTAAAATAATTCTCTGGAAAAAAAAAAAGGCATATCGGTTGCGAGTTTGGTCTTTTGAACATTTATAGCTCTTAAAAAGTAGTCTGTTTAAGAAATGCTGTTATTTGTGTTGGTGCATCAATTGCATAATTAAAATGACAAATCTGGACTCTAGAAGACAAAGATTTTAATCTCCACAAGCATACGTAATAGATACCTCTCACTTGAATGTGTTCTAGATGACCAGTTGCACCATTTGCTAGACACTGATGTCTCAAGTGCTTCCATAACCAGATGCTTAATGTTCAGGAAAAAAAAGTAGTAGTAGACTTTTCTAAAAAATCTGTTCATTTAGGTGGAATAAAACATGTTCTAGGAGTAATTGGGGACTACTTCACTGCCTGTAAGAATTCATCAAGGCAATCTTTTTGCCTAATGATCCAGCTGTGGTTATAAATTACAGCACCATTGTAGTTTCAGATAGCTTTTGTTTCAGCAAAAGAGAAAAAGAAAGGGTGCCTTAGAAAGAAGAATAATTATCTGGTGCTTTCCATTGATATCTCTGCTTGTTGTCTTGAAAACATTTGGTAATTTCCCTGAAAGCAGATGAGAGCCTGAGGTGTTTTTGTCCTATATTTTTAAAAAGGTAAGGTGCGCTTTCCACTACCTTATGTGAGATATTCAGATGATGTACAAGAGATTGGGAAAACATTTCAGTGTAAGAAATTCTGTTTAGAATTTTATTCAAATAGTCATGCAAATGTTTTATTTACATAAATGAAACAAAATAAGAAACTTAATACCAACATAATAACTGCATCCTGCTGCATACTGAATTTATTGAAAAAAAAAAGAAATTTTTATCAAAAATGAAGAGTGAGGTTTGAAAAGCTGGTGAAGTTTGATGGTGCCAGGAAAATCTTTGCTGTGTTAAGGACATACAAGGCTGTAAAGCACCTCGGTGAGAAACATAGAGGAACTGTTAGAACCACAAATCAGAATTAAGTACAAAGAAATAGATTTCCATGATTTGAGCCCTCTGCATAATTTAATTAGTCCTTTTATTTGCCGAAAGAAAATATTGAAGGTTGGCTCTGGAGACAGCTACTTACAACATTCATGATCTTAGGATGATGAGTAACCAAAAACTTGGATACTCCAATGCACACCTCCTTTGGAGAGGATTTTCCCCTTGAAAAATATGAAATGCAAGAAACAATTTCATGCTTTTTTAAAGACTGTAAGCTATGTAAATGAAAAGTTCATCTAAAAACTACCTCTACTGATTACTTATCTAAGAAGTAACAGAAATAATTCACCAGTGGCAAACAGTGTTCTGAAAAATTTTCAACAAACATTATGTGTTAAAACATTAACACTTCAGTGCATTTTTCTCTTAGGAATGCACACAAAAATGTATGAAGATACTTCTAAAATTACTTTGGTTAATCTATCTTAATTTACTAATTCATCTTAATTTATCAGAAAAATGTGCATGAAAATCACTTGAAGAAGTGATATATGTGTTTGAAAAGGTTGAAGCTTGAAATGAGAATATTTATTATTCAATCTAATTTAAATCACACATAGCATCTCACTTGCTATGTATTTTTAGATTTTTTCTTTCCATCTGGATGTTTTAAAGTGTCCTTTCAGGTTGAAGATCCAGGGGACATAACTACTTCTAGAAATAAGACATACGTTTCAAAGTCAAACAGGAACAAAGCCCGACCTATGCCTGAGGAGCTACAGAAATCTGGAAAGAATTGGCTTTCTTAAGTGAGTGCCCCCCATGAGCACCTCTCGAGGTGCAGGTGCACAGCCCCACACTCTCACGGCGCTTACATTCTGCTGTCCCATACAGGAAAGAAATCCAGTAAAAGGGCTGGAAGAGAAGAGTAATATAAAACAACAGTTCCTTCAGTCCAGGCATCCACCCTAGCAGGATGACAGGGCAGTCAGAAAAGTGTACTTGTGCTGTCATCTTGACATGGCTTTGGAGAGTTCATAATAGAGCAAGCTAATGTCTTGGTAACTGAACTGTCCTTGCTGTGGTTTCTGCAGCAAAAATGACAGAGAGTAGCTGTTCTGCTGGCTTTTGTCTCAGACTTTTAGGGCAGTGGAGGTGGAGTCAGAACAGTGTCAAAACTGAGAAGTAAAAACTGAACTAGGGCTAATAAGATGAAAGGAAAGTATAGGGTGGTTCATAGTGAAAGCTAAGAACATGACTGGAAATGGACTGGAGAAGGAAGAGAAAATATAGCTTTTCTGCCGACTGAGCAGTTACCCATTTATCAGAGCGGGCACTCACTTTTCAAAAGGATTTGTTACCACTTTACACCCAGCCCCATGTTGTCTGTCACTGGGTGAAAGATACAGGCAGATGCAGATCTTCTGATTGCAAATGTACGTCTCCTGCATTAATAGCTATAGTATTTGGCTTTGTTGCGTATGCCCATTAATCTTCTGTAGCCAATAAAATTTAAAATAATAATCAGATATCATGTGTTTATAATCCCATATACCTCAGAACTATTTCCAGTTTTAGGTTTTGTCATTATTTAATTCAATGGCATACATTATGGCCAAAACAGACAGAAATTTATTCACAGTAACAGATATAACCCTTCAGTTACCCAGGTAATACACACTTAACCATTTGCTCCTGCAGATCCTGTAAATCACATATGTGAGCAATGTAGATTTTATTATTAGACATAAACTGTTATAAGGATGAATGATTAATATTAAATATGTTTAGCTGGATGTTTAGTCTAACCTTGCTATCCATGTGCTGCAGTTTATTATTGCAAAATTATTTAGATATTGATTAGAAGATTTCTGCTTTTGATACGATTGTTTGAAGCAATAGAAAGAATGGTTGGAAAGTTGCATGTTAATACTTTTTAAAAGGGATAACTTAGTGAAAACATTTCTCCTTTCCTGCATTGGTTCACTATAATATACTCAGTCATTTTATTAAAAAAATATAATTATGAATAGTTAATAAATTTGCCCTCAATCCACATCTAATAAAAATACTTGGCCATTAAAAATAGTTTTTAATGATAATTCTTAGAGAAAAGATACCATATAAAAACATAAATAATCCTTTTAAGTGGGTGATTTACTTTTTTCTGTGAAAAAGAAAGAAAAGAGATAAAAGAGAAAAAGATATTACAGGAATTTTTTTTTTAACAAAAAGCCAACTCATGTCATTGTAATTAACCTCACAATGTGTCTTTTCAATAAATAGTTATGTTTCAATTTGGAGTATGCAGAGAAAATCTGTTGCATAATGTCTCATCTCAGAATTCAAAATTGAGAAGGATATATTTGCTGAACACTAACACTTCAAACTCTATTATTTTTTCCTTTATAAGGTTTTTATGACTTTTCCAAAGAAACATAGATGTTTCACAGAATGATAGACTCATAGAATAGTTTGGGTTGGAAGGGACCTTTAAAGGTTATCTAGTCCATCCCCCCTACAATGAGCAGGGACATGTCCAACTAGATCAGGTTGCTCAGAGCCCCATCCAGCCTGACCTTCAATGTTTCCAGGGATGGGGCATCTACCACCTCTCTGGGCAACATGTTCCAGTGTTTCACCACCCTCAATGTAATCAGGTATGTTCCAAAAACAGAAACTCATGTGTAACTGGACTGTTTACATACATTGTCTTAAGTTCTGCTTAAGCCAGGTGGTTTGGTGTTTGTTTTTTTTTTTTTTTTTTTTTTTTTTTTTTTTTTTTTTTTTTTTGTTTTGTTTTGTTTTGTTTTGTTTTTTTTTTTCTTTTGTTTTTTCTTTTTCTTTTTTCCTTTTATAACCCTTTTGAAGCCAAGGGAATACTCCATAGGAGAAAGTGTCTATGCAATAGTCCAGGCTCACATCATCTATTTGTGTCAGCTGATCCTTGCTCTATAGTAAAACATTCAGTCACCTCTCTCTGAAAGCTTTGCCAACTCAGGTTTTATTTTGGTATATATAGTGACGTTATTGAGTAGCAAATAATCACTATGACCCCTGTGAAACCTGAAAGTCAGTAATTTCTCATAGGAAGGCTGATTGATGCCTTCTCTTTTCTGCATCCAGAAAAAGTGGCCATGATTCCCCCTTGCACACACACACACATATATCCACTTATTTCTATGCTACATCTCCTTTTAGAATTAGAAGACTACAACATTAAATTAAAGTTTTAATGAATTAACTAAAAATTGAATGGAAGAATTTGGCATGGAAGTAAGAGAACTGTGAAGGTTTTGAGATACGGTGAGTAGAGTGGTCTGGTGAAAGGGAAGGAGCTAACACTGGTATGGGAGACACTTTGGGCTGAAAGATGATGAAGAAAGGTGGCTCTAGGCTGGGAAGTGCGAAGAGCTGGTAGGACAAAGCAGGTCAGGGGTAAGATTTCAGGAGTGGAAGAGATGGTATCTCTGGAGAGCAAAAAACTGAATCATAGACTGGCTTAGTCCCAGCCTGTGTTAGGGTTGGTGTTAGGTCAAGTTGCTCGGGGCTTCCTTGGCCAGGAAGCATTGAATCTGGGCACTTCTAACGTGGACTTGTCGTGAGACAAATATGAGAATTTACATGGAAGCCTCTTCTCCCCTGCAAGGGAGTGTAATTCTTCCCTAACTCTTCAATATCCCAACAGGTGTGAGCGCTTAGTGCTGCTGTGCCCCTAGCCTCAGGTTGTTTCTTTTCCTAGAAGAAATGAACACCTTTAATTAGAATGTCATAATAGTTTTGCAACATAAAAAAGAAAATACCCAAAGAAACCCAAAACCAAAACAGTCCACTAGACTTTGCTGGTAAAATTTATAATCTTTCTAAGAAATAAATATTAAATCTCTTAAAGTGAATTGTGTTTAAATAAAAGGTCTGGCTTCCATGTTTTTGAAAACTGCTAAAGTAGAGGTGATGAGGTTGTAACAGCTGTCAGGAGACTCAACTACACTAAAGACCCCCAGAGTGTATGAAATAGCAACAGACACTGAAAGAGTCATGGCGAAGCTGACAGATACACAATGCAAGCAATTTACTGATTATCCGGGAAAGATCAGAAAACACCTGCTGCTTGCTAAAGTCCACTACATATCAACATTACAGAAAAAAAAGTATTTAAAAAGACTTTCCTCATCTGCCTGCATTTCTTTTATTTTATGATGCACATCCCTATCATTTTCACGTAAGAAGCTCATACCACAAGGCAATTTGAGACATACCTTTTTGCATACAGAATGATACGAATAAAGATTACTTAAATTTACTATTCTGAGAAAAGGAGGCTTTTAAAATTCTGTTTTCAATAAACTCCTCTATATGGCATGATTTTAACTCTCCCATCTCCCCCTTCTGGAGATAGCATGCTACTTGAATGAAGGGTGTTCTTATGGATTTTTCTTTTATATGGAAAAATTAACAGAGAACAAAAAAAAAGAGGTTAAGGACATTTGCAGGCTGGATTTTGATACCCACACTTATCTCAAGTCATGCTTTTGTTCACGAATCCCAGTGCTGTTGGGAACTTTTTTAGAACATAGGTCTGTATCTCATGGGTGAATAAGGATATCAGCATCTGATCAGTGTTTAACAAGTGTGAAAATATTTTACTTTAATATGCTCAAAGCAGAAAAATGTAGTAAAAAAAGACAAACGTGCTTGCATCAGTACAAACTGCAAATGCTTTTTGACCTTGAATACTACTAGTTTTTTGTAAGTGACATTTTTAGGAACCTGTCTAGCCCAACCCCGTGGGGCTGGTTTTATATTCTCATTTTTTATTCCTTTTTCTTTAACTTTATTGATAGTACATCTGACTGGGGCAGTCTCTGATATCTCTTTCTATTCTAATTGAGCCTCCTGAAAGCCATCCAGATAAATATTCAGTGTTCTAGAGCTGGAGGGCTGCATTCTGCCCTGTTTGGGGAAGAAGGTATTTCGTGAATATGTGCATCTATGATAACACGTGTCGGCCATTTGTGGCACTTCTTCTGAAAGCCATTGTGAATGTTTGTGAGCTAGCTGCCACGTCCAAAATGGAACCTCAGATATTACTCAACAGAATCAAGGGGTATGAGTTTGGATTAAATACTTCCTTAAGAATTTATTTTTTTCTATAAAATGACTTTTTAAAGTGTGTTCATCAAAGTGTTTCATCAAAAAGGTACAACTTTTTTGATTAATTCTATTCATTAAAATATTGTTTTAGATATTAATTCATATATGCACTGAATTTTAGCGGTGCTTTTCAATTTTAGTTTGTATCCATGAAATTGGAAATTACACTTATTTTAAGAAAGGTGAAAGATTATCACTTAACTAACAAACAATCTTGAATCTCAGCGGTATTTAATAGCGTTCTTGGCTTTTACTGTGTGAATGATATGATGACACCAAGGACTCCCAATTGGTAAATTTACATAGGGAAGTGTACTGGGTGTCAGTGCCCAGACTCTGGCAGTGGGGGCTACGGGGTGGCCTCTGTGAGGGGAGGACGGTGCTGTCCCATGCCAAACACAGACGGTTCCAGGCAGCTCCAAAACAGACCCAACACCAGCCAAAGCTGAGCCCATCAGCGATGTTGGTGGCGTCTCTGTGATAACATGTTTAAGAAAGGGTAAAAACAGCTGTGCAGCAGCTCTGAGAAAGGAGTGAGAAAACATGAAACACCCATGGAGATAAGCAGGTCAGACCATGGTGGAGCAGGTTTATCCTGAAGAACTGGACCTTGTGGAAGGACCCATGCTGGAGTAGGGGAAAAGTGTGAGAGGGAAGAAGCAGCAAAGAAGAGCTGTCATGGACTGACCACAACCCACCTATTCCCCATCCCCCTGCACTGCCCAGGAGGGGAAGAGGTTGGAGAGTCAGGAATGGAGGAGTGAAGTTGAGTCTGGGAAGAAGTGGGGTGGGAGGAGGGTATTGTTTTAGTTTTTATTTTTGTTTCTTACTACCCAAATCTATTTTACCTGGCAAGAAATTAATTTTCCCCTAGTCTTTATCTCAAACTGTGAACTTTTTAATCTTATTTTTTCCCCTGTTCTTTTGGGGAGGTAGAGTGAGAGAGCGGCTGCGTGGGCATCTGGCAGCTGGTCAATGTCAACTCACTGCAGGAAGTAATGTTTTCAAGTCTGTCTTCTAACGTTCCTGTAACCGTTGTGGTTTAACCCTGGTGGACAGCTAATGAAGAAAATTAGCTCTATCCTCACCAAAATCAGTACAAGTGGGAATTCTGGTTTTGAAAATAGGTTCTGGCAAAGAAAATATCTTTTTTTTTTTTCCGTATTTCAGTACATGATGAGTTTGCTTTGTTTCAAAAGAGTTAAAAATAGGCTTTTTTAAAACATTGTAAGAGGGTAATGTTCTTGTAGTGAGCTCATGTTTAGAAAGTGTCAGAATAAGACACACATGAAGACTTATCAGTATAATGCAAAGAATTGCAGGAACCCTGAAGTTTACTGGAAAGACAGTTTTTGCTTTGGGTTCACCATGCAATGCAGGGGAATCAAAGTTCAGTACCTAAAAATACGTAGTACAATGTAGCTAACCATTGTGAAATCCTGGAATATGGCTGTGTGGCTTAAACTCCAGCCCTCAGGGATTTAGGAGCCTATCTCTTCTTTTTAGTTACAAGCTCTTACCTAGAGGTACCCAATCTGATTTGCCTTTCCAAAGAAAATGTATCTGACTCTTAAGTTCAGTCAATAGCATGGAGTACAGTCTTCTCACATTTGGAAGACCCAGGTTCAAATCACACTTATAAGTAGAGTGACTGAAGCCAGGTTTCTCTCTCCTGGCAGAGAAGTGTTCAAAGTGCCTTAATCACTCACCCCTATCATTCTAGCTAGGCCTTCTTGACTGCTTCCTTCACTGTCATGGCAATTTTAGATGCATCAAGAATAGAAGATTACCATTAATTTACAATGAAAATATTCCTTTTT
>VYXH01007421.1:0-18090 GCA_013397275.1 Burhinus bistriatus | reverse complement strand
ATGTGTTTATGGGATGTAATATAGCTTCAGCTACAGTTGCAAGCAGAATCCCTTATAACGATTGACTCTGCAGCTGGGTTTCACATGCCCTGGATAGGTTAGTTCTTACAGAGTTGCAATTAGTTTCTTTAACGGTGATCATGCTTTTGGGCACACAGTTATGGAAAACGCAAGCTGGCTTTTGGTGCTACTGTGGTTATGACTAAATAGCTACTGTTGAATGCTTTTATATGCTGGCACAAAGTGCTTGCTGTAGTGCTATTGTACTTGATTCTGTGTTATTCCTGCCTGGGCAGTGCCCCTGTTCTGTCAAAACAGGTATCCATTGCACATTACACAATGCATTTTTAAAAATCAGATTTGTTCATTGACTTCAGTGAAAAGATTGGCTGAGATGATGTGGTCCTTACCGTACCTCCACAAGCACTAAAAGCCTCTCCAGCACAGCTAATTCCTCATTTTTAATATATTACTATTGCTATTGTTCATGTTACTGTAGTGCTTAGGAGCCCACAGAGAAGTTCCTTCATTCCAGATATTATACATAGAATAGCAGACATTCGCTTTAGATTCTGTAAAATCAAATCCACATTCAGATACCACATAAGAGGTATGACAAACTATCTGAATCTGAGATTTACCAAGAGTCAACCCAATTATGCGTCTCCTCATTCACAGCGAGTCCCCCCTTATACCACCTGACATTAGTGTGAATATTCAGACCAATTCCACAACCCACAAACATGGGGGTAGCATTAGCAGATGATCTGTTCTGTATTCCTTATTGCTTTTTTCCTCTACGTTTAAATAGAAATTAATACATATACATAGATAGACACTTTAAACTCAGAGTATGTTTAAAGCTCTTGATTTTCATCGTGTGTTCTGTTTTCTAGGGCACTGTAATCAACAGGAGTTCTGCCATTCATTGATTAATATTCAAGCGGTATGAAGTCCATGATGATGTATTTCTGACATGTTGGAATTAGAAATGACACAATATAACATTGTAATTTTATCTTTGTCTTTGCCTTTCTAAGTAATAACAAGAACAATTATTAATATTCTGGAAAAGCACAACTGTTCAAAGTCGAGCAAATAGATAAAAGGGATTTAAAAGGCAAGAATCCTTAACATCAATAAACAACTTCTTCATCATTATTATCTGACTACCTATAAACCTGGTTAATCATGTAAAAAAGTAATTTTCAAAGAAACCATCTAAATTTATAGGTGAATTATTTTCTGCCTGTGCTGGTTTTGGCTGAGATAGAGTTAATTTTCTTCATCATAGCTGGTATAATGCTATGTTTTCGATTTGTGCTGGAAACAGTGTTGATAATACAGGGTTGTTTTAGTTATTGCTGAGCAGTGCTTACACAGAGTCAGGGCCTTTTCTGCTCTTCATGCCACCCACCAGTGAGTAGCCTGGGGGTGCACAAGATATTGGGAGGGGGCAGAGCCAGGACAGCTGACCCCAACTGACCAAAGGGATACTCCATACCATATGACATTGTGCTTAGCAATAAAAGCTGGGGGAAGAAGAGGAAGGTGGGAACATTTAGAGTTACAGCATTTTGTCTTCCAGAGTAACTGTTACACACGATTGAGCCCCGCTTTACTGGAGATGGCTGAACACGTACCTGCCAGTGGGAAGTGGTGAACAAATTCCTTGTTTTGCTTTGTTTGCGTGCGCAGCTTTTGCTTTACTTATAAACTGTCCTTATCTCAACCCACAAGTTTTCTGGCTTTTACTCTTCTGATTCTCTTCCCCATCCCACTGGGGGAGAGTGAGTGAGCGGCTGTGTGGGGCTTAGCTGCTGGCTGGGGTTAAATCACGACACGGCCGTATTGGAAACACAGTAGAGATAATTCACAACTTTACACAACTTAAATGATTATTTAATGGAGACTGCATGAGATTGGAAGCTTTTTTTCTGCATTCTCTTAGGCATATTGATAAATCATGCAAGTAGTATTATTTCCTGTAATTTCCCACAATGCATGTAGAGTGATCCTCAGTTTAGACTTTTTTGGTAATTGAAAATTACAGTTATCCTCATGGGTAAGTATTTCTTTCTCCCTCCTTCCCTATGAGATTATTGGAAGTAATAGTTAAATCTAAGAATGCGAGTCATCCATTCTAAGTTGAGGAGTTACTCCTAACAATGCATTATTTTACATGCAACATTATCTTAACTTATTCATGCCAGCAAGCAGAAAAATGAGAGTAACAGAATCTTTTACTATAGCCGTTATAAAACCTGCTAGCCATTAAATTAATCAAGGAGAAGATAAAGAACAGTTCTAAACTGCAAATGGTTCAAGTGCATGGAAAATGTGAAATATGGGGGGGATACAACACTTACAAGATTTCTCTGGAGTAGCTATCAGAAATGTTAATGTTTTTTATTGGTTTTTTATTTTTCAAAATAATGGTCTTATGTCATTCCACTGTTTGTTACAAAAATATTTGACTGATTTACTCCTTTACACTTGTGAATCTCAGTAAGTGCCGTTAAAGATTTTGTGTGCATTTATCTCTGTTGATAGGGAATGCAATACTTAAAGCAGTGACACATATCAATGCCCTAATAAGTTTAAATAAAACCATTTAAGTGATGTTCTGCTTTTGATGTCTGTGTTGAACATGAAAGTAAAGGAACTATTCTCATTCCCTCCTTTCTTGTTTAGCTCCAGGTTGGTTCAACTCTTACTGCAAGAGGGGCAAATATTTTATGATAAACCAGAAGTAAATGTCAGATAATGTGTTTGTGTCATGTAATCCTTCTCTATCAAGCTGCAGTTTTCTATAAGATTAAGGAGGATTCATATGTCACTGCTTTCTTATCTGGTAATTTACTGATAGCATTATTTTATCATTTCCATCACATCACCCATTGTTAAACAGTGATATGTTTTGTAAGCCATGGATTGTATTTGAATCAAAACACAAAGCACATTTTATATTTCCATGAGATATAAACCAAAGCCCTGGGAGATTTCATTCTACATGAAGTCTGTCTGGTGAAATAAAAAGTTTCCCTAATAATTAAATGGCAATAATTTGACTATGAGTAAAAATAGTTGGATTTTGCAGGCAGTAGTGGTAACCCTCCAGGTTGAAGAATATTATGGTAGCAACAAAATGCTTATCTTTTATGGAGGAATTTAAACTTATTTAGGTAAAAAGAAATTAAACAACTCAGTATCATTATAGCACAAGCACAAATATTTTTCAATCACTTTGGGAAGGTTTTATTTTGTCTTTATATCTATCTATCTATCTATCTATCTATCTATCTATCTATCTATCTAATCTCAGGCAATATATGGTACGCAGCATGCAAAAGCCTTGTAAGGAGAACTGACTATAGAACTTTACTGACCCTACCTGGAACATGTGAGAGTTTCCCGGTATGTTTGTTTTAAGGGGTATAAATCCCAAATTTCTAGTTTGCTTGGGCTAATTTGTTGGGGATTTTTTCTGAAGTCAGCTGAAATTCAGTTTATCATGGTTTCAGTTTCAAGCAGGTGACATTTAACGGATTTAACTGAATTTCTGTTTGAAGTTTGGCATTCTTTTCATTCAGAGGTTCCAAATTAAACTAGGAGTTAGGAAAACATTAAACTAGAGAAGCAAAGAACAACACACAACCATATGGTCTTAGGGAGAAAAATCCAAACTGAACACCACTTTAACAAATTAGGTAAAAAAAATGTAAGGGATAGGCAATGTCACGTGAAAGAATATGAATATCTTTAATGAAGATTAATACAGCCAAGCTTCAATAGCTGTTTTATAATGGCATGATTATTTTGGGCTTCTCTTTCTTCCAAAAATGACATCTCAATATCCATCTAAATGACACCAAAGTAGATAACTTAGCTCTCAATCAATCAAATATATGCCATTGTATTCAGTGATAATACATATATGTTTAAATTAAGCCTGTACATCAGTGTATTGCTTAATCTGCCTATTAAATTGGAGTTCTTGGAACTTGACCAAACAACTGCATCTATCTCTGCATCAGTTCCACGTCTGTAGAGAATAGTTCTTTTCCTCCCAGCAACGTTCTTCAGTTACCAAACATTTACAGTTAACTAATGAAGTATATGGAGCACATGAAGTATACTGATGTCACAATTTTTTGTGTGTTTTCAGTGTGTGTCTTGGTTTGCACTGAAACTGTTGTAGTCATGTTTTTGACTCTCACTGCAAACACACAATGGGTGGGATCCAGTCTATCTAAATGCTGACAAAATTTAACTGTAGGTAAATAAAAATCCATTTAAGTCTAGGCAGCTCTCCAATCTATTTGTCTGACTCAGGAGGCATCAAACATTAGTCATTTGTGAAAATGCTCCAGAGTGTCTCTTCCACGAGCTCTGTTACCAGGCAAGTTAAAGAGAACCCAGCCCACTCCAGCACTGTGAAGAAGGGGCACTGTAGGGCTCTAAACGTAAATCACAGAGAGAAAAAGAACAGATGAACAAAAACTTCACTCTAACCTAGTGGTTAAGGACGTTGAACAAGAAATAGTTCATGTATTGTGGGGTGACACACCAAATATTGATTTGATTTAAAAAAAAGAGGACACAATAGTCACAGCTGTTGATCCTCACATTTGAAATGTGGAGGAACTTCAACTGTATTTAATTTTGGAGAATGTGAACTATCACTGACAATGTAGTCATGGTTGTTTCATACTTGGATAGTGATGGAAAACCTTTTGAAAGTTATTTTGGATTATTTTTTAAAACATATCACTAGGTGTGTAGTCTTTTAAAAAATAAGCTACTGCATGTCTAGTTTGTTTGAAGTGACTGATTTCTTTGTTGTGTAATATCTCAATATGTGTTATCTTTGAAAAGCTAAATCAAATCTAATAGCCGATTGGTAGTAAGATTCAATGTACTTGAAATTTCAGCTTCAGTCACTGAGTATTGTACAATTTCTTACCTAATTACACTTTTTTCCAAAGAGGCACATTCCCCACTGCTAAGAATATTTTGGATTTATTCTACTCAGGCTTTTGATAATAATAAAAGCATTATTCATTAGTTTATACCTTTAGTAGCACCAAAGAAAATTTTTCTGTGAGCTAGCCAGGGATCCATGCTTTCATATAAATTAGAACTAATATAAGGGAAATTGATGTACACAGAAATAATCTATTAGGTAGCATCTCTCCATTTCATCTGTAAACTAAGATTCAAGTTGGCTTTCTGGTTCAGGTATGCTACAATGGAATGGAGGAGACTGATATTTCTCATGAACTTTGTTCTTGGTGATAGCCTGGCTTGCTAGTAACTAACCTGTGCCCCATCTTCTCATCTTCAACGTAATATTATCTTTTCCATCTTTTAACTGTTTTTTGTTTGTTGAATTTGTAAATGTTTTAGCTTAAGGATTAACATACTTATATACAGTAAAACACAGTGAGGTCTTCAAGGAACTATTGTAATAATACTGACAGTGAGAGGGAAACTGGGCTTCGAATAAGCTACCTATATCATCTATGGTGAGTGCTACTTGCTTCAGTTCAGAAAGAAGTTTAAGACAGTGAAGAATCCTAGAAAATTGAACACAATTATGATTATGCACACCTTTACTGTAAAGGATCCTCTTTCACTCCTTCAAGAGCATGGCTTTTTGTGCTTTTCTACTAACAGAAATCGACAAGATCCAGTGTTAATGGCACTCAACATTCTTTCTGTAACTTCCTAATACAAAGGGAATTCCCACTGCAATGTGTACACAGAACTGCTTGGAAATGTTATCCAAGTATATTCTAAAGACTTTGAAACTATAATAAACCACACAGACTTAAAGGAAGAAAAATCTCTTGGATATGGTAAATAATAAAAAATTCTGATTTCTTGAAATGCTTTAATGTTGGCATGACTACAGCAGTGGCAGCAAGGATATTAGGACTGGTGAAACTGCAAAGAGAAAATCAGAAGGAGTTGGTGTGAAATTGTTTATAGGTAAGCTAAGAGAAAGTAAAAAGCCTCTATAAAAAAGAAAAAGGTTCCCTCTGCTTTTTTTAAGGTGATTGAAGAATGGTTAAAGGGGTCGTGAAAAAATCCTGTGGCAGTGGAAAGTTTTGCCTCCCTGCATTCTGCAGCACTCACCTGTGCTCACCTGTACTCAGGAATGAAGGACACTGCCCAGAAGAGAGAGATAAAAGCAGCAATCACATTTTATGCTGCTTTGAAGCATGAACGTGTACTACTTAGAGGTACAAAAAGTCTTCAAGGACTCTTTTCTTGTTTGCCCAAAATGCAGAAGTTGACGGAGAGGAATATGGAGTACTAGCTTCCTTGAAGGGGGTAAGAGTATGTCTATATTTTAGCCTGTGCACGTTGCCAGCTAAAATGTGTTCAATGAAGAGTTCATTCTTTCAGCATGTTTTGCTTTCCTTGATGCCAAGAACACTGACTGATGAAGAACCTGTTATCTTTGTGCTACAGACGCGCCGTCAAAGGCATGGTGTCTGTCTTTATATATGCCTAGGAAATACACTACTAACATAATGCATATATAAGTTAACTAATGTATTAATAAGCTAATGAATACTTACAATACATGCCTCTCCTGTTTAGTTTCAACAGATGGTCACAGTGGCCTTCAGAATGTATATTTGAAATAATAAAGTAGTGGTAGACTGCCTGAGTTACTATATCAAAGGAAAAAAAATAAAGAAAAATATTTTGTGTGAGTACATAACATACTTCTGATAGTTGGCCAAGCATGTATATATCAGTAGAGTTCATATAATTCAACTTCTACCTGTGTTCAGGGTAATTTTAGCACATTGGCCCATAGCTCTCCTGGTAGGGCATGAAAGTGTTGTAAAGAATCCCTCTTTTTGCCGTACTTTTTGGAGGGGATAGCAAAAATCACAGATTTTGTTCCAGTGTAATGTAGGATCCACACTTTTCCTTTGTAAACCCTCTATCAGATCAAGTGTATGACAACATAAAGAGATTACAGAGTTTCTTTTCAAAAGTTCAAAGCTTCAGATAGTTGACTTTTCTAATAGGCTAAAGCTTCACTTCGAAAAAAGGATTTAAGCACATGAGAAATCCCAGCAAAATCAGAGCTTATACATGCAGCTGCGACTGAACCTTGCCAAAGATTTTAACCATGTAGGGCTTAAGTTGCAATCCAGTGGTAAGTTGAAGATGCATAGTCAGAATTTAAATGCATCAGCCTTGCAAATTTGAAACTAAATACCTATGAAAGTCTTATTTCCACAATTAACAATGTACACTAGGATAATTCTATCAGAGCCTAATGACAGGCAATGCCTGAGATAAGTATTATGACCCCACTGGGTGAGAAGCTACAAATCACTTCTTTATACAGGAACAGTATGTCCCTGCACAATGTTACTGGGAAGTCTCCAACCAGGAGAAATTAAGATGTATTAGTTTTCATATAAACAAGATGCTGCTTAATCAGTCAGTTCCAATTTCCGCTGGAAACTTCTGTTGAGCTGCATGGTTTTTTTTCTGTACAAGATGAATCCCAAGCTAGCCTACTCTGCAAGTCACAGCAGAATACCTGTGTCATCTTGCATTTGTGTGTAGCTACAGCTACCTCTGAGTTTCCAGTAGTGTCTGGGGTATAGATGTTTGTTGAAACATTCCATTTGGAGCACCAGCATTAAGTTAATTGAGAAAAGTTTGGAAATGAAGAGCTTAATCTTCTCCACGGGCTGCTGTTAAATTTCTTCCCCCCAAAACAGCTGTGTTTTACGGTTATAGTCCAAACAGTCATAAATGAAGGGACTATTGTCATTCAGGATGGAGGTCCTGAATTACTCATGTAGGGAAGTTATTAGGAACAGCATAGTTTCACCTGGAAAACCTGGAACTGTTGTCTGACTTTTGTTGCAATTCTCTTTCTAAAGGAAAAACTGAGTACTTCTGGAAGAAAAAGAGGTGAGTGATTAGTATTGGTCTTTGGATCGGATGAAAGACAAAGGACGTGTGTGTGCAACCTACTGAGGCCTCACTGTAAAGATTGTTACTTCAAGGCATGGGGACTGATGTCCTAAGGGTACTGTGGAAAATAGAAGAACTGTACTCTTAACAGAATATGGTACTGAAACTGAGAACCTAAGAAATGGCTTCAACCGTGTCTAAGAGTACTAAAAATAACCACCCAATCAATCTAGTTTTCAATTTGCTATTATCAGTTTAATATCTGATAGTCCTGGGTTTGGGAACTATATATTAGATAGTTTTTTGGGGCTGGGACTGGAAGCTAGGTCTGTATGGTCTGTGTATTAGCTCATATCGATTGCAGTGCTTCCAGAAATGGGGGAAAAAAGTAGTAGCAACAAGACACAAGGAAGAGCACCCGCCCCACCACTTTCTGTGGTCTGTTCTTCATGTAGGCGTTTTGGCACCCATAGCTGTGGTGTTAGAGATGGAAGAGGATACATCCCTTACCCATGTTTCTTTTTGGATTTGCTGCCCATGAATTTTTTAAATCTCTTTCCAAACCTGCTTTCAAAACCTCCCATGGCAGCACATTCCAGAAATTCACTACATTCTGGAAAGACTTACATTCTTACATTCTGTGTAAAGAAATACTGTTTTACCTGTTTGAAATTGAACTCCTACTGTTTTTGTCAAGTACCCGCTCTTCTTGTACTGAGGAATTTTTTGAATTTGGTTTGGTATTTGCCTTAGCCACTGCCACCTTGAGTATTGTAAACTTTGATCATATCTCTTACCCCTCTGCTCTCCAAATTGAAGAGTCCCAGGCTTTCTGGTCTCTCCTTGTGAGGCAGCTGCTTTATTGCTTTTAGCATTTCACCTGACCTCTAACATTGCTATATCTCTCTTGACATGCAGAGACCAGATATTCACTGTTCAGGCTATAGGCACTTCTCAGTTTTATGTGACACCAAAATGATACATATGTCTTGTTCTCAATATTCTTCCCAATATCTTGTTGGCTTTTTTGGCTGCCATTGCGTACAGAACTGATGATTTCAGCGAACTGTTGGTGAACCCAATGTCGCTTTTCTGAATTGCAACTGCTACTTCTGAGGTCACCATTGTATAGGCACGGCTTCGATTATTTTTCCCTAGATGTATTATTACTTTATATTCATGTACAGAGAAGATCATCTGATGTTACCTTTTGCCTGCTTGCTTTTGTGATTTCCTTCTGGAGTGCCTTATTACTGCCGTCTGACAAAAATGAGCTTAGTATCATGTGCAAACTTAGAGATTTTGTTAAATCCTGCCTCAAGGAGCATCCAGTCCTATTCTGTGGTTACACTGTGCTTCACACAACAGGGAGTCTGATTCTTGGCTGGACTGCAGGCACTGTTTTAATGGTAATAAGTATTTAAGAAGATGTCTTGAAGCATGAAAGTATGGCCATAATTCTCAAGCTATATGATCTCTCTGTTCACTTACAGCACAACTTTAATGTGTTTGTGTTTCAGTCTAGCAGCTTGACTGCACCACGTGTAAACATGCCAACGTTGTTTTAAAACTAACTTGCCTGGGGACAGACAGCAATTTAGCCATGATAATTGGGGCTCTCTATGCTCAGCTGGCACCTTATGTATGCCTTTCATAGCTGTTGCAGCTGAATCCTTTAGTACCTGATCCTATTTAGAACAAAACTAGCTAGAAAATGCCTAGACAAAGTTGCAGAATAGACAGTTACTGAAGAAACAAAGTCTAGGTTTACAAGAATATATTTTTGTCTGTTCTTTAACTCTGTGGAGGCTATTTTCATTCCTCAATTACATCTAAATAAGGCTTTTAAGATATACTTGATATATAATTGAGAACACTAAAGGCAATGGCTGCAATGCATATAATGGATAACCTGGTATTATGTGCTGTATGGGGCAGTACTGTGCAAGACTATTTAGCAGTAACAGTCACAGAAGGCAAGTAGTCTTTGTTTTAGACAAAAATTGCAGTAAAAAAATATAAGGGAAGTGTTCCTGAAATAAAAGTTTTAATTTTTTACCAGCACTCCACATTTAAATACCGTATGTGATAAATCTTAAAAAGACCTAACATTTTTCTATTAAACTGTCATGACTCCTCTCATCTTTTCACAACTTAACAGTTTGCGAATGGAATACTAAAGACAACATTGGATCATTGCTAATTCTGTTAACTGGATGATTAAAATGACAAGAACATCTGCAAACAACTGTTGCTAGTATTATTGCCGTGCCTGGAAGCTCTGCTATCGTTAAAGATCTGACAGTGTTTCCATTATTAAATCTCATTTAATCCTCATTGGATTTAAACGTGACATTCATATTCTCAGTCCAGAAGACAGTTTTCGGACAATATTTTGAATTAGGCACATTTTAGTTACAGAAAAGTGAGAAAGCCACCAACATTTGATATTTTATAAGATGCATTTTATGCTCTAAAAGATTTTTAACACTCCACTTTTAGAATTATTCACAACATAGATTTATTATGGTTGCTATGCACACTTGGTTATTCTGAATAACAGGGAAGCATTAAGTGATGTGACCGTTTGAAATGGCAAATGTGAAGCACGTGGACACAGAATTTGCAAATATTTACACCTGTACTTAAGTTCTTAAAGATGAGTACAGCCTCCCCCTTGGTTTAGCGGACCTGTTCAAGTGCAAAAAATTAAATGACCATGCAAATATTTTTTGAGTGGCCAATAAATTGCCCTGGCACTCCTACAGAATTTTATTCAAATCTCCCTGGAGGCCATGCGGCCTGCTAAGATGGTATCATACTTAATTGAGGCTGATTGCACACTTTGTTTAGCTTCAGGAAGACCCTGATTTCACTATGTAGATAGCACAAATAATATAAGTGGTTTTACGTTCATAGCCTGTGCATATAAGACACAGAATTTCACCAGTTGTTTGTCACCCAGCAAGGTTGAATGTAAGTGACAAAGGAGAGACAGTCCCTGGTGATCCGTCTGGGGTTTCCTGCCTAAGTCCCATCACTAGGGTTACAAGGAAGTTTCGGCAGTGAGAAACCTGCACTGGGTCTACATGTAGGTCCAAATTCTCCCAAAGCTAAATATAAATCCTATATCTTCCTTCCTTTTCTAATTAGTAATTATTAGATGTAGTCTGATGCAGCTGTCTCAGGTTCTTGATATTCCAGCTGATAACTGTAGAATTGTGTAAGCACAGTAATGTCTTCACAAGAAAATGTTACTGAACATTTCGTAAGCTGTATCATTGTAGAAGTTCAGAAGGAGCGTGACATGTTTTATCAAAACATGGGATGTATTTAAAAATACATTTGTGAAGTGCAATTAGCTTTGAATGTCTCCATTTGTGCAAAGTGATCTTGCTGAGAAGAGATTTAGTTTATGATGCTGCGTATGCCCTACAGAAAGCCAGTGCTGAAGCCTGTAAACAAACTGGTGTCCTTTTTTGAATTACAGATTTGTATTTAATGGCCTTTCCAGCATAAATGCATATGAATCTTATTTCGATACATGTCAAAACTGTCAGTTTCCCAAAGACATTTTTTGGATATGTATTGAAATACTAGGCTTCTCTTTTTCTTTGGGAAAAACAGGCCAAGAATATTCTCATCAGTTTTACTAGGCATAATTGTGGAAATGTAGGTTATCTAAATAAAAAGACCATATTTTCAGAGATTCCTAGCACATGTGCCAAAATAAGGCTGGAAAAGAGAAAAGAACAATAAATTTTCCATTTCATTATTGACACTATGCAATAAAACATAGTTTTTCTTAATTGTTTTCAACTACATTGTCATATTCTGATATAAAGTATATCCTAATAAGTGACTTTTCTGACCCCAATATAAATGTATGAATTATTCTATAAAGCATTTTGTGTTAATAATAGAAGATATGAATCTCTGAACAGTTCAGATTTGTGTGCAATTCTGCTGTAGATTTATTTTAAAAGTGAGGATTCAAGTGGAGGACAATTTGCATCCAGTTTAGATGAAAGCTGAATACAGTTGATACATACAGAATATATTTGAGAACTATTATTCTAGTCTCATCAACACAGTGACTTAATTCATAAGGAAGTGAAAAACATGGTTAATATGTGGTTTTGACTTGCTAATTAATTTTTTTGCCATAGTTGCATTATTCAGACAAATGACCCTCACCCTTTTCTTAAATATAAGCAGCCATGAATGTTCTCTCATAGTGGGACTGTAGCTAATCCCTCTTCTTGCTGATATCATCTAATCCTGATTTTCTTCAAGCCTACTATATGCTTCCTAGAAAGATGCTGAGTTTAAGCCTTTGTACCTTAAAGTATTAACATGGCATCCAGCGATATCACATAGTGAAGAATCTTGTCAAAATTGAAAATCGTATCTTGTAATAGGCAGATTATTCAAATCAAGTTTATTCCAAATGCAATTAGAAAAACAGTGATCTTTGCAGCTCTAGATTTTTTGCCCTCTACCTCTCTCCAACCACATGAATTTAGAGTCACACTTAACAATGGTTGAATTGGGTCAAATTTTCTTGTATTTTATATTTTAGTCAGTTTATCTCTTTTGCTTCATAGGATTAAACTGTATTATAATTGTGTGATTATAATCTAATAACTAATTTACTAATTTAGTGAGGAAATAGTCTAGATGGAGAAACTGGAGCCAATTTTTGACTGTTTTTGGTTACTACTGTTTTCCTCACTCTCTGCAAACGTGGCTTGCATTCCAGTACTTCCCTATACATTGGTCCTTATGTTTTGACCTTGGCTTCAGACTCTCCCACCAGACTTTATGTAACTTGAAACAGGGATTACAAGCCTATTACTAAAACTTGCATGGGAAAGCAGAAACACTTTCATGACTTTGAAATCTAAGCACACAAATTATTAAGAATAATCTTCTCTACAATGACAAAGGTCCTAGAACTTTTTTTCTAATTTGCTTTCTTATTACTAGAACACAGGGTAGGTAAAAAGTTGTGCAAATAGAATGAAGGTACTTGAAGAAATGCAGATTTAAATGATCTTATTTCATGCAAGTGGGTCACTAACTGCTTGGTCTTCATTTTGCTATCAGTCAGTAGTAATGAGATGACTGCACAGCAGCTTTCCCATTTAATGCAGGAATATTTTTTTTATCACTGTTCATGTCACTCACTTTACTCTTAAATGTGAGGAGATCGGTGTGTATCTTGGCACAGTCCAGCCCTTTGTGTTGGTGGTTGTTCCTCAGTGGAGCAGCAGTAAGTGACTGCTATACTTGCTGGTGCAGAGGAGAACGTAATGGGCTAGAAAAAGGTAAAATCACTTACTATACTTTGAAGAATGCTGTTTTGTGACAATCATATACAGTCTGTGTAGCATACTGAATTACTGTCAATAAAGGATATATACAGAAGCATCTCAATTCTGTTTCAAGTTGTTCATTTTCAAGCAAATGAAAATTTTTGGACACCTGTTTCCATGTCATGGAAACAGTCTGTTTCCTTGAAAACAGAGAGATCTTTTATGAACACACTTTGTCTATGACAACTATATGGGAAGGGTGCACTTGAATATCTAGCTTCATAACTTGGTTCAGTTAACAAATCTCTTACTCTAAGTTTCAGTCCATTTTAGGGGAGTCTTATTTTATTTATATGCAATTTAAAGAGTAGGAAACATGCAAGGATGCAGTTTCCAATCTGTACTTGGATTCATCAAAAAGCGTTTCATGTTTTGAATATGGGCGTGTGTCGTGGTTTAACCCCAGCGGGCAACTAGGACCACACAGCGGCTCTCTCACTTTCCCCCAGTGGGATGGGGAAAAGAATTGGAAGGGTAAAAGTCAGAAAACTTGTAGGTTGGGATAAAGACAGTTTAATAAGTAAAGCAAAAGCCACACATGCAAGGAAAGCAAAACAAGGAATTAATTCACCACTTCCCGTTGGGAGGCAGGTGTTCAGCCACCTCCGGGAAAGCAGGGCTCCGTCTTGTGTGGCAGTTATTTGGGAAGACAAAATACTGTAACTCTGTACGTCCTCCCTTCCTTCTTCCTCCCCCAGCTCTATATGCTGTGCACAATGTCATACGGCATGGAGCATCTCTTTGGTCTGTTGGGGTCAGCTGTCCAGTCTGTGTCTACTCCCAAGTTTTTGTGCACTCCCAGCCTGCTCGCTGGCGGGTGGCATGAGAAGCAGAAAAGGCCCTGACTGCTTAGCAACAACCAAAACCAACAGTGTTTTACCAACGCTATTTCCATCCCAAATTCAAAACACAGCACTATACCAGCTGCTAGTAAGGTGGTCAACTCCATCCCAGCTGAAATCATGACAGCATGCCAGAAACTGTGCTTGACATCAAGTAACTTCTATGTGTTTTTTTTTTATTGTTGCTTCTTCATCTGTTTGCTTTTTGAATCTGAAATATCCTAGTGGAAAAAATCTTAGATAAAGGTACACATTATTTCAGTCTGTGATCAGGTTGTATTTACCAGTGTCAAATACTGCTTTTGGGTTTCTGGAGGGAAAAGTGCTTTGAAATGGAAGGCATTATTTAAACTTAACAAATGTTTTTCTTTGTAACTACTTTCCTCCACTGTGTAATTTTCTACTGTTTTTTTTTTTTTTTTGTGAATCCGTGTGTTAGTGCCTCCTATATGTGAAAGTCTGTAGTTCAAGTCTGATATCTAAACTGTCAGTACAAGGATCCGTACTGAATTGTCAGAAATGATTATCGATACATACTGAAAGTTTATGCAATTAGTAGTTGAAGTTTTATACATATAATCCTCAAGTAGAAAAAAGCAAATTTCAAGTACAATATAAACACATTAAATGTTTTATCTGTAGTTGTCCTGGTTTCAGCTGGCGTAGAGTTAATTTTCTTTCTAGTAGCTGCTGTGTTTCAGATTTGATATGAAAGGAATGTTGATAATGCATATTGTTTTAGTTGTTGCCAGGTCATGTTTGTATTAGTCAAGGACTTTCAGATTCCCATAGAAGCTGTGAGGGAGCATAGACAGAACAAGCTGGCCAACAGAATATTCTGCACCATAGACGTCATGCTCAGTATATAAATGTGGGTTGGCCGGGAATCTACAATCACTGCTTGGGGTGGGCTGGGCAACCAATTCACCCAGTGGTGAGAGCGGGTTGTGTTGTGTTACTTTATCTTGTATGTTCTTTAATGATGATCATTATTATTATTATTATTATTATTGTTATTTTACTTTTCTGTTATTGTTCTATTAAGTTGTCTTTATCTCAACCCATGAGGTTTTTTCCCCCTCCTTTTCTCCCTCTTTTCTCTACCCTTCTAGGGGGGAAGAGGGAGAATTGAGCAAGCAGCTGCATGGTTCTAGCTGCTGGCTGGGGTTAAACCACGACAATAGTATGATAAACTAACACAAAAAATATTTTCAGTTTTAGACAAATACAGAATTCTTTTGTTAAAAGCAAGCAGAAAACTATTTAATACATCGTGTTTCAGTATAACTGGATGATCATACTGACTCCCAATCTCAGCTAAGCAATGTTTCACTGTCTTTGAATATGATGCTTAAAATAAGTGAAGGATGAAACCCACAAAAGAATTTAAGCTTAAACTCACACTGATCTATATACAGACAGTTAGGCGCCTGTATGTCTTTGATCTTGCTTTAATCCACTTTTCTCCAGTTGTCAGATATTAAACATCATGGGGCACACTGTGAGCTCATGTAATTTGTTATAGTGCTATTGAAAGTTAATGGAGCTGAAATGCCAGCAGAAGGTCTGCCCCTGTAACACTTCAGCAAATGTACACAAATCTGTAGAGCTGAGCTATACAAGTCTCTTTCTCAGGAATGCCTTTCTCAGTCACTTTTCTGCTTGCATTTATATTTGATATATTGCATAGGAGTTGAGGAAAGAGGGCCGCATCTTCCTCTTGCTGTAATTACCATACAACCAAATCAAACCTGAGTTGCAATGTGTACAAAGTGAACTTCTCCTATTCCTAATCCAGCATTCATATTGCTTCGGTTAATCTCATTTAGCAAACAGTAAGAAGCCAGTTTTAACTTGCAGTGAAGTTTCACAGTCTTAGCAATGGGAGTTGGGCAGGAGGTTGTAGTGAATCAGTATCTAGCACTTTACCACTTCCTTTTCATGAGCTGGAGATTGCATCACTGACTCCAGGACTTCAAAGACAGCGATATTACAAAACTCATTTTAAACTGGACTCACAAGAGGTCATATATGAGTCGACTTTCTGGAGGAAGCTGGTCTTGTTTCTGATAATATAACTAGGAGTGTTATCGTTTTCCTAAAAATATACTTGCGTTACTATAAGACAACATAATTTTCTTGTATATCTTCATTATATATTTTATGCTCATGAATGTTACCTTACAATCATCCCTGAATGTAAATAATCTGTAGGCATAATCTTTATACCCTTTGCCTCCTGCTTTTCAGAACGTTTAGGTAAGTCACAAGCCAGAAGTAGTGTGGTTTATGAACTCGTCTTTAGAATCTCATCTTTAAAGTCCAACTTCATCAACGTACAAGAGTGTTTTCACTTTGACAGGAACATCGTTCCTGAACTTCATATGTACTCTTTAATGAAAAAGAATGTTTCCATTGAGATTATAACTTGATTTGTAAATGAAATTCTGATGAGATTATAACATGAATAAAAAGAGGATTTTTTTTCTTTAACGTATCTGAAGACCATTAAAACTTTAATTACATAAGTTTAACACCTTGATTGAACAGAGTCATAGTGGCAAAGGGTTGAGTAAGCTTGTTTGCTTTGTGTCCTATGTTCATTATCTTTAAATGTATGTGAAGTTTATGAAGGTGAAGTAGAAAGGAAAGAACTAACCTCAGGTGCTGTGTATCTCTCGCTTCTTAGCAGCTCTCAATATTTTACATAGAATAACATCTTGATAATTAAATTGCTTCCACATCTGTGCAGTGGTGTCAGCAGGATGCTGCCATATTGCATATGTTTAACAAATTACGCTTAATTTGTCTGTATATTTTCATTATGGAAATTGCATTCATATTATTCAAGAAGAAGTACCGCCATGTAAGAATGAGACCAGAAAATGGAATAACAAAACTGATTTTGAATATTTGCAAGGAAATGCATTTTAACAAAGACAATAAAAAACCTCCTTCAGAAAGTTACAAGAGAAATAAACAAAGTTGATATTCAGAGGAAACTTATTAATGAACAAATTATTTCCTTCTCTAGTGTTGGAAGTGTTCACAGCATTAAACGATAGAAAGGAAAATGCAGTCCAAGGGGAATGCAAAACTTCAAGGTTTGATGAGGAATGAGACTTGATGGAGCAGCAGTGAACATGCCACAGAGCTTTGGGGCACAACTTGAGCTACTGCAAATTGCAGGTTAAATTTAATTGTGATTGTTATCAATTGTTTAGTGAAAACTGTTTTTTGATAAGTAAACCTCTATGGGTTTTTTGGATGGAGAAGAGAAGTAAACAAACCATCTCAGAATAATTTTAAACAGTGGTTGGTTAAAAAATTTATGGAAAATAGGCTCTCCTCCTCTGGGTGTGGTGTAATAAAACTATTTTCCTTCCAGGAAGCTTTAGTCAATACCCTCTGTCTGTAACAACAGGACAGATTTTTATTTTTTTTTCTGTTGCTCAGAGTTAACAAAGTACATAGAGCTGATATCTAGAGGTAAGAACTACAACACCTGAGAATAGAGTTCCTTATAGATTAAGGCAAATTGATCTGTTCAAATATTTGCATGACTGCATCCTCTTAATTCTTATTCTATTAATTTGCATCCAATTTAGAGTGGTGCCTCAGGTGCCTGTTGATTTCTGTTCCCTGTTACCAGGCCCCTTCCTTTCTGGCACTAAATACAAACAGAACATAAAAAACGAAGTGTTCCCTGCAGCTTTTCCTGGTAAATAATTTTATTATCTGGCTTTAATCTGGACTTCTAATTAGTGAAGAAGTATACTGAAGAAGGCACCTCTTTCTTGCTGAGGCAAAAGATGGGTAGATGCCACAGTGAGCATGAGCTAAATTTGGTGGAGAGAGGGGAATATCTCTGATTTCTATGGACATTCGTGGAATCATGGAATCACAGAATC
>VYXH01007419.1:19311-58077 GCA_013397275.1 Burhinus bistriatus | reverse complement strand
TGATGTCTAGAGGTCCCTTCCAACTCTAAAAATTCTGGGATTCTGGGATTCTGTGATTAGTCATAATTGTTTTAATCACTACTTTATGTTGCAGCCCTCACATTTTAAATGCACTGTATTCCAGCATGCTTTACAAGATTAATAACACTTACCAATGTAGAATAAGCTGGGTAAAGCTTATATAGCAAAAGGCAAAAACATTTCCGCATTAAAAAGTAATATGTAATTAAAATACCTTATTAATAAATGAGCAAGTCTACTCCAGAATTAGAACACTATTTTGCAAGCTGACTAAAAGCATGACAGTATGGAGAAAAAAAAAAAAAAAAAGGAAAGAAAGGACAAAACGAAACAAAGAATTAAGGAAGACAGGAGAAGAGAAAAAGACAAAAAAAAAAGAAGAAAATAAAACATTAACCAGTTTAAAAGATGACCATTCATCCTTGGTGCTTCATGAAGCAGAACTCCTGTGGAAAAAGAGAATGCATGGTAGCCCTGAATTAAGATGATGTTATAATGAATGCCTATATAGAGCTGAAGTAAGGCAGCTGCTTCTTAACTGAATCAATGCAGGCTGTAACTGAATAATGTTCTTCCAACATATGTATGAAGCTACACATTTTTCTTAAGAATTTCGACTTCTAAAGTTTTACAGGATTTTCTGAGGAGACTTCCACACTGGCCCACAGAACTTCGTTTCTCAAGGAACAGGACATGACTGTGAGACTGCCAGACATATTTTCTTGTGAGGTGAGGTACTCTGCAAAAGCATCATGCCAGTGCAGGACACTACCCATGGAAATACTAAAGAATTAACTCTAACAGGCTTACACCCAACTCCCAGCTATGACTTCTTGCACTGAGTACTGATGCTGCAGCAGAAGAGAAGTGGTTTGGTTTTAGGCCAGAAATTAAGATCTCTTTTTAAGGATTAGGTGTCTCTTTGCATCTCCAATAACATAGTTCACGCATCAATTTCAGAGAAGACTCATCTTTAATGTATTTTATAATTGATTTATCATGCTTAGGCATCCAAGCACTTTACAACAGCAGTAAAATTGAGTCAGAGGATCACAGGTTGGATGGCACCTCTGGCAACCACCTAGTCCAAGCCCCTGCTCAAACCAGGGAAATCCACAGGAGGGTGTTTAGGACTCTGTCCAGTTGGCTGTTGAATATACCTCCAGGGGTGGAAACTGCACAACCTCTCTGGGCAACCTGTGCCAATGCTCAGTCACCCCCACAGGTTGTCTGGTTTCCTTCTTAAGCTTAAATCAAATTTCCTGTATTTCAGCTAGTGTCCATGTCTTGCCTCTTGTGCTTTCATTATGCACCACTGAAGTCTGGCTCTGTCTTCTTTGCTCCCTCCAATTATATATTTAGTCCCTCCCATACTATGTAAATTGAATTAAACTGAATGTAAACTGAAGATTAATCCATAGTCAAGAAACAATAACTACACCGAGCTAGAAGCCAGAAAAGAAAATTTACCTTAAATTCAGGATTAAACGAGGGAAACTTAGCGAGACTCCCAAGTTACAAAGTGATACCTTAGCCCTTCTATTTGGGAGCCGATCCAGTAATTTAGTCTGGCAATGTGCTAGATGTGATGGATTTCAAGGCCTTTCCCTCTCCATTAATCATCATGAACGTAAGCCTTCTGTCTGTGTAAACAATACTAATCCTGACTTTGAAGGTATAAAGAGGGAAACACAAACCAACCTTTGCAGAATGGAAAAGATAATTTCCACAGCTCCCTTTCTTGAACTCCTCAGACACCTATTTATTCTGCACAAAAAAAGGTCCCACAGGTGCTAGCTGTCTTTTATCAATCATTATCAACTACATACAGCACATCAGTCTGGAATTCCAGCATCTGCTTTACATGCCAAAAAGCTAAGCCTTGAGAATGAACTCAGCATTCGGACTGGGAAACACTGTAGAGTCAGACGTGAGTTCAGAAGAAAATGTAATCAAGATTTAGTCTTAGCAAAACCAGCTTATTTTGACTGTCAGACTCTGTGGGCCTTTGCACCTGGGGCAGAGAAAACTCTCAGGGAATACGCGAAACAATACATGAAAATTTTTTTTCTACTATATGCCAATAGGATCTTCGTTGACTGCAGTCAGGCACTTTTGTGGCGATTATGAAAAAAAGCACACTGTCTTGGGGTTCCTGCCCTATGTGGAAAGGAAAGAGAATCAAGGGGTAACACAGCTGGGCTGTTTAATGAAAGGACTAGCACTAAAGCAGAAAAAGGACATACGGTAGGGTAAAAGTGTTCGCATACCGAGCACTTTCAGTTATCAACAGTATTTCTTTTTAGTACAACAGTAAACCTTCCAGGATGAAACCTGTTAGTTTTGAAGTGAACAAATGATAGATTCTCACCGACAGCTTTTTTTTTTCTTTTCTGTTTTGCTTGCAAGAAATGCCACATTTCCTAATATTTACATTTTTCCTAAACAAAAAGGAAGATTCTTGGGAAGCAAAAAGAGGAAACACAAGAATTCCCAGCATCATTGTATAATAAGAGGAATATAAGAAAAAAAGAGAAATTCCTGTGCCAGTTGAAACTTTAAACATTGCTCTACCCTATAGACTTCAGCATAGTCTTTGTACAGCACAAACATTGATCAATGATCTTTTGTTGTCATGTAGTAACGTGTTTTTGCTATCCTGAGTGCTAATATTTCCCAAGATTGCAGTTCCTTGTTTTTTAAGCTCAACTTCATTCTCCAAGGTGCTACACTGGGCAGGTAAACATGGCCCCAGTTTAGCATCCTGGAATAACGGCATTGCAATTGGTAAGGTGGCTAAATACACTTAAACTAGACTTTGGCAGGGAGGTTTAGAGAGAGTCAAAACGATTTCAGTGGGAGTGTAAATTCATTTCTGCTACTCAAAACCCAAAAGCCAGTCTCCAAAATTCATATATTGTGGTACATTCTCAATAAGCATGGACTTCTAAAAATAATACACACTATATTATTGAAGAACAGAATACAAAAAAAGAAAGATGAATCACAGTCAATGAAAATAGTAATCCTACCATCAGTGCTTCACACCACTTCCCGCAGAGGGTTTTGCGGGAAACAAAGTGTGCTGCCAGAAGTGACACTTCGGTAGCCTTCCAATGTTCAGTAAAATTCAAACTCTGTTTCTAGTTGGTACTGTAAGGTGCGCTTGGGGAATACCATGGAAAAGCTACACTGAGAACAAAAAAAATACAAGTAAATTTCTTCAGCCATATTCTTTCTATATTAAGCTGTTTTTTAATTCCTACATAGTTTCTTCACCTGGCAATGTATTCCAAATGGTGCTCCCTCTTCTCCCAAAATAAGGGACCATGTATGAAAGAGTCTCACAATGGAAAAGAAACATTACAAGACACCTCAGGTAGGTATCACTTGTAACATTTCTCAGTACTTGTTGCTAAACTGACAACAGCTATAGGATTTTAGACTAGCCTGAAAGTTCCTATGAAGCGTTGGCTTCCTTCATCTCAATAGACCGAAATGTAACAAGTGAACAGACAGCACAGAAGTATTAAGATAATTTTGGGCACACTTGAGTAGTGTTTGAAATGTTAGGGGCAAAAAAGTAAAGAAATTGCTTTTAAATTTGCTTTTTCAATATAAAGTTACGATTTTTTCAATGCTTTTGTCTTCTTGAAACCAACTGATTTAAAGGTCACTGGAGAGGACCACAGAAAATCACGTTTTTCCTGTCTACCTATATTCCAAACCAACCAAAACCACTGATTTCCTCCCTACTCAGAAAGGACTGACTTGAGAGCAGCAACCAGTAGGATAGATAAGAATTCACTATGCTTTAAGTTCAGCAACTAAATTAACACAGTTCTTAAGTGAAGTGGGAGAAGAAAGCGTGTCTGTTGAAAGCAAAGATAAGGACTAGAAGTCTCACAGTGTTCCAGCCTCCTCACCATAGTGTTCTGGCTACAAAAGATTCAAATCAAACAGCCTGAAAATAAAAGCTGATTGAATCAAGATCTCTGTGTCTTTGTATACTGCGGGATATAACCCAACATCAACTGATTTTAAGAAAAAATGCATGTCACTTTTTATTCACTGAGCTGCCTTAAAAAACAACAGTGAGTATATCCTTCTAATTTTCTCCATCGCAATTACACCATGACAGATGCCGAAACTGAATTCCTGATATACTTTTCAGATATTTATTGCTCTTCAGCATGCTCAGCCGTCTCTAGCATTTCAGATAGACTCCACCCTGCAGTAATGTGCGTGCCATTAAAGAATTTACTTTCATCTCCTGAATTTATGCTTGTTAGGGCAAATTAATGAAAGACTCTATTCTTTAAGTACTGGTTAAACACAGCCAAAGTCAGCACTAGAAAGCAAACTGATACAACACTTCATTAAATGTGCTTTCTATTCTTTTTGCTTCAAGTATGTCTGCTGCTATGTGAAATTCAGGGTTATACAGTCTCCTTTCAAATCTCACAGTAAAGAATGTGCTCAAGTCACAAGTTCATAGCTCTCATTTGACGTGGACTTCCCATGAGAAAAAGGTGCAGAGAAGAGACATCATTACAAATCCAGTTAAGTACAGAACTCACACTCTTCCAAAATATTGATTGAAAATGCTGTTTTGTGTCTCTGCTCATTCATCTCGGATAATGAGCAAAGATTCCTTCCAAATTAACTGTAATTCTCTTCTAATCCCTCTATTCATTTTTTTTTTTCCTTCAGCACGGTGACAGTGAGAACTCCTTTGAATACTGAACCCCATCTTATTACAGCAATTCTTAAAAGAGAAACATAGCAAAATCATCTTCATCAGTGTCATGCTCAGACTCTTCTCCTCTCTGACTGAGGTGAATACCTAAGCGAATGAACACCAATACCATGTTTTTCCCTCTTCTCAAAATTCTCAAGCAAAGATATATTGTACAAAAATTTATTAAATCCTAATTTCTGAACAAGAGAAAGACAGTTTACAGAATCTCTGCTTTTCACTTTATTTCCTTACCATATAAAAAAATGAATAAAATAGATTCTGAATGAAAGAAAAATATTTGGAAATGTAAGCTTCGCTTGACCTAAAAATGTGAGGCCTGCCATTGGTGACTAGTTGTCACCTGTGTGGTGGCAGGGAGAGACAATCATGTACTGGCTGAACATGAAGATGAAGGTGGCGGATTTATTCAAGTTTGACAGTCTACATTTCTTATTTACCAATAACTATGTAAATGAGAAATGCAGTTGAACATTTTATTTTCAAAACCATTTTTGGGTGATTTTATTCCATTTTGTTGATATTATTACAATTCGGTGACCACAGCATTATTGGTAATCCTCAGTATGAACGCAAGCATGTTTCTATGACTGTTATTGGTCAGAATCCCATCAGCAGGAGTACCATAGGACCGGGATCCGTGGATAACGCTAACACTGAAGAAGATGGCGCAGAGGCAATTTGGAGACAGGGGAGTTTTAACAGCTCCTTGTGTTAGACAGTTTGGAGCAAGGCTGCTGAGGTCTGGTCTGTGAGCAATAACCTTAGGCTCCGCATGGAAGCAGCTAAATTACTTCCAGACCCAAACCAGTCCTGTAAGTATCACGGACACTTCTGCACAACACTCCTTCAGTAAGCGATGTGGACTGAACCCAAACCATCTGTGCATAACCGGCGTAGAAGATTCTGCATCTATGGCATAGTTAGTCCACGATCAAGACAAATCCACCATGGGTAATTAAGGTTTTCTGAGTACTTAGAAAGAAGGTAAAAGAACATTAGGTGTACAAAATTCAAGCACTTGAAATTTAAGACATGACAGAATTAATATTCCTGTAGAAATCTTCATTCAGCCTACTTTGTGCACAAACTTAACTACGTCAAAATCAACTTCAAGAAACATTATTTCTGAGCTTTGGAGTACTACTTTATTCAAAGCAAGTGCTGGAAAATACTGTCTAAAAATCAATTTCTCAGTGTGTGGTCCTCAGAATTTTTTAGTGCAAACCTCCTGTGAAGACAGAGTATTTCATTTCCTGCAGGGTTTTCTACAATGTTCATCAATATACTGAGTGCTTCACCAGGTCTGAATACATTTTCTGCTTAGCACACCGATGAGGTAAAGAAACGACCCTGTTCTGTTCTGCAGAGATGCCGAGGCTTCTACTAGCTCTGGACGTCACACCTGAGACACCTGACAATCTGGTTTTTGAGGATACCTTTTGATATAATCGTGCTTCAAACATCCACAGAAGAGCTGCAACCAAGTTTAGGTTCAGCTCTGTGCAGTCTGACAGCCCCCCAGAAAACAATGAACACGCATGAACAGGGAACATAATGATACTTTCTTACACGCTGAATTGAAATTACTTGCCTAGCAAGTACATTACATGTTAATATGATGGCAGAGGTTCAGTTAAAAACTCTCTCCTCCCCCCATCCTTTCTTCCCCCTGAACTTTGAGGACTGGCAGCCTTATTTTCAGTGTCTGGAAAACCTGGGTTTACAAACATTATGGGAGTTTTTTTTTTGTTTGTTTTTTTTTTTGGGGGGGGTTTTTTTGATTGGTTGGTTGGTTATTTTTANGGGGGGGGGGTGTCAGTTAAAAAAACCCCACATCATACCCAAGTGGAATGAAACGGCTAGATTCACCATGCTATTTTTTGTCATTTAACAGAATAAATACTCCTCCTATTAACTGTTTACACACCCTAAAGCAAACCAACAAACAAATCTAAAAACCCCCTCTGGTTTATAATAGAAGTCCCACTGTCAGAAATTGGTTCACCAGACACGATCTAAAAGTTCAGTGGGCCATTGTTGCAACAATACTCAGTGTTTGAAGAAGCAAGAGTTATTTCAGATGGACAATAATTCGAGTTGATACATCCTGAGGCACTTCGCAGATCAAAGTTTTGATATCCCCGAGCTACTTTCTACGTTCACAAAACTCCACCCATCAACCATCATATGTGGCTTTGTCACCCTCTCATCTATTTTCCATTTTTGGGACAACCTCCCTTTATCCTTGCTTCCTCAATAGCAGCACTGATAAAATGTCACCAAACTCCAAAACTTTCTCAATCACCTGACCAAACTCTTTGAGAATGAAGAGCATCCTGTGGCTTTTTGCACTAAACTCTGGCAAGGGAATATTATGAGATGGGGAGAGACAACAGACCTCTGATCTGCTCCAGGCCACTGCTCCTCCAGGCCGCTTCTCCTATAGCCTCCCAGTTGCCCTGGAAGGGCATCTTTAGCTCCAAGCATCTGTCCAACAGACATCTCACCTTTTTGGGGGACTAGTATCCTTACGCCTGGGAGAAAGCCGCAAGCAGCAATTGCTAACCCTTTGATCATCATTGCCATCCAGAACAACTTTTGCTTGTAAAATGAAAGGTTGTCAAACAAAATGGGGTAAATTATTTATCTGTGTCCACATAAAACTAAGCTATGAAGTGGGTGTATGCTGTCTTCAGTAGAAAGAGTCCTGTCCTTCCTCTTCAGAAAATCATTACTACAATCTCTAGGGCTGTTAATTTTGTTTCATAGTTATAACTGGGAATTAATTTTCACTAATCTCATCCTTTCTGATCACTCAAGGCAGAAAGGTAGTCTTTCACTTTTCATACAGTACAGGTAATGGAAAAGTTAAAAATTAAATAAAATACCTGAGTTGCTTTATTGCTGAAGAAAATAAAGTAGAACTGAAATATACTCATTTTGATTCACTGCTTGATTCAAACAAATTTATGTTAGCACAAAGTGCAAAAGCAACAGAAAAGCCTGAAAGCGAGTAATTCACATTTTGTGGTCAAACAGCAGAAAAAATAAATGTAAACAGTAGTTATCAGTTAAATAAGGACAGCTGCTTGCTACTGTGTAAAAAAATTTCAGAGCTTTACAAAATCAACACTGCAATACTATAGCTGATTTAAACCTGTAAAAAATTATTTCACAACCATTGCATAATAGATGTTACTAAACTGTTCTACACCTTCCTGCAAAAGTGTTGAGACTCCAAAGTACCTCTCTGTGTGAACCTCCGAGAGCTCCATTTTTGCATATCAACTTGCGAGAGAGCTTCTAACTTGGTTACGTAAGTAAGTTGCCTAAATGCATCCAGTCCAAGTGACTTCACAAAAAGAAATAAAATATGAAGTGGTGAGAGAAAGAATCAACATTGCTGGTAGAAGCATTAGAAAAAATAAAGTCTATTCTTTCCCGCCTTCCTTAATCTCATTTCAAGTTTAACATACAGGAAGGCTCAGAGCCAGAATGCTTATCCAAACTACATAAATCTCTAGACAAATTCTCCAGACTATACAGTCCTGTCCCCACAAAACCTTCCAATTCTTCCTAATGCTGCTTTTCAGCAGGAAAGACTAGTAGAGAGCTATCTTTTCCTACCAAATCTTTCATCAATCTTTTTCTACCACATCTTCCCTTAGAAGAATGACTCTTCTTCCTTGCAATGTGTTTATTAAACGAAACGGGAATGGAAATCAGCCCCTAAACCTGCAATGAACCCTAGAGGAACAAGGTACCCCACACTGCTGATGTGGCCACCTCTGAGAAAGACCCAATTAATTCCCTTATTCCCTTCCTGAATTCCTGAGCGGGGTCAGAGGGAGGGAACGGCATTTACCACCATGCAACCTAGTTCAGGCAGCTGGTCCAGCTTATAATGTAAACATGGTAACACCTTGGGAAGGTCACTTAGAGGAATGGTAGCATTAGCAAAGCAATTAATTTTGCGTTGTCCACATGCATACTGCCCTTTTGCTTTATTTTCCTCCCTTCCTTCCCCCACCTTGTAGAAGGAAACACAAGGAAGAGTTTTTACTCGTTCTCTGAACAGAGATTTTCAGAAGGTGAGAGATGGCATTTTCTTGAACACTGAGAATGTCTTCGTTTTTGGCATGATTTCCAGCATGATATTTTATTTATCTGCTGCCAAAAGAAACACTTTATAGTTTTCTCATTAGTCAAAGGGCTTTAAGAACACGGTTGAAGGAAATGATCCAACTAACAAAACAAGCAAAACCTTTCCATGCACTTCATATGCTCCAAGAAAAGTGGCCGCTCCATGCAAACAGCATCTGTAGAGCTAACTGTTCAACCTGAGGTGTGTTTACCACCTCCTTAAAAATCCTTATTCATAAATACACATGGAAAAGTTGCAGATCCTCTATGTCCTTCTATCTTCTGACCACTAAAAAGTGAAATTCAAGGAAAAGGGAAAAAAAAAAAAAAAGACATGTTTTAACTCATGAGATTCAATGGTCACCTTTCACTTCTTTGAGGGTTTAATTACATGACATTTCATAAAGCTGGAGAGTAAAATGTAAAACAGAGACATCGCGAGATACCGAAGTCCCAGGCGGGCTTCCAAGGTCACACTGAGTTTGCCTGCCCTCAGAGCCCTCGACAACTACAAAGCTGAAATCAGATATTGCTGCATTTATCTCCTCTGTTTTCTTTCACCACCTTTTTTCTTAAATCTAAACTGCCAACTTTAACAAGCCTTCTGTATACAACATACACCGTACACATTCCTCATCTATTTTACATGAAGAATATAGAGCTTATAGAATGAAGAACTCAAAGGCTAGCTGTATTTTATTCTCTGGGTGATGGGCTGTCATGGTGCTTTCCTCTTGCACCTTCTCTACCACGTTTCCTTGCACAATCAGTCAACAAACACTCTGGGATCTAGCAAGGCCAGTCAAGACCTATGCAAAGAACTGTGCCTTCCAAATAGGATAATATTCTCCTTTTAGTTTTCCAAACACAGTTACATTAGCACCTACACTTATGATTAAGAAAATAAATTTCAGAGAGCTAGACTAAATACCTTATATTGCAGTGTAAAGTACTTCTTCCACGCCATTTCTACAGTTCAGCAATGTTTGTTTTCTCCTTGCATCCTGCAGTAACACATATTTGGTTTTGGATATGTTTGTGCACATATTTGTGCTTATATGCATACATCATGTATACAGATGAGTATCTGCAGATACATTTATCTAACTGTATGTATCTGTATTTACACATCCCTCTCCCAAAATTCAAGCCTTACAGTATCATAAAAAAACCCATGGCCACTTCATGATAAACACTCTCACATGTGTATAATTAGTTTAAAAAAGGATTGCTGTTTATTTGTACAAGATCTTTCAAAGCCCAGGGGTTTCAGAATTCTATTTTCAGACAAAATGCATGCTACAAGCAACAGATGACATCGTCTTGTGGAAGATCCAAGGTACCCATGTACGTGGAGAGAAAAGTTTGTTTCACACCACTTTCACCACTGATTCCTACTAGAATATCATTTCAGTGGCTGCAGAGGGAGATCCCAGAAAGGTCAAGAAAATTTGATTTCTAAACCTAGCCTTTCCCCACCAATCTAGAAGTATTTCCCCTTTTTTAGTTCCCACTTCAACAAAGTTTATCTAAGTTAAATTTTAAATCACTGTTTATGACAACTTCATATTATTTACTGAAAGAACAATGGTTCTGCTGCTTTAATTTTCGGAGTTTCAATGCAAGGCGTCTTTATAGCCTGAATTTTGAAGAGCAAAAAGTCAATCCAAATCAAAGTCACAACTAATGTTGTCATTCTTAGAAAGTAAACAAAAGAGGAACTGCCGCAACAAGTTTCTGAAGCCAAATGAAGGAATATGAAAACATGTGAGCAATACCTGTGATTTTTTTTGCTTTAAATAGGCCTAAATGATGCATTTTATCGCACAACTCGTTCTGTAAGCAGGAAGAACACAGTTCGCAATGATCTCATAAGAATCAGAAGGAATGACATGCATAATTGAAGAGCAGGGAAAGCAGAGAACAAAAGGGATATTGGAAATCTGAGTATTTCCACTGGTAAAAGGTACACGCATACAGACAGAGGAGAGACTGACTCTATGGAAGATATCAATTTAGGAGCATGTTTGATTCTACTGGCTAAAGTAAACATCTGATTAATGGATTAATCATTACAGAAACAATAATGAGCAGAAAACTGAAGTAATGCACATCATCTCCCTGTTCCTGACTTTTTCTGAGTAACTTACAGAATAGCTATAAAAAGCCATAACGGCAATGTCAAAAGTGTAAACAATGTAAGTCTACTGTTTCCTAATAAGTTGAAGTACCTTCTGGTTAAGTTTTATTTTCATGAGAGAGCATTGTAGTAGCAGAGCTATATAGACAGCCTAATTTACCTAAATTATGGCAGTGTCTGTAATACAGCAGAAAACAGATTTCCTGCTGAAGAGGGACAGGCCTTTCCTCCGGACAATTTCCAGCAGTTATTAGCTTATGACCATCTCTCCCCCTGACCTTCACACACATCAAGGAAGCAGGTTCTTCCACAAAAAGTCACAGCCAGGGTTCTAAATTACCTTTTCCCTTCCATGAGACAGATGCTTAACTGATTAAGGACACAAATTAACCAGAACACCAGAAGGGGCAATCACTACAATAACCTTGTCAAAGTACATGTAAATAAATTTCAGTGACAGCATTGACAAAAAGGGCACTGTCACACCTTCACAGGCCTGGTAAGGATGTCCCAGTGTTTTGAGGTCAAGGCTATAATGAAAAATCACAATTTATTTATATTAATTTCAGAAAACAGCTTTGCAAAGACCAGCCCTCTTCTGCTTGTTGGTTTTACTAATGAAAGGGACAGCAACCTAGTTAATTAAGGCTGGTTTTCACTTAAGTACTCCAGATGCCTCTTGAATCCATTGTTATATTCCCAGGATGAGCTATCAAGTGATGATTGTTTGTTGCAGTCTTCGTGACTTACTAGTGCTCAGTGCTGGAAAGCAGGATTTCATGTATGTGACCTGTCTCACTAGAAATAGGAGGCCTGGCAGAATTGAGTGTGAATAGAGCACTAATAAACACAATTTTCCTTTCAAGGCAATTTAGTCTTGGGCTTTTGTTTTCACGTGCAATCCAAAAGAAAAGTCTGAAGTAGAGAGTTACCTGCCGTTTTTATAAGTGACCTTTTGCTTAAGGGAAAAACAGATTACTTGAGTAACAGCTTTAGTTTGAGACCTAAAATACAATCATTCTGACACAGAGAACACCAGTCATCCACTTAATCTTGGAGAAATATTCCATAACTCTCCAGCCAGTACAGTGCTAGTGACACCATGCTCTTAAACTAAAATGCATTGCAAAAAGGCAGGAGCTAATGGACCCTCCACTGTATTAGCAATTCCCAAAACCTCTCATTCTCAGGAGGCAAACTGAGCACAGGTGGAACTTGTCTGAAGGGATGGGATGGGTTAAGCATGGTAATCAGGATGACGGGAAGGGAATTACATTTGCCTTCTTTCCCAGCCAACATCCGTAATGTATTAGATTGCTTCACTCTTCTAATGTTTTGCATCTGAAACACCTGAGTAAAATTGGATTCAAAGAAAGGGTGTCAATTTTCCTTTATCTTCAGCAATGAGATTCCATTCAAATACCATGGCTCCTGAATAAGGAAAGAGTCAAATAGCAAATAAAATGGATCCTCACTGTAATCTGTGTCTCACAGCACACACTAATAACTTTTGGGCTGTTATATTTTAGTCTGATACAGGAAAGCAATCCTGTAACAACCTGAATCCTGCTTCATATGTGAGTACTTAGAAAAAGGTATATTTATTCCTGTAGATATTCACCCCACCCTCTCTCTGACGCACTCTAATACAAATATTATGCCTATTATGCATTGTACCATTATTTTGAGAGCATTGGTTCTTTGGCATGCTTCAGAGGAGTTCCACCCTTCATTCCCAGTACTTGTCTCTTTAGGTATCAGCTGGCTTTAGGTACCTAAGTGATTATCTGGCTAGTCTCCCGAAGTAAATGAATAAAAACTGGGCTTTGCTCTGCAGGGCTCTCTTGAGAAGCCTGTCTCTATCAATTACTCAGTGGCCCTAAGGAAATTAGCTTCTTCCTTTTGCCAAGTTAGGTGTGTAATGTTGAATAGTGTGAATACTTCACCTCTCCTCCTTTCTTCCAAAAAAGATAAGAAAAACATTAACTTAAGATTTTCTCCCATCTTCCCTTTCTCTACCCAGCCTCTAATAGCACCACTGGCATATGAGAAATAATTCAAGAAACATAGTTATAAGTGCATACACTCACAGTATGAGCACTTCCCTAAGGAGGCAGACTAGTAGGGTGGTCAAACAGCCACAGTTTGTTGCTTCCCTGTGCTAAAAAAGCCAGGTTGGTTTAGACTGTTGGAACAAAATGAAGAGGCAAGGCTGAAAGGGTGGTAGTTATCACTGGAGACGTTTTCAAGCAGTAGCAACCACCTACCGCTCCCTTCCATCTCTTTTGGAGCAGCAGCAAACAGCTCTCCAGGTCACTGCCCAGCATTCTCCAACTCAGCCCTCCCCAGCAGGAAGGGCCCTGGTGCTTCTGCCCTCAAGCAGCATCACCCAATTCCCATCACAATGGGGAGAAGCCTCACATCTTCTCCATGCCTGTTCAAAAAACACCATAAGTATATAATTTTGCCCACAAACTTTAAAAAAATTAAATTAACATAATAGCACAAGATTTTACGGGTGGCCATGTTGAAACAGCTGGAATCAAAACTGCCTTGCATAAGATTAACCCACAGTCCAGTAACAGCAAGAAGAAAACAAAGTTGTTTCAGCCCAGTCACTAGAGCAAGAATTTCATTCACTCTTTGAAAAAGCCAAAGCTATCACTGGAAGATGATGGCCCTCTCCTGCTCAAGGGAGCAGCTTACCCTTGTGCTGCTGCAGCTGTTTATACATGCCCATGAATAACGGGATTGAGAACTGAAATAAGTCCAACTGACCCACCAAAACCAGGTAACCAGTGAACTTAACACAGACCAGCTCCACATTCCAGACCGATGGAGTGGATGGTGGGGATATGGAAACAAACAGCCATAGTGCAGGAGGACAGGGAGGCACTGGCATTTTGTTCTGCTTTTTGGGAAACAGAAAGTAACGCTTTCCTTAATCTTTTCACTGACATACATACATAATAGCCCACGCTGTTGCAAAGTGATACCAAAGGAAAGCTTAACGCCTGTTACAGTGGGGATATTGCTTTGTAAAAGCAAAGCTGTCTTTACAATTTTGATTTGCTGGATCTTATCTCCTGGCAGTAACAGCGGCGTAAAGATGATGTGAATGATCAAGGAGAAGAAATTAAAAATCAAATTTTTCTTTGACTGACAGCTCTCTGAATTTCATTTGACTGGAAAAATGAGAGAAAAATGAAATAATTTTCAAAAACATAGCATGCAATGTTCTTCATTAGCAGCAAGAAGAACATAGATTTAAAATTCAAGTTACTAGAGCATATAAAAAAAGCCCTCAAATGCAATGTGGTTCTTGTTGGGAACACAACAGTTGGGGAAGAGTAGAAATGCCAAAAAAAAAAAAATCACTGTATTTAGAGTAACCACAGTCCTATGTAATCTACATGAAGTATATAGTAAGACATTTACTGGCATTTCATGATGTACAGTAATGTGTTTGTGGTTCTCACAGGATAATCCAGCAATCAGATGTTTTAATCTTAAGACTTTTTTTTAACTTGTAAATAAACATGAAGGAACATTATTGAAAAATGAGCTCTTCAGCTAAAGCAGTAGTGTGTTACTCTATTTTTAATGAACTTTTCCAAAGATTTCAGAACATTTACATAAAAAAAGCTCTCATGTTTCAAGGCAATTATCATGGTGCCTTTGAAAAGAAAAATGCCCAGTAAACGTCAATACAACCATGTAGGAAAAAAAAAGATTACTTTTTCAATATTAACATAATTTTCAGGATTACTGTCTTTTTGTTTGCTTGAACATTACAAGTGACAGGCAAATGACTATGAAAGAGACTCCTACATTTTTTATTATTCAAGAGTTCTGGACCCAATTTGTGTGTTTCACACACATGTCAAGAGTTAACTCATATTTGTGTCAGTAGGATAAACAAAAGCACAATCAAGCCCATCATATCTTAACCTAGTTTGAAACAAAATCCTGCTGGTAAGAACCATCCTGGTTTACAACATTTGAAGACAAAACTGTGCTCATTGGGTCATGACGCACACGCATTGCGTCTGTATGCAGTAGCAACTGCTGTGCCAGGGGACATCTGCATTCAGAAGGAACAGTATTTCTAGCACCATCGCCTGATAAGGAGAGCTCCTGTACCTCCACAGCAATCTGTTCATGTTTTAACGACAGTCTCAGGTCTGGAGTGATATCATGAGCTGAGAATCTCCTCCAAGCTTCTTGGTCTTTATACTGCAGAGTAAAACTTTACAATATTATATCTTTTATGCACAGAAATCAGTCTGCAAATACAAAGAATCCAGCATGTTTTACTTCTAATAACTCAAAGTTATTTAAGTTTGTCTTATAAAATCAGAGCATTGGTGTTTGCCATGCTCTCCCTCATTTTTGCGGGCAAAAAACTGCTGCTGAGAACACATGCTGAATTCATTGTACTCCTGAACACCTGAACAACTGAGATATAGATAACAAAGTTCAAAAATTAACTTTACTTGTACAGTTCCAACTGTAAATTGAATTATTCCAGTAAATGCAAAATAATATGACACGGGAGTGATGGAAAAACCAGCAATCTAGCTATAAAAAAGTTTTCCAGGAACTTACTTTCACCCTAATTCATACATACGTTTAATTCAAAGGCCAACATCATCGTTGTCATGCCCCTCCATAGGCTTAGGGAGAAATAACATTTTCAGGCACCCTGACAGAGCCCATGCACTGATTACAGTGCTAAAATTGTGCTCAAGTATGGATCATTCCCCCTGGATCCACTATGACTTGGGTGCATGGCTCTCCACTATGCCATGCACCAAGGACAGAGCTGCCATAAGACTCCTCTGGTTCCCTAACAATTACAAGTGTAGCATGGGGAAATAACCCATAAATCAAGGACAGAACACGCGTAGCCTTATTCGTACTGACCATATGCCAAGAAATTACAGATTCTTGAGTGTAACCATTAGTTCTTCTTCAGGTATCTTCAGCATGGGTAGCATTGTACATGTATCAGTACAATATAATAGGACAAAGAAGCTTCAGTCTCTCAAAAGTTAACACTGTTTTCTTGACCCAAACATATAATCTTTTTCTTTTCTTCATACCTGGCCTTGTCTGAGGCAAGCAGATGAAGTTGAGTGCCATCAGTGAAATATTTTAGGATAGAAAATAAACAAAACTTATTTTTTTGCCACAACCTTTGCAAGGGCACGCTTCTAACAGCAGCCATCTATGAGTAACCACAGCCAAACAGCAGTCTGGATACTCTGGTTGTAACCAAGTAATATATTCTAATATATATATGGAAGTAGCTTGTTAATGCTCCAGCTACAAGTTAGCTCACACAAAGTTCTGAACCCACTCGAGGAAAAGGCTCCTTAAGATCACAGCATCACTGTGTTCAAATGACGCATCACATAAAGAGTACCGGCCACAACTTCTTGAAATTCACTCTACACAAAAAAGCATTCAAAAGGGTTTTTTCGGCACTAAGTGGGAAACACTCTGAAAGAGGATTCCATGAACACCTGCAGTGCTGTCTCAAAGTGTCAGGCAGAAATAGTTTTCTTTATCTATGAGACAGCATTTTAAGGGCCTTGAATAGCTCTCTGGACCAAACACAATTGCACGGGAGGACTGAAGCTGGAAAGCCCGTGAGAAGGAGTTCAGGAGGGCTTATCTATTTTATATGTAATTAATAATTGCTGATTTGGCACCAACTGTGCAGGCTTACAAGAACCTTTCCAACAATGTTGTTGAGCTCCAAGCCCTGTGCAGACTGTTGCCGAGCCGCCCCTGTCCATGGTACTCGGCCAACCACTCCTGGGGCCGACATGGGCCACCATGTGCACTGGTTTTGGCCCTAGGTGGCACATCCAACTGCACAGCTGTTACGTCAGATTTGGAAGGACACGCACTATAGCTTCTGTTGCTCTAAAGCTGACTTTGCTGGTATGGATTAGTGAATAGGAATCTGGCTTGCTTTCCTGATTTTGAAAAGCTCAAGTCTTTCTACTCAGGTCTTCGTTCAACTGAGGCAACAAGGCTAAAACCCTTTGAAATGACAATTCTGCCATTCATGAACACTAGCCATGGAAATCAACTAAGTCCAGCCTTTGAAAATACAGGGCTTCTAGGTGTCGTTCAGTCCCAGCGGAATCAAGTGCAGAACATGATTCCTGTGTGACTCCTGTCCTGACCAGCCTGGCAGTCCCAAGCATGCCAGGACGGTTATGCAGGTAGTCATAGAAGGCCCAGTTCTCTGAGTCTACAGGTTGTTCAAATGTCCTTCCCAACTTGTTCTTTTAGAATCAGCATAGCTAAAAGGTATGTATTACACAGGAGTTGTTGTTTGTACAGTACATGTGTCCTTTGGATATAAAACATTACAGAGCTAGCTCCTAATCTTAGGTTCTTTCACATATTCCATTTCATACTTGCCTACAGAGAAAAGGTATATTCACAGTATGTAACTTCAGACGCTAAATATAGGATCCTAGTCTTCCTGAGATGCCGCTAAAATCAGAGAGAAAGTCTTGCTCTTTTAATAGATGATTCAGGGAACCATTACACCCACTAAATAATGGTGCCTTGGCTCTTTATAACAAGCATCGACTATACCTATCAGCTACAGCAATAAGCATGTCACATCACCAGGATTCCCAAAGCCTGAAAATGTGAAGTCTAGATATTTACCCTCTACAACTCTTGAGTTCAGAAGCAGGTTGACAGGGGCTTTTCTGGCTTCTTCCTCATCTCATCCCCCTCCATACAAACACCTAACACAATGAAAGGCACTGAAAGACAAATACTTTCATAAAGCTGACTATAAACCAGTTTATTCAACGTCTTCAAAGAGAAAGAGACTAGCCTCACTGTTTTCCAACCACTCATTCAATAAACCAAATTGAGGGAAATGACCATGGATCTTCACTGAGACTATCACCAGTAAGTTTCTTGTCATAACTGAGATATAGCATACAGGTCTGAAGTAGTTTCTGCTGAGTTCCCTCTGCTGTTTTTGAGGAAGTAGTTCAGATTAAAATGAACTAAATTACAACAATACTCAAGACCATTCTGTGTTAAACTGTAAGTGCAGACACACACTCATGACCTCATATGGCAAACGGAGAGAAACAAAAGATAACAGCAGATATGAAACAAACTGCTCATCAGGGAGCAAAACCAGTTTAATCACAAAGGTGTGTTCGTGTTCTCTCTTGCTCATGGAGTCCAGCTAACTACCTCATACAAAGTAACTGGAATTAGGCAAGACAAATCCTGCGCTGTAATCCAGATGAACGGGATTATTTCAAATGATACTTACTACATATGTAACTGTCCTTATCTACTCCAAAGGATTGATATAAAAGCAAGATTCCAACAGAAATTTCTGATAAACATTTACTTCTCAATCAGGTCTTGCTCTGCTAATTCATGAAGATGTTACAAAAAAACTCAACGTTAGAACACTTCTTTAAATTCAAAGGATTTTTAGGTCGACTCTTTGTTGTAAAAACCAAACAATTACACTCTGAGGGTAACTGGTTTAGTAGTCCCCTCATCAACTCACATTACTACTGCTAAAGACCAGAATAAAGTAACACAAGTATTTTTATACTTCTAGCCAATAAAGCACTAGTTTCCTATGTATTTTCAGTATTTAAAGTGAGCCATCAACCTCATGATACTAAAACTGAAGGCTCATTGCATATGGGACAGGTATTGTTGCTTGTTACTAAAATTGCCTGATAGTTCCCATGAAAACACTCCTGGGTTTAGTTGTCCATAATTTCCTCAAGTTTTGAGTTTGGACTGAAACTTTCTCTCTGTGATGTTTGTAACACAACGCTTTCTTTTTTCATGGAAAATTTCTAAAACTTATTATATTCAGGGTGGGTTTGTGGGAGGCAGGAGGAGGAATATAACATCTCACTGCAATTAAAAGTACTGGTGACAGTATTTTTGGAAATCGGAATATCTTTGGATTTTGAGCTCTTTGGAAAACTCAAGAAAATTATAATACCATGTCAGTAAAAAAGCTCATACAGACCACATTAAAATGTGTCCAAGCTTTGTGTAGTTATAAGGTTTTGAAATAACTATTGTTTGACACTTACAATGGTCTCTACTGAACACATGCAATCAGCTAAAACCTCTGAATACTCCATCTTTGGAACTCACAAGTTCCCCATAATGCTCCCAGCTGCTGCTCACCAAGGAAGGACATGGCACTCAAAGTAAGAGCAGGCAGCTTGTGAGGGTTTTTTGGTTTTGTTTTAAAGGAACTGTCCTGTTACTTGGATGGTGGGGAGGAGAATTCTTATCTGACCACCAAAGGAAACAAAATTTAAACCCAAAGAGGTTCAAAGAAATGACAGGGTTAAGGGAGGAATTCTGACATAAAGCCTGATGAGCATCTGGGAGTTACGAAAAGAGATGAAGTGACTGGGATAAATGAGGGAAATAATGGGAAAGACTAAAAGCTATTTGGCTGGAGGGAACATAGGGATTAGGACTGATGTGAGAAATATTGAGGAAAGAAATGGATAAGAGACTGAAGCTGTGACTACATACTTGATAACGGTACTGCAACACTCTCCCTTATTTGTTTGTCTCAGGCCAAAGTCAGGGTTTTGCTGGCATGGGGGTTTGTGTCCCACCACTGAGAAGCAGACGGGCTAATTCAACAGTCCAAAAAAAAAATCCAAAACAACAGCAAAATATCCATCTTTTCTCCCCACCCAAAGTATCCACCTTTTCATTGTCATTTTTCAGATGAACACATTCCTCTGTCAAGTTCATTACACCACCACACAAACCCAGCTGTGGCGCCAGAACCCAGGACAGACAGTGCAGAGGTGGGAAGAGGTGATGGGAAGAAAAGATGCTTAAGCCATGTTAAATTGTTGAAAAAATTCATGCAAATGAATTGATGAATATTGATGAATGGATTGATGATGTAAATGACCCAAAAAACTGATGAAGGTTAAAGGAAGTTAATGAGGAAAGGGGAAAATGTATAGATAGATCAGGGAAAGAAAGCTAGGACAGGCTGGGCAAGAGTCTAAATGGGAAAAGAAGCCCTAAGAGTAAAGATTAAAAAGGCATAAACAGAAAGTGCCATATCAAGTATGAAAAACCAGCCCAAGGACAAGCCCAAAATCAGCACTTAAGCTTACTGAATCTTTCTGAATTCAGAGTATGTCTGGTTTTAAGTGCCTCATTTCCTTATCTGCAACACAAAGACAATGCTGCCTTTTCAGCTCTTGGATAACGTTTAGTGACAAACCACAGAAAAATCCATGAGGAAAACAAACATTTTATAACAGAGTTTGCATAGCACAAAATAAATCCCAAAGCCTTGGGAAGCGCTGATGATAAGACAAGCTATTTAAAAGGTGTTCGTTAAGTGCACAGGTGTGATGGTGCTCACAAACTGAAGCAGAGCAGCTGTGGAAAAAGCCGTACCACTGTGCAATCAAAGACTGGATCAGCTTCCACACAAAGGGGGCATGCATGCCTGTGTGTAAGATCATGCAGGTATTTCTTAATTTGCAAGAGTTTTATTAATCAACCTTAACAGTATTCTCAGTGCATTTCTCTATAATGGTCTTAGAGAACGTAAGAAACCTTTATCAAAAGCACATACAAAAGAATATTTTTAGCAACCAATATATCTAGTTAATAAAAACTACAATCAATGTTTCCATCATAGATATTAACCTAAATACTAAAAGCAAGCTTACGGTGACCCACTACTGAATTTTGAGAAGTTGGAAACTGTGTCTCAATGTTGCTGCCTTCAAAGCAAATTTTGGCCCATCGTAGTGCCTGGGTGTGAAAACAGTATCTGCTCGCTGAGACCGCTCTCTGCACACAGCGGCAGGCTACCAAGATTCGGAGCACCCAGGGTGAAAGTCTGCAGACACAGACCCTTGTTACTCCAGATACTTGAAGCTCATCAGGAGTAAGTGCTGTGCAATCCTGCTGTACCCAAAGCCAATTTGGGGTGTAACTTTAAAAATGACAGAGCAGAGATCTGGAGTACCAAATTAGGAAATCAGGACATTGGGGGACGGGGACAGAGACAGAAGAGAGGGGGATCGAGGAAGTTGAGATCCTTGTCTAGGCAAGTGATAATGTATAGTAGGAGGGAGGTTAAGTAGGAGGAAACAGGATGTTGCCCAGTATTGGCAGAAGTCTTTAAGACCCCACCTGTCATTTAAATAAACCCACTTAAAACACACTATAGATATACTAAATCCTGAGTAGCACTTCAGTGATTAAAGTCAATACGCTATAACAGCAGAACCATCTGACGGCAATCCTCCTGGGAAATAGCAGTATTTTTAATGTTTCTCCATTTGAGGGAACTGTGAAATGTCAAAAGAAAAAGTAGTAAACTCCAAAAGAAAGTCTGTTCATCCCAGCCTTTCATTAAAAGCAGCTCTTAGGATCTGCCCTTAAACAGTAATCTTTCCTGTGGAATGTTAATGCTCCTTGGCTTCCTGGCAGCAGGGAGACCTTTCTTTATGGACACCCTCTTGGTAGCTCACATAAAATTTTCTTTCCTTTAATGTGTCTTTTCAGGCCTGATACAACATCGAGCCACTCAGGTGCAAACCTTAAACTCCCCCTCTCTATATTCTCTTTCATCCAGAGATTTTTAGATTACTGAGCAAGTTCAGCATCCATGCATTGCCCCACTCCTATAACATTACTTTTGGAAACGCCAGTCTGTGGGACTGAAACATTCCAGCCTTGGTCTTAAGTCCACAGCCCTGTGGTCCTCCCCGCTCCCATATACCCTTAATAGCCCCTCCCTTTTTTCTTTAATCACTTTTGTCATCTCTAGGAGTGTGAGGGGGAAAACCAAAGTACCTATAAGCTTGGAAGAGGGAAGTTTTCTTGCTGTCAACAAATTAAAGGGAAAAGTGACTTATTTTGTACAGCACCTACATCAGTAAACTCTCTCCACCAAAATGTCTGGAGAGAAACTTAAAAAAAAAAAAGATAAATTATTGAAAACCCCATCCTAAACAATAGAGGTACAGTATTTTTAGCAGCTAGTGCAAGCCGGCACTCCTGTATGGCTAGGGGGCAGGAGGTGGGCACAGTCTCCTCTCCTGCCTCGGCAGCACCGGCTTTAGTGTCAGGAACTTAAACAGAAAAAACCTCACACACTGAAAACAGGAGAAACTCCTTCTTGCCTGGAAGTACGGTGAGAAAGAAATCATGTTACAATTAACAAATTCATAGTTTATCAATCCCTACTTTTTGCAAAACTTGGAGGAACGGGATAAACCTGTGCTTCCCTCCACTAGCAGGCAGGGACCCCCAACCACAACTCTTCTCCCTCTGACTTGCAGAGGGAAGACACAATAACCTGTCTGCTCTTCCACAGCATCTTGGTTTTGCTGTATCTCCAGGTCTGCTCAACCCCAGCCTGTGCACCCACTGACAACCGGTTTTCACGTACACATGGGGAGTGGGAGGACGCCAGCCCACGTTCTCTTCTCTTCAATCCAATGCCACCATCAGTGACTCCGGTCCTGCATACGGGAGGTGGTGGAGGGAGCAGAGGAGGAGGGCAGTAAGTAGCACTGACCGATGGTAAATTGGTCCTTACACTTCATTTACAAAGCAGCAAAAAGAGTTTCCATCTTTTCTCATACAGCCCTTTTAAACATGCAGCTATTAGCTACCTCTGCCTTCCCAAGGTGCACGTGCTACTCCTGTGCTCCTCAGGGCTATGCAGAACAACAGGCAAGCAGAAACCCTCCACAGCAGCAAAGACAAACATTAATATTTCCCTATGATCACTAAGATTACCCCTCACTGTCATCGGCCTATGAATACTGTACAGTTTTTCTTAGACACATATGTATGAACACAGCATTTATGATAGGTTAATAATTAATACTGTGCTAATACATACAAGTCCTATGGCGTAGGTTTTAAATTCTTGAATCGTCTATGTTTTTTTAGTACTCTGATGCAGTAGCAATCAGAGGCTTAAAGCAGGTCACTGCCTCATGGTAATGAAAGTATTTTAAGAGTTTACAATCCACTGCTCCCATTTTCTGATTACACCTACAAGAACATGATCGATAGAAATGCATACGCATGCACATCTGCAAAAAATCCAGACAGGGCTAAGATGTAACTTAAAATAAATCATACATATCCGGATATGGAAATTAACCCTGAAGACATATCAAGAATCTCATTTTTGACATGTCCTTATACCACACAATAATCACCTTCATGGAATAACAGTCAGCACTTTCTAATTATCCTACACATTTGACACTACTTTCCCCCCCTCCTCCTTTAAAGTCCTTATTTTTTCCCGCTTCTGTATCAGGATAGAGCACTCTGTGTGGCAGCCTAGCAATCACCGTCACAAATAGCTGTGGAAGCATCTAATCTTGAAACGGGAATAATCAAACACTATTTCCCAACCGCATTTTACTGTGTTTTATGTGCATATTTTCAATACAAGTAATTCATAGTGAAATCCCCAGCAGCCGCATACTTCGTGCAAGTGTTCATGTCTCTGCTGGCTTATGAATGTCTTTATTTTACGCACATTTTCTCCTTCTCTAATGAATCTGGTTTTGGATACTTTCAGGCTAAAAGATTACTACAAAAAGGCAGAAATACTCTGTAATGTGCTCCTACTAGTTGGAATAGGTACATTGTTTTCAAGGCTCATTCACAAAGTTTGAGTAGTTAAATCATATAACATCCACAATGGCTTTAAAGGCCCCTGGGACTACTTCCCAAGTACTTTTTCTTTGCTTAGTAGTTAAGGATGTGCATTTTTCATGGTTCAGTTCCTCATTTTACATGGGGTCTGCATAGCCTGAGGTGTCACATTTCATGGGAATTTCATAAAGCATAAAAAAAATTACACAAAACCTGAAGATTCATTTTCATGGAGACAGAAAGCAACCCAAAGCCTCCCAGCCTCTGTCAGCTTTCAAAACAAGGGAAATCCATAATTTTATGGTGGTGTTATTCCTGAATTCCATGTAGACCATGAGAACCCTATATCCTCCTCACAAGCAGTCCCAACATGAAAGGCCATTTCATAGCATCCACAGAGCGAGGAACAGCTCCGTTTATTTGTAGATGTGTAAATTACTATAGGGTGGTTAAACTTTTGAACTCAAATTTGCTTCAGTGCCAATTCCCATCCCAGACTGGGAGGACTTGTACCGTATGCTGTGTGTGAGGACCATCTGGCTCTGCTTCCAGACGGATCATGGATCAGAATCACATCCAGGGAGAAGGGAGGGAGGAGGAGGATGGGGAAGGAGAGGGCAGTGCTTGTTCCACAAACTAAATGAATGCTTAAGGTTGTGTTTGGTAGGAAACTCTGTGTAATGCATGCATAGATTGAGTCTAATAAATATCATTTTAAAATATGCAGATGAGAAATGGAGAAAGGAAATGCTAAAAGCACAGAGAGGAAAGCAAAGAGGACGTTTTCCCTCCTTTTAAACCGCATCATTTCCAAAGTCAAGCTCTCCCAACTACCTTGCACAAGTAAACAAATGCATTTAGTCTTAAAAAGACATTTGCAGAAGTGAAAGAGGAGTCAGCTACCAAGCCAAGGAAGTTTAGTGTTTATATTATTAATCACAGAGATAGTATAATGTGCCCTCTTTTCTGGTACAATGAAGAGCATTGTAATCTCATTATTTCTAATCTAAAGAGCTCATGAACCAGGATGCTAAATCCATTTGTATTTTTTCATTCCGTGGCTTTTCAAGACACAAAAAGAGGCACATCTTGAAGTTTCTGCACACCTGCAGCAGGAAGAGGCACTGAGTTATCAGGTACAGGGGTCTGATTTTTCTGGGACTGTTACTTTTGATATGAACTACAACAAATGGCACCCACAAAGCTCACTGATGGGAAGCTGGCAGAGTAACACGCTTCACAAAGGGAGATGGCATGGCTGCATCACAGTGACGCTGTACCTAAGCTCAGCAGTGCTGCTCACTAACAGGTCTTACTAGCACGGGTACACTAATTTGCTAACACAGCTGTGGTTTGTTTGGTTTGATGGGTTTTGTTTTGGGGTTTTTTGGTGGTGGCAGTGGGGAGCCTAGACTGTATCTCCATGTGGAGCCACCCCATACTATGTGGGCATAAGAGCTTCCAGGTGGAGGTGCCACCTGTCAGTATGGTTTCCTGGGACTGCAGTCCGATGTCCAGCATGAAATGAGTAACATGGATATTCAAATCACCACAGGACAAGTGTCCAACTCAGATATGCTTTCTGATGGACTAAGCAGAAAGATCAAAGAACTGAATTTACAGGGAGACCGAGCCAGCAAGTCCCTCTCAGAAGCAACACTCCTAAGTAATCAAGCTTTAGGCACCTGATTCCTCTTTAAAGCACGGGCTCTTACTACAGCTACTTTGAGATCAGCTGACAAGTTTACATAATTTTAAAGCACTGCACATAAGAAGTCAACTTGAATATGTAGAGATATGTACAAGAGCTTCACAGTCACATATGGATACCTGCACACTGAAGGTTAAGAGAAGAAAGTCAGGAAAGTTTTCATACTGGGCTTCAGGAAAAGAAAGAAATGCAAAGGTAAGCCTAATCATGCGCTGTCTGTTCCTATTTACTTGAGGCTGGGATACTTTTTTACCGCTGGAGAACTTGAAACAGTTCTCTGGTTCACACTGAAACAGGAATAATGCAAAGGTATGCATCATACACAGTATTAGCGCCATTTTCGCTACTAAACTTACATTACTACCATCTGTTTTACTGCTGTGGTACCAACTTAGCAAGACACATCCATTTAGGACAGACATAGCCTCTCACAGATATTATTTCTAGTCTTTTGATATTTACACAAACCCTGCTGGTGATGCAATGCTTCACATACATTTACCACAAAAGAACGTGCCAAACGCTTTGTAATACCTAACCTTTAATGCAAAAGGCCAAAGCCACATAATCTATCAGGGTGAGGGAGGAAAATTCAAGAGCACTGGAAGCATTCGTGTCCTTGTAATAACAAGGGGTCTTTTTGATAAAAAAAGCCAGCCAATTCCTGGAAATGGATCATCCCCCCCGTTACTGAAAGCACACTTATAAACCCCAAGCATTCCTAGTAGCAGTTGGCTCAATGAAGAAATGCCTCCAGCTTGCTGATAACTTCATGTCTGGCTTTCAGAACGAGAGGGTTATCAGCAGCAGCTTCCACTGCCCGCTTGCAAAACCTCACCCTCACCTTCAACTTCCTCTAGCTCCTTGACATCTTCGGGCACACAGTGTCCTGGTGACAGACAGTAACCAGATGGTCTTTTACCACCCAGCACTGAGTCGTTTTAGGAATTTAATCTGATTTCCCAGAATATGCAGCACATCCCTTCGTTCTAAAGTTGGCATGCAGGTGGGATCGCATGCCTCTGGCTTTATAAATAGGCCTAACCGTCGGTGGCTTTGGTACACGTCTGTGATTGAGCCGTTTGCCTCTTGGTTTAGAAAACTTGACCCCCCAGCCTGGGCATTCATTGGTGACTCTGACCAACTCTGGTGGCTGCTCTGCATGTTTGACCACCCCGTCAAACGGCTCAGCGTCTCCTAATTCCAACAGCAAAATCACTTTCTGCTTTACAACCAGTAGCTTTTACAGCAATTTCTTTCCACTTTTTGTTGCTGTCAGCTATATTATATTGACGAATTAAAAGCACAAACAAAATACAGATTTGAAATTACCTTGCTGCAGCAGGAAGCAGAGGTTACTAAAAGGGTATCTTCCCCAGATATGGCTACATCCTTTCCCTCCATCTATCCCTCCCCACCTACCGACTAGAAAGGTGAGGAATCAAAAGGTTCCCCCACCCTCATGCCCCAGGGTGGGATCGGAAAGTTTCAGGCTCCTCAAATTCCCACTCCTGTACTTTGGGAAGTCACTGCTTCTCTTGGGAACTTCTCCATCACTGGCAGTTCACAATTGTGCAAATTGCAGATACCAGGCTTGAAGGGAACTGTTTTAATGGATCCCTACACAATTTAAACATGTAGCAAAGATCAGAATGTGCCTTGGAGTAATTTTTCACACATGATTTCAGTGTTTTAAGATACTTAGTTCTTTCTTATTTACATTTTAGGACTCACATAGGACTTTTCTGGTAAAAGTCCCCCCTAAAATTACTTTAAAATCCTGAAAGGCCTTACTAAACAAAGAGAGAAAATAAGAGCATTGTTATATACTCATTCTATCTGCACAAAGAGAAAAGCATGCTTATACAAATGCAATTCCAAAACAAACCACATTTAATATTTCTAAGGAAAAAAAAAAAGTAAAGCATAACAATAAAGCTGCTGTTCTATCAGAGACTGAAGATGCTGTTGACTTGGTGTGTGAACCTATGAACCTTTAATCCTCTTAAGTGATACGTCATCATCCCTCAGAGTATGTCAGATCCCTTACCCAGGATCACTGCCTTCATCTTTGTGCTTGAACCAGTATCTGTAGAGACCACCAGGACTTTATAACAAGTGCAGTGGGCCTGTGATAGGAAACCCTCAACTGCAACCTAGTCTTCTGCCCAGATTATTGAATTAAGTATAGATTATTGAAGTTTTGCCTACACTGACCCTGGAGGTATTAAAAAGATACGTAGACATGGCGTTCAGGGACATGGTTTAGTGGTGGACTTGGCAGTGCTAGGTTACTGGTTGGACTTGATGATCTTAGGGGTCTTTTCCAACCTAAATGATTCTATGATTCTATGTATCTTTAATTTTAGATTATAATAAGGGGTTTGGCTTTTGAGGGAGAGGAGTTCACTTAAAGCACACATAGTGCCTCAAATCATAACTCTTAGACTCTTTCCAAGCACTTGTTTTCCTCTATTTCTTCTTCTTAAAAAAAATCCACTGAAAATCCAAAACTGCAAAATAAAATTAAAACCGTCTCTCATCCAGACTTTAAACCCAAATTCTTATTCCCCATATGAGCACACAGCTCTCACTAAATCAGAGCTGCATGCAAAAGCTGAATTTGATTCACGCGTGGTCTAGTATGAGCACAGACTGATGTCCTATTTTTTCCTCAGCCTTAGTTCTTTGAAATTTTGTGCTGTAGCAAGGTCAAGGCCTCTTCCTGCTTGGACTGGACACCTGGCTTGTGCTTTTAGACCACAAGAATGAACTCCAGCTTTCATCCATAATTATGGACACCACTGAATGCTGATTTGAATCCACAAGTAGGCAACCAGGGATCCAAGTACCCAAATACGCTCTGCAAAAAAGGCTGGATGGCCTACTGACAACGTCCTCATTGGATGTGAGGGACAGATTGGACAGGATCCCACCAGACAGAGCTTCTCACATCATGGTGTCAGAGGACTCACCCCTGAACTTGCATACCTCACTTATTCAGTATATTTTTTAAACAATTAAGCCTTGGTCTATATAAGCTGCTTTTCTTTCTCAGCTTCCCAACAGCACTGGATAAATTAACAGAAAACATGAAGACAGACACAATTTTACCAATTATTTAATTAGTCTGTGCTCAGCCATTGTATTTCATATATTGCTTTCTCATTCTGTGCAAGAAACAGAAGATTTCAAAATTACATCCAAAGCATCTTCAAAATTACAGTAAGATTTATTTTAACCCTCATAAATTGTGGACATTTTCATCTTTCACCCATTTCCATTTATCTTTTAATATTTAGGCAACAACCACCATACTGCAATCTTGTAACTAGGACAGAAACATTTAAATTCAGTGCTATGAGTGAAGTTCATCATTCTTATGGATAATTGTCACCAAAGGGAAAAAAGGCAAGGAAAATAAATAAATAAATAAAGGAAAGCAACCCTGTTTCTGTGGGGAAAAATCCCTCACAACACAGTTTCTTTACAGCTCCATAATAATTAAATGTAATGTCAAAAATTAAATTTAGGGTGAAGAACTAACAAGTACAGAGGAACAAAACCTGTTTTCTAAACTAGTATTTCAACAGAATAACTCAAGACAGAAGGCCTGGCTACTGTTGGTTTAGGGCCTATAGGCTATACACTGACAAAAGGGAACAGTTTGGGAAAGGTACTGTCAAACAACCCTAGTTCAGGGGACCCAAGCAGAAATAAACAGTCACTCCTTAGCACTTGACAATAAACTGTCTGGATTTCTCAGCACTGTATGTAAAAGCCACACTTATCTTCTCTTCACTTACCCATTAAAGTAACTAAAACTTTCATGACTCATATTTAGTCATAATTTTGGCAGCTTTGTCTGGCTTGAACCAAGGCAAAACGGCTAAGTAGAAATTCACAACCAGGAAACATTAGAATGAAACAACACAGACCTTTGCAAAAAGGAAAGCAATGTCCTCAAGAAATAAATTGTGTCTGGGAATGCACTGAACCACCTACAACCCTTACGTATACATATACGTCCAATTTATTTTCCCTCCTACGTCCAAAGCTATTTCTTGAAGAGTGCAGGCAAACAAGTTCACAGGAGACACTCGGAAATGGCTCAGTCAAGACAACGGGGAACCTGACATGGGTGAGCCCTGGGGGCGGAGGAGGCAATGCCGTGCCTAAGGCTGCCATTTACTGTCACAAACCCTGCAAGCTGGGTTAGGATCACAAAAGGAAAACAGTGAGTTACACCAAAGGTGCTGGAGAAACGCAGCCAGAACATGGAACCAAGGAGAAATCCCATCCCTTTACGATTCAGGTTAAATGCAGTGAAAATACGGAAGATATATTCCACTCCAAAAGGATCTGCAGAAGAAGGACGCTACAGCAGTAAGGCATAAAAAGTCTAGACAAAGATGACTTTTTTTACTTTTAATCTCCATAACTTAATACTGAGCTTAAAGCTTTATGGGACCACCTCAGCATTAACTGTGATGTATCTTCAGTGAAATTTATTCACCTATTCACCAGTACTCCAGGTTTAGTAAAATGCAGCACTGCAATAATACACAACTGTCACAAAAAAATCCAACCAATCACTATGGTCTTCCAAAAATAATATACCAGAAAAACACTCTTACGTGACATATTTAATGTTTCTTTTCAGCACCCTCCTCAATGTATTTGGATAAGATTGTCTGGCTACACTGTACTTCCAAACCTATCTTTTATCTCATTGCACATGCAGACCTATTCAGAAAGTACATGCTGGCTCCTGGAACTGCAAACCAGCTGACATAATCTCAGAGTTGTAACAAGCTTTGAACTTCCTGAAAGACAATCAAGACCAATTTAGTTTCTGAAATAAACCCCACATCACACAGAAAAATCATATTGCTGTAAAAGATGCTAGGATACACTACCCAGAGAGAAACTTCAGCTTCACGCACCAGCAAAATAGGGGAAAAAAACCCCCTGATTTCAGAAGGTACCAATCCCTAAAAGTATCTTCTTAAAGTAAGGTTTTTGGCTTTATAGCATACTTCTATATGGTTAGTTTTTGTTGTTGGTTTGTTTGTTTTAGATTTATTTTGAACGAGCTGTGATCACTTGTTAAAAACAATGCAACAAGATGAGTTTGCAGTTTCCTTAGTATGATGCCGTGGATGTGGGCACTAAGGCTCTGTTTGATCATTCATTGAATTTAGTGGGAAATCTCTAACTTCAGAATATGGACACCAACCTCTCAGACACAGCACAAGAGAAGCCACACCAAGAAAGAGACCGCTGTGATCTGCCTGAATACTGGATGCATTAGGGTATACCCTAATAAAATAGATAACATTTCATTCCTGTGTGTTTTTTTTTTTTTTTAAAAAAAAGGGGGTGGGGGAGAAAGAAAAGAAAAAAACCAATCAATGTGGAAGGGAGTTTTAATTCTTCGCAATCCATACCTAGATGGTGTCAAATGGGATCTCAATAAGATGGAGGCACACACAATACTGTGGTGAAACCGCTCAGATGCGACTCACTTCTCTGGTATCAGCAGATCATTCTGTCAGCTGTGAGGCTCAGTGCCCTGGACCTTATCTGACACTGGAGCAGAAGGGCCGCAGGGCTATCCAGTGTTTGGATTATGAGGCCACTTGGATATTCAGGTAGGGTAAACACCTATCAGGCTTCCTTGTTCTGAATTTTCAATATTTGGCTACAAAACCCAGCTCAAGGGCAAAGATGTCATCCAGCTACCCCCAGCCAACGCCAAGATGATGTAGGAGTAAACCCCCAGACTGAAGGCCAGACTGTCCAATACAGCACCTTTATTTTACTTCCAGTCTGAATTTTCTGAGAGCATCTATGGCCAGTTGTCTCCCAGAAAGTTTTTCTTTCAGTTGTAAGAAAGTCTTTTTTCTTTCGCAGGTTTCTGTGTCCTTGTCTAGTTTCATTGTGGTTAACAGTCTTTTAGTTTTGAGTACATACAAGCTACTATTCAAGTACACTTATATCACTGCACAACTACTGACATAGAACATAATTCTGTGGTACTGGTTTGGTTTCTTTTATACCCCCAAAAGCTAGTATTTGTGCAGTCTAACCTTCAAGTTCTTCGCATGAACCCACACTTACTATCCTTGCTTTCTGTAAGAGCATTTCTGGTTCTTACAAAATTGTTCTCCTTATTTTTTGTATTTGTTTTACTCCTCAATTTTCAGTTTGAGTTTTGGCAGCTAAATACATCAAAGTGACATTTTTAAAGACAGCTATATACGTCAGTCTAAGAAAATTCAAATGAGCAATCCACCACAACTATGCATTCATTAGAGCTCTCTATTTACTATGAGATCATCCGGCAGCAAAGTTCTCTTGGTATGACTGTTCTCCTCTTGCTCATAACTCCTCAAAATATGGAAGGAACTCTCTGAATTCGCAGCCTGAGTTTCCTGGTTAGATGAAAATCGCATGCATTCATTTGGGCCACAATACAGTAAATCAGCTTTCTAATCCAGTAACACACCTTTTCAGCATCTCTCTCCAAACTCTACCTTTGCCAGTTATCTTTTAAGTGCAAAGAACAGAATGTAATCTTCTGATTACCTATTTAACTCCAAAATATCAGATAGCTAAAAATTGTTACTAGCCAACTGACCTTAAGATATGACTGTCTCACTGTTTATTCCATAGCTACTAATCACACTCCAAGAAGTTATTTTGCTCTGTGCCCTTTGACATTCACAATTATCTAGTGAAAGCTTTAGAATGCCTTTTCGTTCTTAGAATTACAGATTTTCAGTATAATGTACATGAAAAGCCAGACAATTGAGAGACTATCAATATCTAAATTTTCCAATTCATCCTGCTCAGTGGTGAGTATTAATCCCCCCTTAATTCTCCTGCATAACATGTAAGAATCGGGTCCAAACTGAGAAACCTATTCCAAGATGCTTAACATGGCAAGTTGCTGCAGATCTATGAGAGCTTCAGAGCAACAAAAACAACTTTTGGACGTGTTTCCCTTACCTCTTAGGATGTAGTTCTGGTAATTCTGGTCGGCCTCTGCTCCCACTTTGATTAAGCAAGTCAGACCTTCAGCAACAACAAACTCATGAACCAAGTCCTTGTCATCCTGCCACAGTAGAAAGGAAAAGTTGCGTTAGAATTTTGAAAGTTAAAGAAACAGGATATGTCATAATGTAAAACGAAACACATGCCTGCAACATTGACTTTATGTTTCAGATGATGTAAGCAAATTGACATGAAAGTGTTTATACACAAGACCAGAAGCAGAATTCTGAATTTTAAAATTGGAATTAAATACGTCAATGCAAAGCAAGGAAAAATAAGCTTTTACCTTTAAGTCAACTACGGAAGATTAAAATCAGTAAAATATGACTTTTGATATTTTCATTAAAGGCTTGCAGACATTCTTCCCGATACTATAATCTCATCATATCACATAAACAGACATCCTTAAAGTGTCAGGAAAAACAAGAGAAGGCCATCTCTATGCCTTAGCGTAATTCCAGTTTTAATATTTTAAGTGCATACAGCAAAACTTTAAAACTGCTCTTTATTGCAATGTAATATTATATTCATTATCTTAACATAATATTAATTCATTATATTTAGAATGGGAAAGTATAGTGCTGAATATAAGAACACTAGTAGATAATATTCCCACACTGTGATTGAAAACGCAGCAAATACAAGAGAAAATACTCATTATTTCATGAGAGTTCATACTTTGAGTATTTTTAATATATGTTTTCATACACAATAGTGTATTAGATATAAATTTCAGCTTTCCAATAACACAGCCCTGAGAAGCCAAGATCCAGACAGTAGATAGTTTTGTTGAGAGTGATTTTTGAATTCACTGCAAACACTTAGAAAACTGCCAAGGGAAATAAAATAATCAAGCCCCTTTCAGTGTGACAGTTCACTTACTGCAAATTTCTTTCAGCCTGACAGTTTATATTTCTTATGAATTTCCTTCTTTCACCAGAGCTAAGTTACATATTCTTAAAGGCTGATCAAATGTGATGTTAAAAATTCTAAGGTGATCCAGCAATTAGTGAGAAATTGAGAAATTAAGAAAAAAAGTTTGTTAAAACAATTTAAATATCTATTATACAGTCATGTATAGATACACAAATTTGTCCCATGATTAAGGTGATTTATGCTTTAGAAAGCATATAAAGAGAAAGCATACAATCATTCCCCACATCTTTGCAAAAGTATTTCGTAAAACTCCAAAACACGTAAGATATAATCCACCGCTGTGCACACTTGAGCTAAAAATTTTATTTATTTCTTAGTCTCAATGTTTTATTTTTTGAGGGTGTTATTTTTTTTTTGTAGATAGATAAAAGCCTTGATAATGTTTTCTAAAGAGCTAGGAAGTTTACAAACTCCCATGTCGGACCAGGGCACTACAAACGCAAGCACACAATTTTATGAAGATGACAAATTTCCTCTATCCATTTGCCATACACAAAAGATGGTGGGATTACTAGTAGAGTAGAGGAAGAGTACACTGACAATATACTTGTTAATACAGACAGCACTAATTATATCCTGGTTTCCTCTGTTTTAAAGGTGCATGCACAGATCCCCCTCCACTCCAGCCCACCAAAGAATTCCCTTTGCCATTCCAGAAGAGAACTGAAGAATTAAGACAGCTGTTTACATTGAGCACCTAAGGACATCTTTACGGCAGGGGACCTTTGGTTGGCACTGAAGTTGCTTTATGTTTGGCCAAGCCGCCAACCTAACAAGCATGCAGTGGGGGCCTAGGAAGGGGCATGGTCAGCCAGGGCACGTGCACCTCTGCTTGTCCCACCCCAAGCAGTGGCCTCTGGCAAAGCCCTTCCCAAATGCCACCACTCAGAGGACTGAAGTCTGAATTTTGAAGCCATTTATCTCAAGTTAATTTGTGCAGCAAGTGATGCCAAAATTCACATGGTGAACTCGCAGAACAACATTTTACAACAAATGGAGTCCTGGAAAAACAAGAAAGCACCTGAGACAAAATGCTTTCTGATGATCAAACCCACATCTCAAGTTCATTTCCCCCAAACTTGGTGTACTTGATTTAAAATCAACTACTCCCTCCTGTACATAGAATCATAGAATAGTTTGGGTTGGAAGAGACCTTTAAAGGTCATCTAGTCCAACCCCCCTGCAATGAGCAGGGATATCTTCAGCTAGATCAGGTTGCTCAGAGCCCCGTCCAACCTGACCTTGAATGTTTCAACATCCCTTTGTATATGCTGTTTTTAACTCAAAGAAACTTGAGTAATCTTATTTTTCAAGAATTTTGAATCTTGTTTCTCCTAAAACTCAAGAGAGAGGAACATATCCCTGGAATTCGTCAGCTAAGCTTAAAGTAAAGTATATTCAGGGTTCAGGTAAACTAAGGCCACACGCCATGGTAATTCAGAAGGACTTTGCATGCCTAGAAAGTAAGTTACTCTACACACCAAGGTCAATGGTTAAAAATTCTCTGCTACTAAAGCAAGAAGGTGCCAAATTTCCCCTACCCAGAGTGATCAGTGGTGGGAGCAAGGGAAAGGGACAGAAAGGACAGGAGTATGCAGAATTTAGAAAAACTAACAGAAATTGGTAGCACAGTGCAGAATCAAGAAAGCTATGGGAAAAACATCCTCCAAAACATATTTTCTACAAATCTGATGACAAATAGATGCATCTTTTATTGGACAACACTGTTGTCTAATTTAAGAGAAACAAGATATATAACAACATAAACTATTAAGTGAAATAAACACAAGTATTTTTTCAGATGGTAATGGTGTCCTAGCTCAGTGCACACTTCCTTGTTCTTTAAATACCTTTTGTTGATACTTGAGTAGACATTTTGATTTTGCATGAAGTGTGTTTGCATCATCCTTGAGTTGAGGGGAAAAAAAATAAATAAATCAATCTATTCTGGATTGACTTACAGTCAAATAAGCAAGACTGGAAAAACAGGAAAAAGGAACAACTGGTCTGCAGATTCTGACGTTTGTTAATAGACCTAACATGCCTCTTTGGGAAAAATAAAAGACAGTTGGATGATACAAAAAAAAAAAAAAAATTCCATATGCTGAAGAATTTAACAGTAGTTCAGCTTTGGAGACCTGCAGGTTGAACCCAAAAACTAAATAAATTTTTTAACAGCACATAGGCATTAAGGGCTGTTGACGTTCAGGAAAAGGTAAAAACTGAAATACCAAATTATAACTTTAAGATGTTCCCCATAATCTTAAATAGTGAATGCATATTAGAGTACCACCTGGGGAAAAATTAGCATTTGTTTCTCAAAATACCTCATGCTAAAGATCTGTTTTATGTTGGTGCCTTTTTTTTATTTTCTTTTTTATTTTTTTAAACAAGGACCTTCCCAAAGCAAATTGTAAGATCTTCATTTTGGAACTTTTTCAAAGCAGCCGAAGGAGTAAACCACTACAGCATAGTCTCATCCTTGACTGAAAGGAGATATATTGCAGGAGAGCAGCAGAGCAAATGAAAGGGATGAGGGACTCTAACCAGAACGCTTTTGGAAAGCACTGAATAAACAAATCAAACCTGAATTAAAAAAACACTTTTAAGGTACTTCTCCTTTCCCAAATAAAAGCGAAAAAGAAGATGTAATGAAGCGGAATACAAACACATCATGCTCTAGACATAAATCTGAACTCAGTACATTATCTACCCCATCATGTATATACGATGAGAGGAAAGAAACAAACATCTGGAATGTGCAAAGAAAGATGAAAGGCATCCAAGCCCATACGTTCTGCATTGAAAGGAGAATGTTTACAACAATTTTAGTCTAGGATAATCTTTTCAGACCCATTAACTCACTGACTTGCCAAGTTAGGTGACCTCAAGAGTAAAGGCTACCCTCTAGCAGTGGTAAGAGGTTCAGGTTTCCAGGAAGAGAGCATTCATTGTAGGGAATATATGGTGTGTGTGACAATGATACGTACAAGTAGCTGCCGCATGTGTGTGATAACAGCTAGAAGGAGGCAGGGAAAGGTTGTCATTTGCTATGGAAATGGACTCCTCCACTAATATCGCAAAGATTTATGACCTCTTAATCAGCAGGCATTAAAGCACTGATGAGAAAAGCAGCAAAACACAGGCAAAGCTCTCTAAGCTTCCTGCTAAGCTCCTGCAACCATAAAGATTGTGCAGTGACACAAAGGCTGGCTACTTAAAGTCTTTATGAAAAGGTACCGTCAGCCTTGCCAGATAACTATATTTTACGTGTTCATTCACAGACTTGGAATAGATCATGTCTCTTCCTCTCTTTAGGGATCTCAGAAGGAAGAAAAACCAAGATAGCGTACGTCGCTTTCTAATAGAGCTCTGGTTTTGTCCAATGTATAATGAAAAAGACATTAAATATATTCAAACTGGTGAGTTTAAAGCTTGCTTATGTGGTTGACAAAATGTACAAAGAATACTTTCACGTCCATAACAGCCTAGCTATTAAAAAGACCCCTCAAACCCTCTGATCAAGCAGTCTATACAGTACGCTCCTGTGCCACTATAGCAGGATAAGAAGCGTAGGTGGGATTCCTGTCTTTCCTACCCATTCTCCTGTCTCTGCACCATTTCATATATTCTCTAATGCAGTTTTGCAGGGTCTTATCTGAAGGTGGAAACCAAAGACTTTTTTTCAAGGAACAGCACTTTGTGAGAATGCATCTTACCTGACGCACAGCTTCCACGTGAAAGATAAATTGTTTACATACTGTTAAAGATAAATCTTTCTGAAGGCTGCTATTTCTGCGGGCCATATGTTTGAAAACTTTTACCCAAAACATGATTATTTTTATGCCACAAGAAAGTTGTTTTGCTTCCTAATAAGAATCAAGGTTTTGGAACACAGTTTCTCAAGGGGAATTTCGGGGTTTTTTTTGTTTGGTTTTTTTTTTTAAGCTAACGAGTACTGCTGAAAGCTCCATTCCAAGTATTTGGGAAAACTGTGTTAGTAACTGAATATTCACATTTGGATATGCACATACATATTTCTCTTTTACGTGGCTAACAGCTGTGCAGAGTACTGTCTTTCCAAGGAATTATAACAAGATGCTTGTCTATGAGGTTTCCACCAAGGAGAACCTCATTTTTATGTTTTGGGGTTTTTTTTCCTTCCCTTTCATAAACTATCCCATTGTTTCTGGTTGCCTGAGCATTCCCATATTTAATCCTATGCTGTACAATTCTCTCCTGTTTCTGTTACAAAGTTAAACATTGCACATTTTATAATGTTCATTTCTTTAAATAAGGAACCATGGGGTTCCCCAGTCTGTTCTCTCCACATGACACGTTACTGAGTGAGCCAGCAATCACATTCTGTACTGACCAAACTTTCCAAAGTGCAAAAGTTGCAATAATCCAGCCTAGAAATCAGAGCAGCACAGGCAGTGGGGGTACCAGCCATAGCCATGAGAATCTTCTTGCTAAACTTTGCCTACGGGCTTACAGGAGGGGATTGCACTCACACTCAGCTCCAGCGGCTGACGCACTTCTGTCTGAGGAAGAACTTCCCTCTCTGCTCTGTCACTCTACAACATCCCTATTAAGACAGATTTAAACGCTAACAATTCTCGGGTCAGCTCTGATTTTGTCTGTAGACCAAAAACAGTAACTTCACAAAGATACACTGCAATCACATTTGAACGTTGTGGTAATTCACCTAGGCAAAAGACAAGATGAATATTGCCAATTCACCATGCAATGTAGCATAAAAGAAGATACGTAAACCCTACTGGATTCAAAGAGGAGGAGCATCCTCCTCTGCTGCCTGGAATCTTGCCGGACAAGACGCTGGCAGCATCCCAATACAGAGTTCTACAGGCAGAAAGGGCACAGCTCATTCAGACACTGCCTGGATCCCGAAGTAAAAATCAGTACTTTTAAAATGGGGAGCTAGGGAAATTTTCACTCATTGCTATGTTCATCTATGAAACAGTATGCTGGGAAAGTGTGCCATCCCTGCTCCACATTAATACATGAGAACAAGGTCTCCTTGGAAACCCCTCTTCCTCAGATTCCCCTGCCAGGAGCACACACTGCACAGCAAGGAGGGAAAACTGAAATAGAAACCCCAGATGATTATGCTCAATGTGAAAAAAATAAAATAACAAGGAAAAATACATGGATCACTAAAATGCTAGTGGAATCACAGAAAGTCCCCCCAAAAATATAGATGATGGCCACCCTCTTTACAAATGAAAAAAATATTTTTTTCACTCCCTTTTTTTTTTT
>VYXH01007419.1:0-19298 GCA_013397275.1 Burhinus bistriatus | reverse complement strand
GTAATGGCCCCCCTTTTTAAAAAAAAAAAAAATTTTTTTTTCCCCCCTTTTTTTTTTTTTTTTTTTTTTTTTTAAAATCTCCTGCAAAGACATGATAGGATCACAAAGTTCAGATGGTTTTAGGAGGATTAAGGTTTAGGGATTAAGTTTCATTCATTTGGGGATGTAAATTAGTGGCAGAGGGACAGCAGCTGACTGGTGAGGAAAGGGAGGAAGGAGGAGGCAGGTCAAAGAGCAAAGCATACACGACTGCAGGCTTTTGCTGGCATAAATCTCAAGTGACAATACATCTGGCACTCCACCACAAGAAAGTAAAATGCAGGACTACTGCCCAATATACTTGAAAAGCCTCCTGTTACTAAGCGAATAAAGGCAGAATGATGAAATCTGGGTTTCTGTTAGCATCAATGATGGGTAGGTCCTTATTCCACACTTCCTACTCCCATTAGTACAAGGAGAACAGAAATTTACTGATCTTTTTTCCTAAGCATTCCTCTGGCTCTAGCAAACCCTCATGTATACAAAAAAACCCAAAACAACCCCACAGTTTGCTCCTAACCTGACTGCCCTGGGCAGCAGTAGCAATGTGGTAGTGCAGGGCTATGATCAGAATGCATTTCCATTCCCTGAAAACCTTCATATCCACAGGATCCCCATATAATTTCAGATGCTTATACGACGCTCTGCCCTAGTAGCAATAGAAAATTAACAGCCAGTTCCTCTCGGCCCTTCTTTCAGGTGCCTGGCTCTGTGACCCCAGAGTCTATATTAGAAATATACCACAATGAAGTCTCCACAAGAATATTTTTAACGATTGCTACCTGCCTTCACTATGTATCACATCTGCTAAAGTTACCAGCAAAATAATTACTCCCATTGACAAGACTACAATGATGTAGTAATAAAAGAGTTATGCCGTGCTCTATTAGAAACAGAAATCCCAGACCATTTCTGGAGTCCAGCTTTTTTACTGGCTAAGCAACAGGTTGCATTTTATAGATCAAGATTGGCTTGCAATGTTTGCAGTTAGAAAAGCTCATTTGGCTTGAAAATTGAGTAAACAGAGTCAGGAAGTGATTGAAGGAGCATGGACCGCCAAGATACAATTTAAAGTTGCTTTCCCACACTTTAAACTATAGTTCTGTTATTTGGACTCCAAAATTATTGATATAATTAAAATACTAGATTGCCAATCCAGAAGTGCCTGATACTATCTAATTCAATTGTCGCTGTTTATTTCAGTCCATTTTAAGAGCCAAGTCATATATTGCAAACAAATCTGGAAAGAAATCATCCCAAAAACATAAACACACACACATACATATACACATACTTAATAATTAATTATACATAAACTTAAGTCCTATGAGTTCCTCAAGACCGCGTTGCATTTTCAACCTAAATTATTTAAGCAGCTACAAAGCAGTTCTATTTATGGACTAGATGAGCTGGCAGTTAAGCTGGCAAGTCTTGTACTAAACCATGAAACCTCTGCTCTACTTTGAATCAGGACACTACTTTCAGAAGATGAACCAAAACCAGCTTTCAGGGGTAGCAGGAGGAGAGTCTTCTCCTGTCACAAAGAGTCCATCTCTCCAAGACAAGTATTTTTGTTCCCTGATACTTGGCAGCTCAGAAACTACCCCAAGATAAGGATGCTAGACAAATTCCAGTTGCTGTCTTCCTTCCCCCACGCTCCCACCAGCACACTCAGAAGAAGAACAAGAGAACAAGGGTGCCCTGGACTGGGATGTCCCAAAACTGCAGTCAGCTGCCAGAGGTAACTGAGGCAGTGGCAGAAGCATTCTAGCGGTGAAGGGTTTGATGGGGACCAAGCAGCCAGTTTGTCCCTCAATGGAAGCTTCTTCCCCTTGTTGGCTGCAAATGCACTTCAGCTGCTTTACTGCCCTCACTGGCTGTGCCACAGCTTCCACTCCTCTGCCTTCCAAGCTTTTCCCTACACTCCTCCATGCTGACTCCACACTCCTTTATTTGCTTCCCTCCCCCAGCCTTTACACCTTCCCAACTCGTTATATGTAAATCTGTGTAGAAGCATATTTTTACACTGTACCCATTGTTCCTATTCTCCCGTCTATTTACACGGAGCAACATGTTACAACAGCATGCATGGAAATGACCATCCCGCTTTACTTTCAGTGGGGTAATATATGTAAGCAACCTGCAATGCATAGGTTGGTTTCTAGTGATGATTACAATGAAAATTCATCCTCAAGTATCAATTCTGTTGCATATCCTTGCCATAGAGTCAGTTGCCTAAGTAGCAGTCACCAAATGCCAGCATTTTTTTTGCCAGCCTTTTAAACACATCTGTGCCAACTAACAATAACACTATGCCAATTAAAGTATTAAAAATAAATTTTCTTTCTTTCCAAGAAAAAAACACTGCAAATACAGACCACATTACCGCTTATTAAGGATTTCCAGCTTGGCACCAATAAACAGATACAGAAATTCACCCAAAAGCGTTTGATTTACAGCCATTAATTCCCTTGTAGTCTCCCGTCTGAAATACCCTCAGTCCAGAAAATAAATATTCTGTTGTTTCTCCAGAACACGTTTTGTATTGCACTAAAAATACCTGCAAAACAAATACAGCATTTGCTGGTGTTTCCCATTAGCAATGCAGAGAAGCTGCAACACTTATTATTTCACATCTCCTTTATATAAGGACACATTTTAAATTGTAGTTTTATTTGGATAGTTGAAAGAATACATGGGGGCAAAATAAATGTTTTAATAGTTAACATTACTTTACAAATAAAAACACGTGAAAACATATCCAATATTTAATACTTTGAAACAAATACACAGTTCTCTTACAGACAGAATTTATTCAAGCTTGAGGATACCAGGAAGTACTCTAATGCAAAGAGGTTTGGAGATCTTTGGATTTTTTTCATCTGTCCAAATTTGTAAAAATAGATAAAACTTGAAACATGACATTTGTATGAATAACTTTTCAGTAATGCAAAGAATTCTCAAAGTCTTTCTCAAATTTCTCAAATTCCTCAAAGGGCAGGTACACAGATATCTAAGATATCCAGCATTAGCCATGTAGCTATCCCAGTAGCTGTCCTGCAGCGTATGAAAAAAAATCTTGAAGAAATAAGTAATGGATAAGTACCAAATCTAGCTTTATTAGATCTGTTGAGATTCCTTAGAGTCAAAATCTGTGTTAAGGTATGTTTAGAGCATCAAGTTCCAGCCAACAGAAACAGAAGAAAAAGTATGGCAGCAGATAGACAATAAATATTGCATATATTTATGAAAAGAGTTAAACTTTCTTAGCAATCTCTTATTTTTTTCCCTTTTTTAACAAAGTAGTCTTGTCTAGTGAAAATAAAGTAACTTCAAAAAGAACATTGAAAAGAAACTCTGCTACTATTTTCAGCAAGTTGAATCGTTTGGAAGTAACTTTCTGCTTTCAATATTTTATTATTTCAGTTAATGAAGGTGCAGATAATTACAGGATCTTTTTCCCAAGGTAACTTTTTTTCTCTTGTGAGCGTAAGAAGCAAGCAAGCAAAAATAAGTCGCACCTCAGTATCAGATTAACCTATACAATTATTAGCCAGAAAGGCTTTGGTTGCCTCCCCCTGTAAAGACAAAGCATTTAGCGGGAAATGAACAAAAAAGGTCCTCCTGTTGCTGCCTCTGTTTGTTTCCAACACTCCATCTACCTGTATACACTCAACCACCAAGTAAAAATAACACTGAAACTTAAGACATTTTATGCCATTGACTTGATGGGGACAGAATTTCATCCTTTGCACCTTGAGTAGACAGCAGACACATCAATACACTGTAGTTTTTTCCTCCCAGTTAATAGCAGAATTAAAAATTACTGTAAAAGTCACCTAGACCAGACTCCACCAGGGATATTCTTCATGGCAACTAAGCAGCAGATCAAACAATGTTCACGCATTGTATACCTGAGGACGCTAAAGCAGATAGGCTCCATACAAAACAAGGCTTACTGTTTCAATTCAAAGATTTGCACAAATTAGAGAAGGAATATGGGTGGCTTCCTAAGTTTTTAGGCTATCCTTATGGCAGAAGTAGTTCACATTATATAGTCTCATTAAGAACTGTTTAGATCTCAGCCTGTAACATTGCCTAGGCATGAAGAAGACACTCTATTTGCCAATGAAATTGAGAAGCTGACTTTGACATTTCACGTGTCATCTATTTTATTTACAATCTCTAAATAGTAATGAGACATACCATTTGTAACACAGGATTAAACAGATATGTAAATTACTATGCGGAACTATGGTGAATTCGATTTGGGAAGGAAATGAAGGTTTCTCTCTTTTTCATGACTTAATCAAGAACCCTTCCAAGAGGGCTCTTAAAGGGGAGAGGTGGCAGCCTGCCTCCCAAGTGATGACAGCAGCCCCTAAATCAAGCGCCACACAGCTTCAAACCCTAAGGAGTCATCAGTCATGCTTGCAAAAGGGGAAGGAGCAGCCCCCTTCCCTGAGATCAATGAGGCAAACACAGAATACTCCTTCTGCTCTCCTAAGGATGATTGATGACTCCTTAGCAGCCAAAGTGTGTGACATTTGATTTCACTCGCTGATAAGATTGTGTCTATCCAAACACCTTCTAGTTAATGTTTTCAGGACCCCTACATAGCTGTTCTTTGTGATGTTTTACACAAAGCTCAATTGTTCAATGATTAATGAATTCCTCAACAATAGAAGAAAATTCTGTAAGAGAATTTTGTAACTGTGTTGCCTGATATTCTGATCACAACACAAAACAGGAATCTAGGCTCCTCAAGAAAAATAGTGGGAGATCTCCTGCATTTGTCAAATGACACTTAGTGGGGAAAATAGTCCTAAAAGAAAACTGGCTTTTTTCCTTAACACTTTAAAATATATCCTTTATGTCAGCTTTCCAGAAAACCTAATGCATTAATCGATTAAAAATATTTTCCAAAACTTTAAGAAGCAGATATACACATGATTATAGATTTCAACAGACTTAAAGCATGCTTTACTGTTTCCTTATTTTTCTTACAACACTGTAGTCTTATCCAGTTATTTCATATTTTGAAATGATGCAGTCAGCATGGTTTGAAACTATGCTCTGTAATCCTTTGTAACTAACAAGGCGCACTTCTGTTTATAGGTTCTAAAACACGCCTGCTTTATATTACATCTAATTGTATCAGAGGTCTTGTTAAATAAACTGTTTTAGTGCCACGTAAATTGCATAGCACTATTTACATATATTACAGTGCTCGTACCCGATTTCTATGCTTTTGAGATTGATATTGAATTAAATGTTTTAAGCACCTGTATTTTTATCTCTCTTACAATATATCATGATCAGGAAATGTGAGAATGTTTTTCGACCCTGATTTTCTAAGTGTAATGTTCAGCTGGATTCTGCCCTGGATGCCTTTGGGAGTTTTAGCACTTTGCACAAAATTCATGAATCTCTGACAAACGCAAGAACCAGACAAGTCAGAATTCTGTCAGAAAATATATTCAAAGGGAGCTAAACTGTACTCCAACAGGTTGTCAATTATATCTGTATTTCTTTTTTCAGTTCTTTTAAGGTCAAGTGCTTCACATACTTCCAGTCTGAACATTACTTTCCTTACTCTGTAAGTCTGTTCATCAAAAAGCATACTGCTAAATCAGAAGAAGAATACTACAGTACAGTCCAGCAAAAGATGATGAGTGTGGCTATCTTAACCCTTCAGAATAAATGACAGGAACAGAATGGCATTACTGTCAAAGAAAAATGCTCTACATAACCTTTATCATTTTGCCAAAACCAGCCCACCAGAAGAAACTAAAGAATTCCAAGTTTTGACTTGCCAAATGAATCTTTCATTTAAAATCTGAAACAAAGACATTGCTTTTGCCAAACATTGCTAAGCTTCACTGAGGCCTCGAGTGAAAAACCAAGAGCTCAGACTACTTGGAATTCACATTTGATGTAAAACTTGGGCTTGTTCCCACTTAATACAAATAGGAGACTGCCTGTTACCTTGAAGGTCTTTAAATTAAAAATGATACTGACACAGAACTGTGCCAAATTAACTCAGCTATGATGAAATGATTATAAAAACATGGTGTTACAAACTGTCTTGGCACTTAAAGACATGATGAAGTCTCCATAACACACTGAAAATTTGTTACAGTGAAAATAAAGACTGGTTTTGAAGTCAACATTTTATTTCTAAAACATTATACTCTTAAGGAATTTAAAATACTAAATATAACGAGATAAATAATCGAACAGATATTTATGTTGAAAAATATACCTTTTAAAAAACTTTTAACATAATGACAGATTTCTAATGCTAGTGCTAATAACACTTTAATGTCATAGACTAAAAAAGAAATTAGGTATGACCTTTTGCACAATAGTGTTTGGTCTATAATATAACCTTATAAAATTAACTTGTATTTTTCTTCACTAAAAAATTGAAATAGCTTTTCTTTCTAAAACAGATATAAAAACCATCTTACATTCTCTCTCATCATTCAGCACAAGATAAATTAAAATTATGGTCAAAAGATGCCCTGAGTAATGCTGGTAACTGTTGTTAAGGACAGCGAAGTTGACAGGTAAACAGAGGTTTACACCATACAGTGTCTTATTTTCCAGTTTAACGTGTACTGTCTCAAATACTTGAGCATATGATATGAATAACAGCTTGAAAAAGACTTCTCCTCAATTATTCACTAATGAGAAACTGTATTTTCAGAGAACATGAAGATTTTTTTTAAGTGTATGTTTGTGCGACAAACAGCCACGGTTCTACCAGCTAGCTACTTAAAGTGGTAACAAATAATTCCCAAATTCCTTTCCACATCACAGGCATTAGGAAACAGGGAAGTGGAATTTTTCAAGGAAAATTATGTTCTGAAACTGTCAGACAGGCTTCACTTCAAAAAAACCCATACACAGATGTGGGTTTATATGCATCGCTTTTCCCTTCCCTCTCATTACTCTCTTCAACCCAGTCAACTCCAATTAAATTTATTAGGATAAATATTTAAATAGTATTTCCATGAAAACAGCTGATCAGCTGGAAGACAGAGATCTTACTGTTGTGTTCACTGAAAGCACTGAGCACTATGTGCTCAGAAATACCTACTAGACTTCAAATAACCCACACAGAAGAGAACATTTCCGAATACTCAAACTGGGAAAAGTCATGATGGGAGGTATGGGAGGTGTGGGATGGCTGGGAAGAGAGGCTTACCACTCACCGCTAATTATGCATGAGTGCCCAGATTAACCTGTGGAATATATAAATTCAGAGAATACAAATACTTCCCAGAAACAGTTGAGGCAAACAAAAAGAGAAGAAACCAGAGAAGACTCTTGGAAACCTGCCTAATTTCCCTCTGAGGACACAGCCCACCTACTTGGCAAGCTCACAAGAAAACCCAACTTGCATCATTGTGACTCTCAAATAGTTTTTCCCTGGGAATACCTTGAAGAGACAATACTTTTTTGAATCTGCAGCCGTGAGATGACCAGGCTGTTTTGGAGCTGGAACTCCTTTGTCCAAAAATATCAAAATACAAGGATTTTTTTCTGACCCAGAAGACATCTTCAACTACCAAAATGTTCCATTATATGGTCCACACTTCACCATCTTCTCCTATTATTCAGAAAAATCTTCATTCTGGCATTTTCTAAATTCTAAATGCTTAACCTTGAAACCTGCAAAAAGCATTGTGTGGTTTGGAGATTTGCAATTCTGCAGTCTTGCAGAATTGTTAAACGTTGTTATTCTTCTTAGAATAAATGTCTAATTAAAACAAAGCAAAAAATGCTAAAAATGCACCTACCTATTGTGGCTGAAAAACATCATAAACTGTCATCCTTCATTTGGATCCATTATTCAAGGAGGAGAGGTGCTTTTCTTACCGATTTCACTTTTACTGACAGAAATGAAATATGTCATCCTGAATTCCATTTTAGGATCACATTGGTGGTATGCTGTAGCTCTTACCGACATTTTCTTTTCACTTTTCCCAATCTGTTCTCTCCAACAAGCTTCCTTCCAGTCCTGCAACTTTCCCGAGTCCTTCTCCTTATACAGTAAAATCAATCTGAAATCCAATCTTTTCATCCAATTCACTTTTCTTATCATCTACACCACGTCTTTCACATTGGCTGCTTCCCCACAGGACCCAAAATCCTGCTGATTTCAGGTCTCCTCCATAATGAAGACTCACATTCTAATCCATGCCTTTCTTTAAACTGTACAGTCCTCAGCTCTATTAAGTATCTTTTCAGCTAATCAACTAATCAATTCCTCTAACCTCAATCTAAATTCTAACACCTTCAGAGCTCACTCTCATCTTGGTTCCTCATCAGATCTGTCCCATGTCTCTCACTTCCTCTTTCATTTTTTGATGTGGCTTAAATGTAGTCTATTTGTCAGTTATTAGGCCAATGCTGGGCCACCACCCCAACTCATTGTTTCCTAGCTCCTCTTTTCACATCCCCCTCCCAGACTTCCCAGTACAGAACTATGCCACTGTCTAATGAGCAGTTTAAGTTTCCACCCAAGAGCCCCAATTTTCTTCTCCCCTTGCCTGGCAAGTTTCAGCCACTAACCCTGCCACTACTCCACATCTGGTCCTACCATCTGACAGATTGAAGGAACAGCGGAGGGCTTGCAGACCATAAAAAGAAAAGACCCTAAGAAGCAACTGGTTAATTACACATTGCAAATGAAGTCTTAAAATTCTCTTTTGCCAGAAACTGTGTAATTCCCTACATTAAAAAAAGAAATTCAATTAATATTCAAATCACTAAATGGACAGCCATTATTTGCTTACCTGAAATATTTGTTTCAAGGAGAAAAGTGCCCGTCTCAGCTCCCGTCCATTGGAATTGTAAAGTTTTTCTGGAAAAAAAAAAAAGACAACAGAAATAAGTTCAGCATAAACAAAACTGAAAGCATGGCAAAAAAAATTTTTGGACTGAAAGAGTCATAGTGCCCATTTCCCATTAAGTAGACTGCTGTTAAAGAAAGCAGCTTTATTTTTTATATATACAAGGCTCGTTCATTAATAAAGTGCAAGTAAAACCAGGGTTTAGTTGTCCGTAACTTCAGATGGCATCTCCCAGGTAAATTCACAATAGCTTGAACAAGATCAGTGAGAAACAATGCTCTAAGGGGTTTTTGAAAATGCCTTGAAATACTGCTTTTTCTACATTAAGGTAAACTTAGGGTTGATTGAAAGTACCAGATTAGTCTCAAAAGACTCAACTGCGAGTACTCTTTGCTTCTGTTATCAAAGCTAGAGCCACTGAATCCCATCCTTGACTGCCTTCCCTCTAGACATTCTTTTCTCATGTTCTCATCTTTCTATTGTTAAATCCTTTCTGCAATGGCAATGAACGTTAATACCAGAAATAGTCGGACAGTCTGTTCTAAGCATAATTCAAAACAGTGTTTTATTCTCATGAAAACTGATCTCAATCTTTTTCTAAATGAATCAGAAGCCTTCTTTTCACCATGCAATACTGAAACATATTTCATTTATTCCCCTGCTAATGCATACTCATAAAAATAATGTAAAGACGACAAAAGCAACTCCTCTACTATCTTGCTGAACCCTGCTACAATGGTTGTGCCTTTGGAAGAAGTCTTGGACAGTACGTCTCAAGTTTACTATTATGTATTTGGAAACGATTTGTGACTCTATGCGTGGATGGAGCAGAAGGTATGCTCTTCAAGTCTTCCTGGTTTACTACGTTTGGCGTATCTGAGAGAGAGAGAGAGAGAGACTATATTCAACACTTCCACAGTCCTAAACTGTAATATATTACACTAATGCAATCTGAGAACAATTACAAATGAAAAGCAAATCTTCATGGTCACCTGCAATGACACACTTTGCCTCACCCACAGATCATGAAAGGACCTCCTCTGCCATGGACAGCAGCCAGCAGGTCATGAGATCAAAGCTGGAATGCCCATGGAATGGGAATATTCTTATGAGAAAATGAAATATCAAACCCCAAAGTTTTCTTTCTTACTTTCCCTTGTCTATTTCTCTTTTAATTACTACTTTACCCTACAAAATCAAATTAGATTTTATTTCCCCTCTCTCAGGAAGTTACAAAAAAGGCCTAGCATTTGAGGATTCAATGCATTTATAACTCGGTAATCACTTTTTACTTCAATCAAAGAAGGCAGGTTTTAATTTTTGACAAACATTTCTTATTCCAAATAGTCATCTTCAACGAAAGGAAAATGTGGAGTAAAACTTCAGGAAAAACTTACACCTTTTTTTGTAAACTTTGAAAGTAGTTTTGTTCATCCCTAATTGCCTCTGATTTCAAAGGCAGAACGTGTAGAATTGGCAAAACTATTGTTCTTATAAGTTGTCTCCTTCCTTGCACTGTTTATAGATTCCTGACAAAACACTGGAGAAACAGATTTCACTTCAAGCCATAAACTTAGAGACATACTTTAATTACTCTAGCTTAAAAACGCACTGGCATGTAAAACTACATTTCTTGGCAGGATAAAGAGTAATTTTGTCAGAAAAGCTTAAAGAATAATAAAGGTCTTTTAAGACCCGGTCTGTCAACTTTACATGCCATATTACACAAAATATTCCTCTTTGAAAGATACCTCCATCTGGCATTTGTTATTACTAAATTCCCTCTATTCATAATTCACGAGCATCATTACAAGCAAAGTCTGACCAAACAAAGCAGTACATTATCATCTTAATTAAGAGAGGCACCACTTCTTAAAGCGCTGGCAACTTTGTACATAAATATCAATGTCCTAACAAATGCCATCTGTTGGTCTTGGTCTTAAACAGGAACAATCATCATTCTGGCCCAGGGTGAAGTCCTAACGAACCATTGCTATGATACCATAATGCTGGTTGCTGTCATTGGTGTGTGCAGATTTTTGGTACGTCTCAGAGAAACAATGCTGAACATTTTTCTTCTTGGTCTTATTCACAGAGCATAACATCATCCTTGGCAATCAGCACAAACAATGATCTCCCTGCTCACATGTAGCAAAGAGGACAGAAGTTATTAACTGCAGCTCAAAAAGGGGTGTATCATTAGAGCTGAAGAACCAATAACTACTGGAAGTAGCAAGTTTGGCAACAGCAGTGGCAACAAGACAGCAGCACGTGTCGCAAGCGCTTGAACTGGTCTGACACCCCTTTTGAGGAGCAACAGTCCAGGTAAATCATCTCATTTCTGACACCGACTACCACGGTGCAGCAATCTACAGAGACAACGTCCCTCTAATGGAGCTAATCTTGTTGAACCAGCTCAGAAATACAAGTTCTTAACCTCTTCACCTGATACGCTTACACATGGGCAATATACTGTCTGTGTAAGTCCTGGCACCCACTTCTTAGAGTGCTGGCATCCATCAGAAACATTCATGGAGCATAACCCAAGGAGGAAAGTGACATGGTCACTCCTCGGAGTCACGCTACATCAGAAGATGTTTTGGTTTAGTAAAACCGCAATCTAGGACAAACCTTACCCAGGGCAGGAAAGCCTCCATAAGCCAAGGTACTGCATAGATCACCTTATAAAAGCTTGTACTTTTATTGTATTTCTGTGTGCCGTTTTTCAGAAAACGATAAATGCATACACCAGATTACAGCTCAAGGACACTTGGCAAGACGCTCTCAAGGCCTTAGAGGATTCCCATTTGTCAACAGTAACTTTAACACTACAGGGACCTTGGGGCTCATCCAAAAAGCCCCAGACTGCAACCAAGGCTATGAAAATGCATCAGTAGAAACTGAAAGGCAATAATCACTTGTAAACTCTTTTTCTATGGTAGAAAATCAAATTAAAAAAAAAAAAACAGAGAGGGAAAGGCACATATGCTTATGAAATTTTCACACTGAAGACGATTTAGAAACCAGATAGCAAATGCTTTTTAGCACTCGGTGTTTTACATTAGCAATTTAAAGTGCTGCCCTCTTTTAAACAGACTGAGAAATAGCCCTCCATGCTAAAGCACAGAGGTGACTGTCCCACAGTGCATCCCTGGCAGAATTGTCTTTAATTGAAACAAATGATGCCTACAGCTTTGAAACAGGAGTCCAACCTGTTACTACCAACAGAACTGAAAAATCCTGAGCTGCTTCCAAGGACAACCCAAAAGACCTACCTGCTCACTGCCTTATTATAACATGTTGTAGATAAGCTTCAATACGTAAACCAGGAATGCTTTATGCCAGAAACTGAACCTCCGAACATGAAGCAGGAACACTCACTGGTACACCTCTCCCTGAAACTTCACGAGTCTCTGGCCCTTTGGTAAAACACATTTCCCACCCTTCCCCAGGTCAGGTACAGGTTGGAGACATACTACACTCACACAGTTCAAAATTAGAGAAGATAAAACAGGTCAGGGAGCTTGAGATAACTGACTGTGTCTACCTATGAATGACTGCATTTCTGATAGTTATGTCCTGATAAGCTATGCTATTGCAGTTCTTTTTTACTACTATTCTTCAAGAAATAAAGAGCTGCAACTACAGCTGTGAAATATGTTTAATTGCAGATATCTAGATGACCGAAAATTCTCCTGGTAGTTCTCTCTGATGTTAACTAACACTAGAGGGCACTGCTTATTTCTTTATTTTATGAAAGAAAAGGCACTCTGTCCTTCCATGGGCTTCCCACTGATTAAGCAATAATATTTGGGATGCTGAGTTGGTACTTCACTAACATTGAAACTCTGCTTTTTATCTGTAGACTGTATAACATCCTGAGAAACTAAAAAGCATCAGCGTTGCCGACCTCAAACATTCAAAATCAGAGTCAACTTTTTTGAAACGATCTGACAGAAAACCAGGTAGGTGTACATCCTTGAAAGACAAAGAGATTCCCTTAGCTCACTGCTTCTTTCTACAGGCAGAGCATCAAAGATAACTGGGCTTGTGATACAGACAGACACGAGCGACAGATAGAAACCTACAAAGTGTCTATTTTCTTGCAACAGCAGCACTTTGGTCAAAAGACGGCTTCACGCTCTAAAAGATAACCGTTATTTAATACTGAGTTTTTGTTTTGTAAAAATAATTCTCCTAGAGAGGAAAGGAAAACAACTCATGCTAGGTGAAAAGGGATTTCTCTAGGTGAATTTGGTACAAACGCGGCAGTGGAGGGGAGGCAGCTTGGTTTGCAATTGGTATCTTTTCAGAGAGTAAGAGAAGCTTTTAAAGATCTCTATTTTATTGGACCACTGGTAGCTTTCAAAGGGGATTCTATATATTTTCAAAGACGACCATTGGAGGCACAAATTCCATTGGGTATTCAACTCTTTTGACTACATGGGAATGGGACTTTTCAAAGAAAATAATAATTGGTCTTTATAGTCTTAATTAAATAGTCTTAATTAAATATTGATTTCATTAATATTAACGATGAGCACCGATATCAATACAAAAAAGTATTGACTTTTCTTCTGCAATCTATGGGAAAATGAGTATTTTCCATCCACAATAATAAAAGAAAAAACAGAACTGGCTGAATATTGCTTCGTTCAGTCCCATGTGTTATATTTGACCTCTGACCGACAGGGTACCATCCTCCTCCCTTCCTCTTCCATCACACCCATTGAATTAGTCCCTGGGATATAGTAATTTATGTAGCATCAGCCTTTTGAGCTATTGGCAAAGGCTTGTGAACATCTGGCTGAGCACAAATGGGAGTTGCTCTGCTTCACTTGCTGCTGCCTGAATGACCTCCACGTCTCCCATCCATGCCTCTTTTATTTAAACTATAATTTCAAGATGAAGCTCCTTTACTCACAATAGCATAAAAGGGAGATTAACTCCACATTTGATTACATTAGCAGGGTACCTGGTGCAGATCTAATTAAATGACATTTGAACCATTTCCTGCCGTTCATTTCTAAAGTCCTTGCATGGGACAGAAGTTGCAATATTCTCTGGCTTCCACTAGTCACTTGCAAACTGGCTAGTACTTAGAAACTAAAAACTTAAATCTCATCCCTGCAACAATGAATAAAATATTATTTTAAGTGCTCACTAGGAAGAAGTATTAGTGACAGAAGTAATAATAATAGTCTTTTAGAATTTAAATGAACTGCCTAGGTTCCCACCAGCACTGACAAGGGGAAAAAAACATTTAAAGAACAAAGAAAAATGTTTATAACAATAAAAAAAAATAATCTTTCTGTGAATGCCAAGTACCAGACTTCCAAATTTATTACTACACTGTTCCAGTTTTAAATGGGTGTTATCGTGTCTGAATGAATTTACACAATTATAAAACTGGATAAAACTTTGAGCAGCACAGCAAGAAGCCAGGCATACAGGTCCAATCCTGTGAACAGACTTCAGGAAGCAGCCTGGTAGACTTCACTGGGTTACTTGAGTGGGCCCACAGGTACATACAGTGCTGCAGATCTACAAAACAACTGTATATAAAACTAATTAGTGCAGCGTGCCAGTCTCTCACTGTATGTCAAACAAATTAAAGCAGTCCTCTAAGAAAAGACCTGGTCCTGTGCCAGGAATAGGCTTCTCTTTATAGTTTTGCTTTTGTCCACAGAAGTTAGTTGTAAATGTGTTGGCCAGACAAGGCACTCTCCTTTTCCTCCTGGACCCCCTAAAAAATACACGGAGAAAGGATTCATTCACAGGCACATTGCCCACTATTTCATTAACACAATTGCTGCTTCTGCTTGAGATTACTTCATTTTACATACTACAAATCTTCATTTTTTTCCTCCTTATTTGATTTCATTTTCTCTCTATAAATAGTTTGTTATATATTAGTCGCACAACACATCATGTGTGAACTCAAGCTATACATTCTCCCACTGATCCAGGGATAAATGATTAGCACTTAGAGAGGAAAAGGAGTTTTCTCACAATAAAGGACACGAGGCCAAGCAAGTGGCTGCATGCAAGTTTTGTGAAGCCTTGCCACGCAACACCGAGCCCACGTCACCGTCAGCGCCGACCGCTTTGGAGGAATGTGCAGGCTGCCCCCAAGGAATGCCGCCCCAGCTCCCCATCAGAACAAAACCTCCCTCCCCTCCTTTTCATTCAGACACAGCAGCTGCTTAGCTAATTATCTGGGACAGTGGGTCCCCTCAGCGAGCAGGGTCCTTTGCCCTGGTTGGACAGGGGCATCCTTTATGGGGAGAGGATCCTATTACGCCTGCATATGAGAAGAGCTACCCTTCAAGCCTGCATCCTTATTCCCTTTCTCTGTAAAGGACCCGCAGGTGGGGAGTGGGAGGAGGGAAAGCCACAAAATAGCCTTGGACATCCTTTCCTAACCCATACCCTAAAGCCATGCTGGCAGAGGCTTAAAGCAGAGGGTGCAAAGAGCCACCTGCATATCCCAGGGATCCCATGTGTTTGGACAGGCAAGCAGGGAGAACTCCACGGTGGCATCTCCACTGGAAATGAAAAATAGCTGATACAGCCAGCACTTCAGAGCTATTCTGTACACTTGCACTTAATGAGTTTCCTACCTCTTCAAGGGCAGAAGTTTGCTCTCCTGCTGCTGCAAGAAGCAACTGGCAGAAAGAGTCTCCTGGATTTTCACAGGGAGAGCACACAGGGCAGAAACCCCACTTTGGGGAGAAGAATTGGAGCTAACCTTTTTTGAACATTTCTCTGAAGCACCAAACGTTCTAACTTCTGTCATAGGGGAATTAGCATAAAACTGTTAGCACAAGAACAATGATACACTTAAATTCAGTGACAAATGCATGCAATCCTCCACATGCAAGTGTCCTCCCCATGAAGCGTACCCTGATTCTTGCTCCTGTATTTCCAAGAGATATGAAATGAAATTCAATAGTTTGCAGAAAAAGGAGTAACAGTAAGAAAACTCCAGAGGACCGAGAAAAACGATGACCCTGAGGATGAGGAATCAGAGACACGCAACAATAGAGAAACAACACAAAGAGAAGTACAGAAGAGCAGAGGGGAGTCAGTAAGAGAGAGAACAGACAGCAGGAGAGGTGAAGGTCTGGAGTGCCGCTAATACAAAATCACTAACGCTTAAAGAAAGCAATAATGCTTGAATGATCACCTACAGAGAACTAAAGAATTAGGAAGCATGGAAAGACTGAGTGAGAAACTGAATCATTTGTGTAAAACAGAGAGAGAGAAACCATCCTTTCAGGGTAGGTCCTTTTCTTTCTGAATACATCATTCCTGAAAGTTCTGGAGACTCCCCCACCCTTGCTTCCAGGTTTTAGTCAATGCTTGAGATTCATTACCAACATAGAGATAAACTACGGCAATATCTAAGTAATTCAGTGAGACTTAAAAGAAGGAGGTTTTACACACACAGGTGGTAGAAGGGACTTTCCAGTCTTCATCATGCTCCACTCAGAGAGCCTAAGAGGTCTAAACTGATCTCTCCTCTCGACCATTTCTACCAAACTTCTGTTTATTCTGCTTGGCTTCAAGCAAACCATGTGGCACGGACAAACCATTAGCGAGAGTTTCCCCTCCACAAAGCTCTAAATTACTATCCCTTTGCTCCTGGAGAACCATCCACATGCACGTGGAACTAGGAAGAACATTTGTCACACTATCTGTACACACTATGGCAAACAAATGCTCAGGATTTACACTAAAGGGAGATGCTAAAACGCAGCAAGTGTTTATATAGCTAAGTGCAAAAGGAAAGCTTGGTTTTCATCTGCTGGATCCTGGGGCTTACAGCTACGGAAGCTGGTACTCTCTGTATGTTGCACAGCATTATGCTAAGATCTTAAAAACTGACAGTGTCAAAAATTCCTTTCACTATTTCCATTTCTAACTTACCTAGTGTATTAAGGCCATTCTTACTCATAAGCAAGTGAAAGAAGGACATACCAGCTGATGTGGGCTGAGAGAAGGGTGAAGCTGGCTGACAGAAAGAGCTAGTACTTTTCCCCTTAGTTTTATACCTCTGTGCTCGCTACTGTTTTCCCAACTCCATACTGCAGAAACCTGTCTCAGTTGTTTTCTACTGCTGCTGTGGAAAAAGGACATAAAGCAATAAAAAAGCCCAACAGCAGGAGAACACAATAGCAAGTTTTACTTAAATTATGAAGTAAACATTAGAATGGGACATTAAAACCCAGAGTCAACAAGGAATCACTTCACTCCACAGAAAGCAGCAGCAACAACCCCAAGACTCAAGCATGGTTCCATTATTTCAATGATTAAAAAACCCCAGGCTTTATAAATTAGTTGTCTCTGGAGAGATAAAGAAAATGCAGGGGGTGTTCATTGCAAAAAAAATCTTTTTTAGAACTGGCTTTCATGGTCAGGCTGGAGCTGGAGAAATTATTGCCAGGCCAATGCCATAAAAACCATTTGCTGCCCTCTATGAGCTGAAAGCTATGAACAAACCGGAATAGCAAGGCATCTTTGCATCCATTTATCACTTGAATATCACCACAGCTTTTCTTTCCATTTCCAAATGACTTCTCTCACATCCATCCTTTCTGATTTTGCAAGCTAGAATACAGAATTCCCCTTTACAGTCACATTTCACATCCAGTCTGATGCCTACTGATAAATGTGGACACATGGGGAAAGCCTGCTGTTGGAAGCAACAGCAGTGAAATAAGTACACTGTGTAGGTCTATGGACACAGTACCAATCTAGAGCAAATTGCTCAAGCAGCTTGGTCTTCCTTCCTTCCTTGAAATAAAAAGCAACACTAGAAAGGATATTTGAAAGTTACAGCCTCACCAACATATTAACAAAATAAAGATCCTCTGCCTCTTCAGCCTATTAATTCCAGCTATGGAACAGGCACCGTAGCGTACTTCCCTGCAATGATTCATTTATACAGGTCCTCTCCACTTGAATGCAAAAGGCACTAATATGCTCTTTAGTTCTGAAGTGCAGGAAACAGTACTTCGGGTTGATAACTTCAAAGGAGGGCACTTCTGCATATCCAAAAAAATGCTGCGACTGCTCTTCTGTAAAAGTCAAAGGGTTACAGAAGGGAAAAGGCTGTGAAACAAGGTCAAATATTACAGCACTGTATTACAGCAAGCGGTGATGGAAAAGACTTAAGAGGTCATCTTGTTCATCCCCTACTAATGCAAAATTGTTCCCTAAAGACTAATACAGTAGGAAAGTAGTTGTTATACTAAAATATAGGTTACATAATTCAAGAGAATGGGGCCAGGGAAAATTGCTAGAAAAGAAAATAATATAGAAGAACTTACTGCTTGCTTTAGAGATTACTGTAACCAATCTGAGGCTAAAAAATAATCATCAAAAAAGTATGTTGAGGCCAATCTTTAATGTTTGTTTCAGTTTACAACTAGGTCTCTGAATTGCTGACCTGTATGCTTGTGCTTGAACAAGCACATCAGTGCCTCTTGGATTACAAGTACTTAATAACAACATACTACTCATGATTCAAGTTCTCTGGGTTTATTCCATTTTAAACACAGTGCCAACACGCTGCCCTGCATGCTCAATCGGTATTAGTAAACAAAGAACAACAAGTAAACTATAGCAATCTATCACCAAAACCAAAGACAAAATATTTAGGCACACACCCGCTATCCCTAGAATTATGGATGCCTTATCTGTGCTGACAGCTTGGCAAGATGCAAAACATCCAAGCACAAAGACATCACAGGTTTGTGCCAAGAACGTGAATGAGCTCCTGAGCTTCAAGTTCAGACCAAGTTCTACTGTTGTGTAAGACATGCCAAAATATGTCAGAGGCTATCTCCAAGACTAGGTTGTTCCAGTGATCCCAGTCCACCCTCCGGAAGTGCATTTACCAGCCTTTAGACCTCATAGGATGCAGCCTCCTGATTAACTGCACGTGTTTGATGCCATCAGAGGTCGTCTGAAAATTTAGGCAAGTATGAAGCACTCATCTGATAATCAGGCAACAGGCAAAAGAGCATCAGCAGCAGGTGATGGTGAAAATCTGATAAAGCTGCTTCTTCTCAGACTGCTGCTAGCGATTGCAATGGTGCGTGCACCTATGAATACCTGAGCCTGCATTGCCTACATGCATGTGAGACTTTCCACTCTCGCAGCCACACTGCTGAGGGCAACAGGTTCCAACTCATGTTGGGTTTTTTTTACAGAATCACAGAATCATCTAGGTTGGAAGGGACCCCTAAGATCATCAAGTCCAACCATCAACCTAACACTGCCAAAACCACCACTGTACTATGTCCCTAAGCACCACGTCTACCCCTTTTTAAAATACCTCCAGGGATGGTGATTCCATTACTTGCCCGGGCAGTCTGTTCCAATGCT
>VYXH01007418.1:42701-52795 GCA_013397275.1 Burhinus bistriatus | reverse complement strand
ATTCCGTGATTCCATGATTCTATTGAGGTGTTGCTGTGTTGAGCACAACACTGCCACCTCTGAGGCTTTATACAGCCACCCTACTTAAGTACTTGATAATTTTAGGTCTCTGTATTTACGTGAGGGAAAAAGTCTGGAATATGAACATGAAGGTACTGTCCAGTAAAGCAAAATCCATGTGTGGAGGGGAAGCTATTAACCTTTATTATACTATATAGATTTGAAGATTTTTTCTTTAAAAAAGGTCAATCATAACGTGTCACCTGAGCACTAACGCAGTATATATAATGATAGATCATAAATAAATTATTTTCTTGCAGTAAGTTATAACAATGACAATGCCACATGTTCTATTAGCTTTTCTTAAACACTTATGATCAGAAAATTAAAAAGGTATTTTATGGTGGCAATTTGATCCCAAAGTACTAGGGCTGTTCAAGCACAAGTATGCCTCCGTTCAAAGGAAAATCCATAAAATAATTACATGTGAATTTGGATGCTTTCAATGGACACGCTAAGACATGTGCAGCAAAGGCAAGTAACTGCAAAGGGTATTTCTTTTGCTCCCTTCCCCACTTATGTAATTCCAAAGTAACCCTAATAGTAGTGTGTAGAAGGTAGACAATTTAATATAAGATACTATAGTTATATTTATATGGTTGCTTCACTGGAGATTGAAAATATTAAAAAAATACAGTATCAGTTTGTACATTTATGTAATATAAATTCATCACTTTTCACTCACTTATTTTGTATGTATAAATATAAGAACACACTGTAGACTTTACAGGATCTTATTTATATTTGGATAAAGGAGCCATTAAAGTATGAAGACACAAGAGGTAATTTCTAAAATGGGTTCAACTGGAAGGAAAAAATGGTCTCAAAATTGAGATTAATAGATTATGAATTAGGGGACTTCATCTCAGTTCTTGAATTAATACGTTTTCTGCCGCATCACTGGGATCTCTCTACAGATGAGGAATCATTAAACAGCAGCTGGTCAGAGGTAATGGAAGTGTTAAACATTCTGCTGAGCCATCTAGAATAAGCCCATAATAATAAAGTAGGGATAGGATTTTTTTCATGGCTTTTTTTTTAAAATGCTAGTGCTAGAACTAGCATTTCCCCATATTCCTTTATTAAAGGCAGACCATGCTATAAATTACTCTAAGGCTAAATCTTAAATAGCTCATTTAGATACTTAGTGCACTCCTTCTAAAAGCAAATGGTAAATTAGTCTCAAAAATTCCAAAAAGTCACAAATTTTCATTTTAAATAATCTATTGAGTTATTCTTTTCCTTACCTACTTGTACATTAATCTTCTCAAAAAAGCTGAAATCTCATTGTTGCATATAATTTCAAACTTATTTTTAGCTAACTAGAAAGATATAATAAATGCATACATTTTGGAGGCACTGATTTAGAAGCTGGAGAATCCATGTCTTACTACCAGATGACTATCAGTTACTATTTGGCTGAAAAGTGTAATTAAATTTTAAAAGCCCTGTAATTATTAGTTATAGAGAACTAGCTGTACACAGTAAATTATGGAGCTAATCAGAACTGTTCTCTACATCTAAAATGATATGCTTCATTGAAGATTGACTGTATTTGTTGCATCTAGTGAAATGAACCACTTTTTAACATGTCCTACATGATTTTTTAATTTTGAGTGTAATCCAGTTATTGAGGAATAGACCACAAAGACATGTGTAAATGACAGTTCTCTGGCACCATAGCTACAACCTAGTCAGTTTTACTCTTTCCCTCTGTAATTTTTATCCATCTTGCTAAAATATGTACAGATCAGTTCTAAGATGGAACATGGAATTCTGCTTCCGAAAGTCCCCTCCAACTCCTGATCAATTCTGTGATTCTGTGAAATGCTATAAAAATGATGTAATGTCAAACACTATATAGTGCTCCTGTTTCCTGATCTAGTGAGCATAACAGGGGAAGAAGTGGTACAGGTAGGGCTTTCACAAGTTTTACTCATCCCCAAATTCCTTACTAGGTCTCTGGAGCAAATGGCAGTCAGCCAGCTCCACAGCAGCTTGCTGTGATTTATACTGCAAACTCCACTGGTACGAACTGGGCTCAGAACTGGCAAAATCAAGGTTACTGTTTAACTGCCCCCCGGAGCTCCTTGGAAATGAACAAAGATGCAGTCTAATCCGCAATATATTCTATTATGAAATGAGAGCTAACTTTTTGGAAACTCTAGCATGTGTGATTCTCTTGGTGATAAAGTGAAAGGTTACTCTTGAAGCATGGGAATGTCGTATCATAATTAACCAACAGGGTGTGTGATACATTTTAAAATAATAAAAGAAAGGGGAAAAGAGTAAGAAACAGGACCTGCTTTTTTTTGTTTATCATCAAAACGTGTCTTCTGTTTGCCATAGATTTCGGTTTTTAGTCCTATTTCACAATGGATCAATGGTATTTTAAGCTGTGAATATTGCCTCTTTATTAGCATGTAACAACTAGACCTTGGCACTAATGTTACTAGTCACAACGCTGACTAAGAAGAAATCACAAAGCTAATGTAACAAAGCTTTTTTTCTTTTTTTTTTAAAAAAGTCACTTAAAATCCACAGCTCTCATTTTAAAAATAACAGAGTTCATATCACTCAGCTTTTTAAAGAAAAATATTTGCAGGATCCTCTGTTTCATACTACATTTCCTAGTTTCTGTATTAGTCATTCTTTGCAATTTTCGTGATCCACATGGGTAATCAAGCAAAGTCCCTTTTCAGCTGACACTTCAGACATAGTCTTTTTCAAGTCTTGTGAAGGGAATCAATCCGTGAAATTTGCATGCAACCTGTCACTGTGACTACTTACAAAAAAAAAAAAAAAAGCCAAACACAAACCAGCTAATTCATGAAGTTTGTAATGCTTCCACAAACTATCTGACTTTCTCCCAACCTATCTCATTCTGGAAAGTTTTCTGCATATGTTATCAAAGTAAAGGTCTGCGAGAATGCTGAATTCACAGGATGCATGCTCTGTCCTACAGCATTTGACAGATAGCACATCCCACTGATCTGTGTCCCAAAAGGAAGAAGGATGAAGGGAGCAAGAGAGGAAATATCACCAAACCATCCACTCCCATCTGTCTATTGAAGAATTTGCTCTTAGTAATGCCTTCCCAGTCCCCAAGTATTTTTCATTCTGCTTATTCCATTCCTATAAATTATGTTGCAAAATATAAAGATCCTCATCGACAGAACAGGGAGACGGAAGTCAAAGTCATTTTTTACCATGGCTGGTAAGTCTGCAAAGCCTGCAATGTTTCTGAACCATAACAATATTTTCACTCCATAGCTGGAGACAGATCTTGATGAAAATTAAAAGGTACATAAAAACAAAAAGGAAAGGAAAACCAATACATCAAAGGAGCAAGATGTCAACCTGGGACTTGTCCTGCCTCGTGCCCTAAATTAACCACAGTGTCTTTCCTTTCTACTAGGGTTTGACAAGCCCACGGTGACATATAGAGCTTAAGAACTGAAGGAGAGGACTAAGGTCACACAGAATAGAGATCAGACATCTACAATACGCCAGCAGTTAAGAGAAATTAATTAAGACCTTGCTTTTGGCAGGCAAGTATCTTTTAAATATATATTTCTGTTTTGATGTCTATTGAGTTTGAGTTATACTCTAACCTGACTGGGACAAAGCCAGTGCCACACCATACCCTTTAATACTCACTAGGAACCAAAGGCACTTGTAGAATGCAGCAATGTGCTGGAAACCTCTCTATCAATAGCTCAAAGTTAAGCAAGCTGCCTGTATAAATGGAAGTCCTTTTCCTTTGCATCTGAAAGGCAAAGAAGTTTAATTAAGAATGCAGTTACCACCAGTCAAAAGGAAATACTCTTATTTTTACAGTAAGTAATATGGTAGTCATGACTCTGGTAGAAAAAACAAAACAGTCACACCATAGCATTGCCAGTAAGCACTTTGCCACACTCTTTTTGGTTAGCTACCAAACTGAATGGGACAAGGTGGGTGTAACATTAGGAAAAGTTAAGGAAAAGCTGGGTTGAGAAGGACTTTGGCATGATTTTATGGAATAACAGATGAGCTTCTAAAGCAAAAATAAAAAAGTGGGATTAGATTAGCCAGCAGATCAATGCCTGGCTCTGAGGCTGGTGCTGCTAGAAGGACTTTGGGTTCTTTGACTATATTGCAACAAATGGTTAATTACCTCAGGTAAGAAAACACAATATGTATTATTACTACTCTGTGTTAAGCGATCACTGCATTCTTAACTTTCTGACTCCTGCTTGTACTGGCTTGTCTCTCTTTTGCCAGTGGAGATTACATGCTCTGTTCATTTGAAGTGCAACACACAGCACACCTTACATGCCACAGAAGGCTAGGGCAATTGAACTGTTTTTCCACTATCAGCGATAAGTACTATTTGTACACAACAAGTCAGGCTATTTTACAGGCCCAGTTTTGCACTTGCAGTGGATTACACAGATGTTCCATTCACATGTTACCTAACAGCTAATTGCTAGCAGAAAGCTGAGGGTACAGTTTTGATTAGAAGCACAAATTTTGTCAGTTTGTATTATTGGTCCTTTGCTTTTTTTCTTTTGAAAAAAAAAAAATTAAGAACCTTATTCTTAAGTTCTTCACATCCATTTCTACATTTTAGTTGTCTTTTATGAAAGCCATTTTATGTACAGAACTTATTGTAAGCAGAATACAACAATTTCACAGCTAACTTGTTGCAGCGCATACTTTGTATTATGATCTAATGTGAACGGTGCATTCCTAATCCTGTGTCAATGCTTAAACCAAGTCCTTTTTTCTCTGCAATTTTTTCCATGATGCTAAGCTTTCTGTTGTCAGTTGTGTTACCTCCCTGAAAGAATATTTATCCAATTATGCAAACGAACGGAGAGGCTGCTACATTGCTAGCCAAGACTCACAACAGTACTTCAGTGGGCCCCCAAGCATAATTTCAAAGTGTTTCTCCCACCTATAGACAGCTTTGAAATTAATTTTCTGGAGTGATATAGTTACATTGTATGGATTTGCTCACCATATGGGCAATCACGCTTCTTGATTTAAAATGGCATATGCTAACTATGTAATCAAAAAGTAGCTGTACGGATCCCAAGGGATAAGGAAACTTTAGCGTTTGATTTGACTGAATCATACATTCATCACTGTAAGAGATATTTGTCCTGCCAGTGTGAAGTTGCTTCTCCACATAAAGCCAAAATACAGTCCCCAGCTATAGCCAGGCTTTTCAGACAAGAGATTTAACAGACCTACCCTACTCTTGGGAAACCAATAACAAAACTTGGGGAGCTACACTTTCATTCATATCAGGTAACAGTTAACTGGCTCCTGGGTGTCTCACTGAAGAAATGGCATTTCAGCCAGTAACACTCAACTACCCAGTAGCTGAAGTTGCTGCAATTTATTGTGTCCTACAAAGCACTGGAAAAGCCTGATAATTATTTAAACTGTCGGTGACCTGTCTTTGCCAAGCCTTCCTTGTCCTCTAATTCCTGCCAGAGTTAGCTGACTTGCTAATGAAGAGAAAAATATCTTCATACATCTGTCATACCCATTTCCACATTCAAAGGCTCCCAATTACCTTTTGGTGCTTCCTACCAGGTCTGAAATCTCTTAGACATGGTCTACACACCATGATTTTATGAACTGCTACTGTCCTTGGAATTTCTTTCCCTCTGGTATAATTAAGCTCCTGGCATGGTCAGTAATCTCAGAACACACAAGTTCAGTCATATACTCTGTTGTCCAAAATAGCTCAGCCCACAGAATGTGGTTTCTATCAGAATAAAATGCAATTATATAGCTATAACTATCCATGCTGTTGTTAGACTAGGCAACAAACTACTTCGGCTATCACTAACCTGAGTTTAAGCAAGACCTTGAGAAAATAAGAACAGTCTTCTCCTGAGGCTGAAAAATGAGTATGAGCATTAACACAGATATCCATCTGCATAAATGGACTACTGAAATAGTCAGTTCCCTGATGATAATCTCAACCCTGATTTCTTCTGTTCAGGGAGTGATCTTCTCAGAGGGTGGAGAGTGGAAAGAAAAAGAATAGGAAGAGGTCCATACTTCATTTGAATATAACTTTTTAAAAAAAAAAAAAATTCGAAATATCAAGATTATCTTGACCCAGTTCTGCTTACCCACTGTTCAAACCATAGCAACTGGATTTTGAGAAGAATGCAACATTTCACTGCTGCCCAGAGCAAAGTAGCTAAAAGGCTAGGCTCTCCAGAGCCTATACTTTCATAATATAATTTTAACAGGTAAAAATACGATCTTAAATAAGCATTAGTGAGAAGTGATTATTATTCAGAACATAGATGTAGTCATTTTTTTCTTTTTTAATGACTGGATCTGATTTGAGACTTCAAATGGAGTGAGAGTTAAGGACCTTTCACTTCTAAGAAATTAAGACAACAGGTAAAATGTATTCATGATTATATATCATGTCAAGAGTTTTCTCCAAAATTTCAGATATTTTATTTTCTATCAGGGAAAAAAACAAAACAAAACAAAACAAAAAAACCCCCAGGATTATTTTAAATTTAGCCACAGCAAGTTGAAACAAAGCACATGGGAACGAATACTCACATTCAGATTCCTGTGACTCTTACAAAGCAACTCAGTGCCCTCTCCATCAGGCTGTGGTCTCCCAGGCAGTCACTGGGCCACAGATTCAGAGTGGTTAATCACCAAGGTGCCAGAAGTTAACCTACATGTGCTACATTAGGAAGGCAGCCTTCCTAAACCTACCGTATACTGAAAAGAGAAAAATAGGCACTTTCAGAAAACAATTAACATCTTCCAGAAGGTGCATCAACCTGCCTGCTTTTGACAGAACAGGGAGCCTAAAAAAATTTCCCCTGTTTGAGAATTAAGCAGAGTAAATGACCTTTCCGTCCCAGCTTCCTTCTTCAACAACAAAGAACCATACCATAAGACTTTGTAACAGTAATTATCAGTGACACCTTACAAATGAAGTGCAACAGAAACACCTTCAAACTCCTCGCTGCACAGGCATCTTTCTCATCGCTCTGGCTACTGCATAGTGGGTGCTCTTCTTTTTCTTTTTCTTAGTGTGAAACAAGAGAACCATCCTGCATGTGGAAAACCCTCAGAACAAAAGTCTTAGTAAACTGAAATTTCTACAAAATGGTTTGACAAACAAACATTAGGCAACAATTGAAAATAAGTTAGATAGGAAACTCTGACTAAGTTGTTTTTAGGAAGAACATGTAAACAAAGATGTATTTTGTTTAACTGATAAGATCTTACTTACAAAGTAATCACATCCCTTTATAATCAAGATTAGGCATTTATATCAACTATTTAATAAGAGTGGAAAATACATTTGAACAAAGAAAACCTATCACACAACAATTAAGGCTGAAATTCACCCTAGCCTTACACAACACATGATGCTAATGATAGCTTTAAGATGATATTTTTTACTGTGAAATGAGGAAAAGAGTACCTGTGTTTATGTTACCTACCATGAGGCATAAGACAGCATTGATTAGATTAGTGATTTCAATTCCTTTTGAAACGGATTTTCTTTCTAAAAATGTATGTGCACACACACTTCCTTGGGGCTTAACTTAATCAGTACTTGATCTGAAGATCTCTGAATGGTAACCAGGGGTATTGATAAATAAGCAAATCAAAGTGATGTCTTACTTTATGTATTCATAATAAATAGAAGAAGAAAAGTAAATATAAGATATGAATCATCACGAAACCCCTCTCTATGCCCTCTTGCCTAGCACCACATTCAGAGTCTCTAGTTTTCCTATTATCTAGGCTCTAGCTAATTTTTCAATATTTTACAGGTAGGCAATTAAAGTGTAGTGTACATTACACATACATAAACGCAGAGACAAGCAGTGTATTTTTCTGTAAACTGAAAATACCCTTTCACTGAGGACTGGGAGTGGTAACACCCTTTTACTGACGTCAGTAAAAAGGGAAAGTTAAATCATTAACAGACGTTAAAAATCAATTTGGCTACTTCTGGCAGGTGAAGTCAGATATTTTATTATAAAAACGATGAATCTTTTGGCTCTTTCTTTCAATAAATTGATTTTATGAAATAAGGAGTGATAAGGGAGTTTTATGAAGCATAAACAGTATATATTATAAATAATAACACATGGCCCTAGAGCAAATGCTCTTGTGATTGATCACAGCAGCAGAATCCCTCGAGAGGCTTACAGCATAGTCGCATTGGGATCATCTATTGTACGATCCATATGTTAACTAGATAACTGCCTAGTGTGGAAAATTTATAAAGTTAAGGCTAATGAAACCAGGTTTGTTTGCTAGATTTATTTCTCACTGCAGAGATGATGTAAATGGATAGCAGCACACGGCATGTCTTCAAGGGAGCAAACCCTACCTAATTCAGAGATACAACTCTCTAAAAGTAAAGAATAGTTTTGATTCCACCTTCAGAATGTAACCAGGAGAAATAAAATACAAACCAGAAAGCACTCACACTTTGCCTGCACCTGCCAGTTTGCAGTTATATCAGCATAGTTCCCAGAAGTGAACACTGCCACATTTCAGAGCAAAGGGGGACAGTGATTAACACCAGACAATAACAATTCAAAAACACACAAATAGGTGAAGAGTCTCAAGAAGAGTTACCATTCCGGTGTCCCAAAACAGTTTGTGCAGCCCGTGTAATTCAAGCAATGATGCAAAAGCACGCCAGATGCCCATATGGAAACGTCAATAAAAACCAAACTTACAAGACCCTCCCAACTATCATAGCAGCTATTTCTACGCAGACCTGTTCTGGGACCAACCTAGTTCCAACTCCCTGTGGCTGAGTCAGCACTTTGTTTTCACTTTTCAACAGTGAGTTTATGGATCTTGACTCTGCTGACATTTGTTTCAGAGAGGAAAAGGAAAACTGGTCCATAAAGTTCCCAAAGGCTGAAAAGCAAAACCAGGAATGCTTGTGAGAAAATTGAAAGCAGATTGCCGGGTGGACTCAACTGCCAGGAATCTTGGAGCTGGTAGGCCCCCGTCTTACCAGGTGTTACTAGAGAAATTACTGTAAATGTAGCTTGCTACTAGCTTGCTAGTAGTTCACAGGTAATTAAGCCTGAGAAAACAGGAAGAAAGTGGCAGCTTGGTATGCTAGTACACAAAATGACAGCACGACCACCTTGTTAACCTTCCCCAAGCATGATAAATAAGGCTGCCTATCATCACATAAAAAGCAATCGTTCATTCAAACAGTTAGAGATATCCAGACAAATGTTATCCAGCAAGCATCACCTGTTTCCATACACACAGTGGTGAAATAAGCTACTCTCAGAGAGACAATCTATGCTGCATTAATGGACAAATTGTGAATTTTGGATGGAGGAAACAATACTCTTTTCCTTTTCATATTTTAGCATGCTACTATTTTCCTTTATAATCTTTCCAGTTGTGCTGGTGCCAAATACATTATGAGGTAATGTTTGCCCCAGACAAGTCTTCAATTCCAATCATCTGTCAAAGGAAAAAGTCAAATAGTGGTGCTGCTTCCACACCTGGTCCTTGAACAAATCCATTGTACTGTATCTTTATGACAACCTAAAATGAATTATCATTTGCTTGCATTGGAAAAGCAATGGAGGAGATCTCATTGAAAAGCCTTCTATTTGTCTTTGTCAAGAGACAGACTTGAACACAAACCTGAAGATATTAAAATAGCTCTTCTTCACCATTTTATCTAAACCAAAGGCATTCGTCATCAACCTATCTTATGGTTCACTGAACTCTCCACAAATACATGGAAAGAATTTACATGTGGTCAACTGACAACATCATTCCTCTCTCACCTCTCCTTATGTTCAGCTGTATAGTGACTTTCAACTGATGTCTAGCAGTTTTTAACCATTATTCCTTCCTTCTGTCAACTCCAGTCACATGCCCTCCATCTATTTGCATTGGACAAATAATTCTATTTTCTTTCTATTTTGTATTTAGAATCATAGAATGGTTTGGGTTGGAAGGGACCTTTAAAGGTCACCTAGTCCAAA
>VYXH01007418.1:28486-39853 GCA_013397275.1 Burhinus bistriatus | reverse complement strand
ACCACAACAAAACACAAAACCCCTACTAGTCACAGAGTATCATTTTGCTCATAAATTTTTTGCTACTCTTGTTTTCTGTCCCTCTAGATTTTCTGTGTTTATGGCTCACTTACATGCCATTCTACTGTATCTACGCTGCTCTACTATCAGGTTTCCTCATCACTGCTCCGTTCATATAGAGGCATATTATCTATGTTTCCCTTGCTATTGCTTGCATGCTGATGACTTTGATCCACAACATGCTTCTTTTTCCTCTTCTAGTCACAGGACTTCAAAGATAGAAAAGCCACTACCTTCTAATTTTTAGGCCTCCAGGGCAGGACGCTATAAAAAACCCAACCCTCCTCTAAACTTTTCTGTGAAATTGTGCCAGTGCATGTGCAGGATTTGGGGTGAGGGTGGGAATGGTAAGAACAGGAAAAAAACATCAGCAGATGTCAGCATTACAGAGTTTAAGTTTTTAATTCAACAGTGCCTATGCATTATTGCATTAAAATGACACTGAATTAATAACTGGATAAATCAAGGATAAATGTGGTTCTTAGCTCTTCAGTGCCAATTAATTTATTCCAGGTTATCATTATTAATCCAGTTGTCTTTAGATATTTTGTATTTTCTAGCTTCTAACATAGTAAGAAAACACGGAAATCCTTAAACACCACTATAACAGTTCCTGATGAAGAGAACAAAAATATTTTTTAAAATAGAAATTTATGCACTGGCAATTTGCTTTGATTAGAAAATGAAAGTTTAATGAAAGATTCAAAAAAAATTAATTTTTGTTAATACCTTTTTTGTCATGTTTCTATTGAATAAAACACAGTTACAGAGAACACAGATCTAATTATCCAAGTCATTCTAAAGAAAATTAAAAAGCCTGATTAACAGGATTAATCACAGTGTGAAATTTTATTGCCATACTAATCAAGACAGGCAGTTTGCAGAGCCCATAACAATGGATAATACAAAAGCTGATAATGAATTATTTACAAAAAGCAATTACCTGACAGACAGAAGAGACCTACTTGGGAGTACGTTTTTCTGTAGGTCTGTGAGAACAGGGCTGGATAGAATCACGTGGGTCACTGATTTCACAGAAGAGGACAATTTCAGAGAGCTCCATAGCATGCTTACCACACACATACAACCAAACACCTCTGGGAGCGATGGTTAAACACATCTCTTTTGTACAAAGTAGCTAAGGCCACAAATCGGTGCACTTCACGAGGAAGGGAAAAATCAAACACATCATTGGCACCTCTACAACAAAGAATTTGTTAAATGAAACTTCCCAGATGATCCTGAGAAAAGCACAGGGATGCTGATCTAAAAATCTGGCAAGTGATTTAAGAGTGAGCAAAATGACACAACCAAGCACCAGGGAAGTTTCTCAAGTAAACAGCAACACTTGCACATGCAGCTCAACATCCTCCAAGCCATGGCAAATGTCCAGAGCTTCAGAGGAATGTGGATGGGGGAAGAGGGGGAGGGAGAAACAAATACTCTGCATCAGGAGAGGATGTAAATATTTCTTCCAAGATTCTGGAGATAACTAGCATGTCATCCTGTTATTCAAGGTTAAGAAGGAACAAAGTCCTGCTTCTATTATCACTGGTTTTATATAATTAATATATTAAATCTTTGTATTCAACTTTGCTTTCAACAAGACATGGTATGTTATGGTGGTGAAAACTGTCTATTTTTGCTGGTAGACATGAAGAGGTAGGAGAGGAAGAAGAGAAACATGAGAAAAGCCACGTGTCTACACAGAATACAATGGCTATAGCAATTTCATGAAAATAAGCTACTGCCAACATTAAACCAATCACTTTTCTTTCTGTCTTTTTTTTCCTCTTTCTTTCTCTCTTCTTAAATTTAATGGACAAACTGTTAGCCTAGAGAAGTCCAAGTCTAAAGGTGGCTGCATCAGAAAAAATAAATGTTTAGTTAAAGGCTTGTTAAAAAGGGAAAAACCTGCCCAAAAAGGTTCTGGAACATCAGAAGGAGATATTTAGGTGTTTATCAAAATGAAGTTCTGGTTACCTTCTCAGTTAATTGTCTCTGTCCATACTTTCCTCTAAACCTTTTTCCAATGTGCAATGTATTATTGCATATAACTATTCAAAACATTTCCAGTGAGATTCCTGTGCCTGCTCGTGAATGTTGCTAGAGGAATTCATTAAGTGAAAATCCAGGGTCATCTTCTACTCTGTTTTCATAACTTCCTCTGAACCATCTCTTTTCTCATTTTTAGAATTTTCTCTTTCTTGGAAATGAAACAATATTTTCCAAAGTACTCTAGTCTGAAGATAACCTTGCTAGATCTCTGGTTTTACAAGCATTTATAATTGGTAGTGGTACGACAAATATCATGGCATAATGTGAAGAATATGCCATGTTTAAGGACACTGTTTCAAAGCAGTACCTATACACTCTAATTAGGAAATGGCATAGAATAACTTTTATTTTGTTTGCCTGCTTTGTTCTTATAGTGCTCAAACACTAAAGAACAATGCTGTTTCAGTTTTGTTAAGTAGTTTACCACTGCAGTTAAGAATAAGAGACACATACTATCTATGTTCATTTAATCCTGTGAAATATGTAAACAAGCTTTCCAAGGGTAAATCTATTCTTTTTCACCAACTATTTAAAAATAGTAATTGTATAGTTAATTGTTATAACCCAAGAAGTCAAACTACTTGTTGCTACTAAAGACAAACAATCTCAAATTTCACATTGTTTGACTACACTGTATTTATTTAAAAATACTTTCAAATTAATTCTGCCTAAAACTTCATAATTCCTTCTTTTTTAACTCAATGACTATTATTTTTGCATCCAAAAACCCCACAGCAAACGCATTGTAAGCCCTCAGCTTTCAATGCCCTGCAGTGATTTCCTGCTTTCCAGGTTGTGCTAAAATATGAAGGGCGTGTTCCTTCAGCTCAACTATGAGAAAGTTAAAGAAGATCTTCTACCTGTTGTTGACCTCATTAGGATCAGTGACATGCTCATCTAAACCAGAGACAACTAGAAAGGAATAGTTCCAAACACTTAATGTTTGAGGCTTCATAGATGGTTTGCTCACCTCAATTTAAAAAAAAAAGAAAAAAAACCAACACAAAACAACAAACACAGCCCTGACATAAACACATCTCTTGCTGCACTCCTCAGTGACGTGAAACCAGCCAAAGTGATTTGAAGTTATAATCCCAGTAATTTCATTCTCTCCCTATTGCTATAGGGGAGAATCCTTTGAATTTCTGAACCTAATGATCTGTGGTTCATAAGAAACAAGTCATGCTGAGAACATAAGGGCAAGGCTCATCTCAAACACTGAAAAAAATGCTCTAATTAAGTTTCTAGCTTCAAAAGTGTTCTTGAGATCTCTCTTGCTAACTCTTGCACAACTTTGAAAACTTAGCATCAAGTGAAGAAGCTGCTGTTAAACATGAACCAAAAACCCCCTTTTTCAAAGTCTAACAATTTTATAATCCTCCCTTTTAGTCTAAAGGCACACAAAACCAGGTCTTACCAACAACATGGAAAGGATGTCCAAGTTGCCACATGACCATATCCTCCTTCCAGACATTCTAGCACACCTTGAAAATTTTTAAAAATTTCTTAACTTTTAAAATCCAGTGTAAGTTATTTGTCCTTCTCAAAGTTACAAGTATACATCCCAGAGCTTTTAAGAGACTAGGAATCTTTGGATCCCTAGGCTTTAGATTTCAGAATAAGTAGGAAAATTTCTGTCAAGTTGAATTAAGTCCCATGTTGTCTTCATCTCATAGGACCATCCATATCTTTCTAACTGAATCCATTTTACAAATCCAGTCTTTCATCCGGGCATTTTGGAATATTTAGGAAAAGTAAACAGAAGTAAAAGCCGTGTAGAACAAGCTAAATTCAAACAGCATGAAGTCCTTCCAAAGTACTCCTAAAAAGTAAAGAAAAAAAAACCCTCCTACTTTGTTAAAATAGGATGTAGTAGACAAAAGTAATTGCTGTAAACATTATTTTGGCCTTAGGATGTTTTACATTCTGTGTTTTTCATGCAATCAGGAATCTATGCTAAATTCTGAGTTCATAATAAATGCCACTATTCAGACAAACACTGCCTACTGCAAGAATTGCAAATGTGCCAAAAACTCATGTTCAAGAAATGAAATACAGCTGTCAAGTTCAATATCCTCACTGCCAATTTTGCTTACTATAAGTTTTCTATGTTACAAAGGCAATCAGCTAGACACATACATCAATATACAGAACTGTAGATGGAATTTTTCGTGAAGGTGGTTTATCCAGAGGAAAGGATGTACTGTAAGTTATTTGGCTTCTGACTCTTGTATTTCAGCTGTGCTACAAGGTGTTGACAAAAGCATTAAAGCACAATATTAAAAAAGAGGAAGCTTCTTCCTAATTCTGCTTTACAAATTGCTTTCCAGATCAGATTTTACCTGGTATTACAGACAAATTTATCAGCAGCTGTAATCATGGAAAAAGCTGGGTATTATGACTAAAGCAGGTATAGTGATGGAAAGAGCACTGAAAAGGAGTTTGAAGGATATGTGCTCATGACTTACTGTTTACACAATGCAGATTTTGCGGAGGAGACATGTAATCTTGTTATTACAAGTGCGAAAAATGCTCCCAGCAGATCCTAAGCTGAATTTTTGAGCTGACGTGCAAAAATCTAACTTCAACTATTTTAAACATCATTTTCAGGTGTTAATCCTGTAATCCAAAAACATTCAGCTAGCAAGAATGCAGCTAGCAAAGGTTCTGCCATTAAAGCCTGTGGTTTTCACAGTTGTTATTTAAATTACAATGTTTTCTGAAGAACTTTGCAAAGAACTAAGTTGTGCTGTGCTGTGCACTGCCTAAAGAACATACAAATCCCTGCTTTGAAACCAACAAAAAATATAAAAGACACAAGAAAATATAAATTCTCATCTCTGTTTTACAACTGGAAAAATTGTATAAAGGCTGTAAAATATAGGGTACTTAAGAGATGTTAGAAATTCAAGACCTCAGCTTGATCCTGTGGCAGGATCTATGAACAAAACATCACCCTCTGACTGCAGAGTCATACGGGGGCACGAAGAACAGTCTGGAGGTAAAAGGTTTTTAAGAGGCTCCAGTTCCTAGTCCAAAGGAAAACGCTAGTAAGACGCAGGTTCAATTCATTCTCACATTTGGCTTTCACCAGGGTTTAAGGGGTATGCAAAAGACAAGCAGCAGGGCTTTTTCTTGTCTTGCTGTTGAAATTGTTTCCCCCTCATGACACAGGAATGGGCAACATACAGGGCGCTGTCTTGTTCATCAGACAGACAGATAAACATTTGAAGTTGAGGATAAAATCTTAAATGTGATACCAGACTTTAAGTTCCTGGAAACAAAAAAAACATCCAACCAAACAAAAAAAACTTGCTTCTTTGAGATGTAAATATACATACTATATTCCTTTTCCCTTATATTATTTTCTTCTTTGAGGGTAACACTAATCCGTTTCCTCTTTTCAGCCACATTCAACTTATTTTGGTACTTGTATCCTTTTCTAAACAGTCCATATCAACCCTGTCTTCTTGTTGCAGGATATAGCACTCAAAGAAGTGAACCTTCGCCTCCTATCCCATTGGCCTAAAAACAACACTGAGTGAGATTTTTCTGCAAGTGACTATCTCTTCTCATCCCCCAAAAATCAAACAACCAGTTCAAATGGAAAATTCAGCTTTTCCCTACTACACATAACTGTGTGCCTTGCTCCATCCTCATTACTCAGCCCAGGAACACACACAAAACATTGAACTCCAGCCTTTCAAGACCAACTTTAAATAGACAATTTACTAATATATCTACACAATACAAGGTGAATTTTCCCTTAAATTGGAAAACTTACAGACCTGTTTGCTTCTGGTCTAGCGGCCAGTAAGTCCATTCTGTAGCTTGACTGTGCAATAGCTCTATCAAAATTCTATTAGTCCATTTTTATTACATACTTATCTTACTGTTATTCAAAATATTTTGTCTATATTTCAGCAACATTGCCACTAAGTATAATAACTTAAAAACTTGGTGTTGTCTTTGCAGTTAACTGTTAAATTTTGTTTAAAAATAACTAGGCATCTCTGTGCTCCAGGACAACTTTTTTTCTAGGAAGAAAAGCAAGAAATTAATTTCATCTGCTCCCTCACAATTGCTTAGAGGAAAAAACACCCACATTACATCAACAGTTAGGGATTCCACTTTCCGTGAGTAACTACCTGCATAAGCATCCTCTCATTACATCTTCTTTATTAAGGGAGAAATAATGGCTTAGAAACTGTATACCCTCTGAAAGAAGCAGCTTTGTTAGAAACACTGGCAGTGCCATCCTCCCAGGTCTCTCCAACTCCTCATCCCCATAACACTGCTCAATCACTGACACTTCTGTAATAAAATAGTCTTTCAAATGCCAGTGTGCCCTTCAAAAATGTCTTTATTTCTAACAAGAAGAGAATTTAAAAAGAAAGGACCTTTCACTTTCAATACACTTTACAAATCTGTTCCTTCTCCTAACAAATCTGTTGTGAATCTGTTCCTTCTCTTTTTCCTCAGGTAGGTGAAGTATAATCACCATAAGAGAAGCACAGTTCTAAAATGGCCTAGTCAAAGGTCATTGAGGCTTTGTGCTGAAGCTGGTAGTAAATTCAGGCCTCTGTTATCCGTCCTTTAATGGGTAAATAACCAGGACTTTATATTTTCCTCTCTATATTAGTCTGCAGATTGCATTCAGCATTTTAATTTCATATGAATGTCCTCCTTTCCTTCTCAGATCACACATTGTCATTTTTTTGATAGACCTACTCTGTTATTTTAGTGGACCTTTTCCTGGAGTAACCCTGAACCAGTCGGAAACGTGAATTTATACTAACGAATGATTTACCTTATAGAACAGGGCATATAGACTTCAAAGCAAAGTAATAACCTACAGTGGATTAACATCCTTTGAGTAAACATTGGTCTTGACTGCAATGAAGACAAAATCACAAATAAATACACCTACTATAAAATATGGCTGTAGTAGATAATAGATATTACCACAAAGAGATATGCCATCTGTAAAACGTTGAGTCCGAAAGAGTGAATGGGAATCCACTATGTATAGAAACACGCCTTTTAAATAACAGATGGAAAGATGTAGCATATATTGAAATGCACTTTTATACATGCTATACTCCTATACACCCAAACAATTAGACAACAAACCTGTAACAGGACAATCTACAGGATAAATCATTCTATAAGTAATCTGATCACACATATCTGATCAATCCACAGCTGATTTCAATTCACATCTTATCATATCTGACTTGGCAAAACCTATGGACCCTTAATCATGAAGCAAACTGGTTTCCTAAGGCTCTCATGTTACACCATTACCATTACTTGAAAAAGAAAAGCAGATATCCTGTACAAACCAAACAGTAGATGAAACAAACATGTCAAACCGTTAAAAGTCAGTTCAGAAACTCAAAGATCTCCTCAACTACAGTTCTCTCAGCTTCTTAAAAATATCTTGAAGCAAAATAAAAAAAACAACTTATAAGAAAATCTACATCTACTGCACTATTGCATTCCTACAGGTGAAAAGAGGAAAATGTTTCTCTCCTCTACTCTTGCAGTTTCACTGGTGACAAACCACTTGCAGTGATATTTTCAGAAATATTTATCAGGTTTGATGTGCAGAATTGAGATTCAGTAAGATGCGTCAGCAATAGCACCCTTCTCTTAGTGGATGATTCTACTTGTTTCAACACATACCGCTTCCTTCCTAACAAACAAACAAACAAAAAAAAAATGTTTTCAAACAACATACTAAATTAATCACACTAAACTCTTACAGCAATCACAAAATTAGCTCTTCCCCGTTCTCGAGCCATTCTGAAACACAAATCCTAGACCCAGTGATACCTGGTCAGCTCTATCTGCTGCTAAACCCCACACCAGTATCTTCCATCCAGTGCAGACCCCACCCCCCTGCCTCCACTTGTATGTGGAAAAAGCCTATGAATCAAATTAGCCCAGTTACCTCCATTTTCTGTAAACCTAATCACAACTTGAGACCTGGCGTCACCAGGGCACTTGGGCAATAGAGCAGTAAAGAAACAGGCAACGTGGTCTCAACCCAGCCTGTCCCTGAACTCTCAAATGTAGAGATCAACTCATGAAATCAGCTCCTCCTGTCCCACTTACCTGAGCCAAAACTAGACACCCAGCCTAGACTTAGCCTTTGTGAATCAGCCTAGGTCACCTCATTAGTTGCAATCTGTTTCTTCCCACTTGGACCTTAGTTTTTAAATCCAGTCCTTAAAAACTGACTTAGTTAACTAAGTGGAGTTAGCTAGAGCTCTTAGCCAATTTTCAGTTTTACTTAACTTATAATTTCAAAGACATATTTTTATTCTACACTTTACAGAAGAAAAACAAAAACAAATTAAAGCAGTGATTCATTACAAAGCCTCTGTTGGCTATAATTGCCCTCTTAATATTGTTATGCAGTTTCCTTGGGACCCAGGAACTCTTACAAATGTGTTCAGTTTTCGGGTATTGCTATTGCTCAACTGCAGGCCACAAATGTTGTAGAAACTACTGTATGGAGCTTTAGCATTTTATCTTTAATTTCACCTATGGAACCTTTAGGGGAAAAAAAAAAAAAAAAAGAGGCTTTGAATAAAATTTGGGTGACTTTTTCTTTTGTTTAGCATTTTCTTCGCTCTGAAATTGAAGGTTTCGAATCTGTGTCCTCTAGAGGTTATTATTTCCTTTCTGTAAAGACAGTAATTTTAAGGAGCCCTGAAAAATCGACTTGTTTTTTCTTGTGTTCACAGCATACAGAAATTCGTCAGCTATGTTTATAGATTGCTACATGTACACAATATTTAACAGTGTTCTTGCCTGTATCTGGCGCAGAGAATCTGGGACTGCATGTTCAAAACCTGTTCATCCATATGAATGATTCTTTTTCATTTGGATATTTAATTGTAAATTGTTTGATTATTTTTCAAGTCCAAAAAGCAATTTTATTTTCACATGTGTGTTTTTTTAAAGTAGTGGGAGTATGAACTGCCAGTCAACACCACCCTTACAATACAAAATACACATAAAAACTTGAACAAAGTTACGTTTGACAGGATGAAATGCTAAGTTACATTAAATTATCTTCTTTTCCTCAAAATCTAGGCTATATCATAATAAACCGTAAAGAAAACCAGGTAACTGTGTGGAGGAATTTCTAAATAGTAAATTTCGGGGTTTATAGCTGGGTAAAACTCACTGACTGAAAATATAATTGCCCTCCTGTATGACAATCTGAAAAAAAAGCATTCAGACATCTAATTCTAAGAACAGGCTTGCTCCAGCCCAGCAAACATATTTAAACTAATATCTCTGCTTACCTGCTTTGCTCTTTTCTGTTTTTCATGAATATTTGAAAATACTGGATAGTTTTACCATTTAAATATAGAATTTTCCCTTTCTCTGAACTGCAGGGCACTGATTTCTGTCCAAAAACCTATGGGCATTTGGAAAATATCTATTCATGCACATATAAGCCTGATGCAACAAATAATTTATACATACTCATATATATTTTGTCAAACACTTAAAATATTTCAACTCAAAATTTTTCAATGCATTCTAGATATTTAAGAATCTGTTTAGTAACATTTTTTAGGTGCTTCTCCATAAGTGAAAATTGTAATAGCACCTGGTGCTCTATATGAGTCAGAGTTATACTGGAGTATCAGGAGGGTGAAAGACAGCCACACCTCTTCCCCCTACACTGGAAGGAGCTGGGCCACTTTTCCAAGCTGCTGACGTCAAGACTCACCAGGAGATAAAAGCTAAGGAAAAAGATAGTGACAGCTGGCTGAAGGTTTTCTGCAACGTCTCACCTTTTCTACCAGGAAATAAAGCCATAACAGCACCCAGTGGAGGGCAAGAGGAGCATCAGGACAAAGTAAGAGTTTTCTGTTCATTTTTTCTCCTATTATTAAGATGCCTAAGGAGCAGGGAAAAAGCCTGTTAGGTTGCCTTCCAGAACATGCATTCAAGCAGTTTGTCCCATCCAAAGAGGGTTTTACATTATTACATTACCCAATGTCCTTATCACAATCCAACCTTCACAACTGAGGAAGCTGAAGCAAGTATTTGGAAATGTTTTAGTCTCCTCTTTTCAATCTGGTTTGCATCCATATACCACCTCCATCCAGGTGAGATCTAACCAATGCCATTTACTAGAGGAAAGGGAACACTGAGAAAGGAGTATATGTTGAAGAGATTTACATGGATGACAAACAATGGATTCATTAGGTATGATTTGGGAGGCTCTATCTGCTTCTCTTTTCAGAGCAGGACCAAACAGACAATATCTTCCTCAAAGGGCAACCACCAAAATGCATGTAATACATTAGGACAGAATGATGCGCGTTGGCAGATCACTGTAGTTACTTACATACAAGCAAAATTCAGGGCACCTTTAACCCTCTCTTCTATTTAACACATTGTCTGGGAAGGACACAGACTGTAACAACTGGTGTACCATTTCTTTTGCTATTACCCTTATGCTTGAGAAGTCAGGAGAGCTTTTTCCACACCAGGATTCAATACTTTGGGAGAAGAGAGCATTTTGCCTCTTATGAGAATGGAGAGGATTAAAATTCAGGAGATTAAAAAATGATCACACCAAATAAGATTGCTGTTTCCCTTCCCCATTTCTTATTTTTCCTTAAAATATCCTAAAATTCCATGTGAATCCACAGCACGACTGTAATCTGAACACACCCAGAAAGCATAAAAAATAAGTGCACAAAATATTGTACATTAACCATTTGAGTTACAAATGACGAAGCAAAGTATAACAGTCTTCATTTCACAAGTAGTCACAGACAACATGAAGGACTAAATAGGCAGCTCCTATAGAATCATAGAATGGTTTGGGTTGGAAGGGACCTTAAAGATCATCTAATTCCAACTCCCCTGCCATGGGCAGGGGCACATTCCACTAGACAGGTTACTCAAAGTCCCATCCAGCCTGGCTTTGAACACTTCCATGGATGAGGCATCCACAACTTCTCTGGGTAACCTGTTCCAGTGTCTCATCAGCCTCAGAGTAAAGAATTTCCTCCTAATATCTAATCTAAATCTACCTTCTTTCAGTTTGAAAGCATTACCCCTCGTCCTATCACTACATGCCCTGATAAAGAGTCCCTCTCCATCTTTCCTGTGGGCTCCCTTTAGGTACTGGAAGGCTGCTATAAGGTCTCCTGGAGCCTCCTCTTCTCCAGGCTGAACAACGCCAACTGTCTCAGCCTGTCTTCATAG
>VYXH01007418.1:16489-28317 GCA_013397275.1 Burhinus bistriatus | reverse complement strand
AACCATCCCCTCCCTCTAGAGTATCAACCACACCACTCAGCTTGGTGTCATCCACAAACTTGCTGAGGGTGCACTCAATCCCACTGTTCATGTCTCCGACAAAGATATTTAATAATACTTGTCCCAGTACCGATCTCCGAGGAACACCAGTCATCAGTGGCCTCCACCCGGGCATTGAGTCGCTGACTGCACCCCTTTGAGTGCAACCATCCAGTCAATTCCTTATCCACCGAGTGGTCCACCTGTCAAACCCATGTCTCTCCACTTTAGAGACCAGGATGTCGGGCGGGACAGTGTCAAATTCTTTGCACAAGTCCAGGTAGATGATGTCAGTCACTTTTCCATTATCCACCAATGCTGTAACATCATCATAGAAGGCCATCACTGCGAAACTTACAAGAGGAATGAAACGTACAAACCTCAGCTTTCAGCTGCATGATCATAGGGACATCTTCATAACAGAGCATTAAATATAAGTATTTTGAAAATTATATTTCTGCAAAATTTCTTCCACACATGTAATAGGTCCCTATTTTTTTATTGTGGGACAGATTAAAGACTTTCAGAGAGTAAAAGAAAACAAAATAAATGCAGAAGTATACCTTTCCATCCCCTCTTCTTTAACTGGCATTCATTCACTGAATGTTGGATGCAATTTGACCACAGGAACACAAAAAGCATCCTAGAGGTTGGTTTCATAAGATTCAAAAATATTTTAACTCCAACATTAATCCCAAAAGCTCTTTCCTCCCCCCCAAAAAAAAATCAAAACAAAAAACCAATACACATACCAAATATTACTACAGTAGCTATACCAGTAAGCAGCTATGCCAGTAGTACTTTTTTACTTGTACTTTTATTAACCACTGGGGTCAGATAAGCATATCTGCCGCAATCTTAACATGGTCATTACATGATGAAATATTTTTGGATCATATGGATTGCTGACTAACTATCCTTTTAACTATGTTTTTTTTCTAAATAGGTTGATGAACTATTGCATTTTATCATATTACGTGCCCACAGCGACCCTGTGATGTGTCAGCTTTCTTCTGTAGCTATGGTCACTGTTTCAGAACTTGTTCTATTATAGTTAAAATCCCATAAGTATATTACAGGAGTCTGACAAGGCTCTAAATATACTTTTATAAAAAGCCTGAGGAGCAGCTTTATACTTAGCCTTCTTCCATGTTTTCATCTTGGCTTGAATTTTTAAGATTCACAAAGCCAGAATCCGTTCTGTACAAAAGCAGACATGGACCAGCACTGAAACTCTGCATGGAACTATCTAAGTCAAACCTCAGACCAATGTTTCATATGGAAACAGCCCACTTTGGCTTTGTATAGACAGGAGAGAGGTAAGCTTTCAAAAATACAACATCACTTCAGCAGTAAAATCCAACATAGGCAGCAGCTAATGCCAAGCCAATAGCATAAAGTACATATATAAGGGTTTTAACACATCTTTTTAAATACACCTGTTTTCCTCCTAGTATTGACATAGTCTCAATATAGTGCCAAGTTATATCAAGGATAGAATCAGCTACAGAGGAATATTCCTTTTAAAACAAAATTAACCCATCCTTGACTGCACAGGTTCTTTCCTTCATTATTCTCATATAAACGTTTCAAATTACTTTAATGAACTCTTGGGTTTTCCTCTATATTCTCACCTTGTTGGAGGTCTGATGTCACATAAATGGCATGGCTTATATTTGTAATATTTTTCTTGGTAGTAAGCCAGTTTGAAAGGGACCTGGTAAATACTCATTTTAACTGCACTCCAACATCCAGAATTCTTTGTGTGTGACCTGGCATGAAAACACGAAGTCTCCAAGACCAGGAAAAGGGTTGTTCTGCAACCCAGAACATTTCAGGGATCCTGTTAAAATACCAGTTCTCCTTCCTTTTCATCAGCAACCCATTAATATCAGCATGCCAGTGCTAGACATGTGGCAAGACTCTGGAATTACAGTTATTCATTGCAGTTGCTGATAGTTTTGATGCTACATAAACCTCTTTTCATTTTCCCCAGACTACTGCTTTACAATTGACATCCTGAATAAAACTTGTTCTAGGTAAAAATTTCTCCTGAAAGTTGAGGTTTAAGTTTAAGGAAACTAAAATTAAAAGCACTGCCACCAGAAAAAATTTAACTTACATCAACATGTCCAAATACTGCTCCATCACCTAAATTTCAGGAGAGACAGAAATAAGGACATGGTGCAAGCTAATTTTAGCATTTTAAGCCTCAGAAGAAATCCATGTATTTCTCTTACAGAATTTGAGATATCAGAGATGTTGTTGCCACAGTTTTATCAAGAAAAAAGAAAAGAAGAAAAAAACGATAACCACAAACAGACCTCTAGTGCCCCAAGAAATCTTGTAACTCCAGAGAGAAACCACATAGCCACACCAACTCCCCACCACAAAACCCTCTGAACAGCTTGCAGATTTCACCAATTAAACTAATCTCAAAATGGTCCACTTTGACCAGGTATGAAGTATGATGTTTCAGATAATTACAGAAAAAAAAAATCATTTTGAGCCTGACAAAGTCATATTTTTTACTTCAAATATAATTCAAATAAAGCTTTTAGAAAAAATAAGAATAGTTTTGAAAATGTCTAAAAGGTCTAGAAGTAAGCTTTTCCTAAGAAGAATTTTCTTCTGATGAGTAGACATTACTTTAAAAAATGTTCAGCTGTAGCTTTAAAATCCTTTACTAAAATTGTCTTTTAGCAACAATTTTTGTCCAATAATTTTCTGGAGTTCATATTCATATACCCATCTAGTAAGGTCATTTTTCCAATATCAGGGTGCAGTCGCTTTTATATTATCTATCTGAAATGTTAAGCACATCACTTTTCAGCTTGTTGTCCCCTGACTGCTGCAGGTCAGTCAGTCAAGGGAAGTGCAGAAACTACTGCCTGTCTGATTAATTCTGTTGTATTTCTCCCTCTGAACAGCAACCAAGCATCAAGTTGTCCTGATTCTTTCCTTTATCTGTCTTTTCTAGCAGATAAAAGCATTCTTCATTACGTGGCTGTTCAGTGTCTAATGAATTCCTCAGTTACTGTAACAAGAAGTTAGGTTTCCAAATTGTATTAAAAGTTAATGGCAGTCAGGTAACCCCTTGAAAAAGCCAGTCATCAAATAACAAATCCTTTCTACACTACAACCTCACTATGATTAACCCAGAGTAGATATATTTAAAGTGTGCCATTGAAGATGCGTACATTCTACAACCACACTGTTTCAAACAATTTTAAATCAGGAAAATTGAATAAATAAAACAATGCAAAGATAAAGTCATTTCCTGGTCTTTAATTCAAAACCCAAAAATACAAAGTCCTTGTTTCAGTATGCTCATTTACTCTTAAATGCAAAACATCATAACAATGTTACGACAATTGCCAAAAGTATCAGAGACTGAATACAGAAAAACATTTTTCTAATAAAAATGTAAATATAGCATAAGCTTCTAGGTTAAAAGAAAAACTGAGTTCCTTCCTGTCTGTGTGCAGCTTGTATTTGTTCTGTATCTTAGTTTTGCTTACTACAAATTAAGCACATTCCTGGTAGTGCATAATTCATATTCAAAATCACATGCTAAAACATCTTCTTTCTGCCTCTGTAATTGAATGCTGAGGTAATGAGAGCAAGTAGCTTTCAAATATAGAAGGGATCTTTTTTTAATGACTTCTACCTTAGCCCCACATAAGCGTATACAGGTGTATGGGTGCAAGGCTGTAATAACAGCTTATTATTGTAAGGGGCTACAGGATAAGCGTACATTTTGTTAGCAAATGAAAATGCTTAAGCATTTATGAAATATGCAACATGAAAATAGGGAATTTAGAAAGCAAGCAGAGAGCTCACTTGCTTATAAAATGAACTTCAGTAGGAACCTAAATACCAACATAAATATTCAAATAAAAGTCAAAGGTTCTGACCCATCTAGCAACTGCTCTTTAATCTTCTGAAATACTTCCTCATGAAGACTCAGCAAAGGTTGGTTAGCATCTCATAGAATTTATCCCTAAACAAGACAATTTCTACAAAAACATATTTGTAGACAGGTCATTAAATATAATGCTGACTTAGATGTGAAGAGCATCTATTTAAAAAAAAAAAAAAGGTTATATTAAAAGTTTGAAAATCACTCACCTCCAGGATAAACGCTGCCTTCAATTAATCATTGTAGTACAGCACAGAAATTCATAGGTACTGAAGAGCTTACCTGTTGACAGCAGTCTTCCACTAAACAATTTGAAAAGCCACTGTATAAATCGCAGGTGAAGCATTATGCTTCAGTGGCAGTGCTTATAATGAGCCTTTAGATGTGATATCTGGTGCCATTATCTGCGAGTTAAAGGTTAGAAGTAAAAGACAGAGTGGGAGAACATACCAAATGTAGAGGTCTTGTTGCCTTTCTAAGGACTGTTTAGACACAGTCTCCAAATCTCCAAACACAAGTTGATTCATACGACTGATTTCCTAGGTTCACTGGGATCACTTAGACCAAAGTTACAAATACACAACACAAACGCTTTTTAGCAGGAGCACGGCTGTAGCAAGAGGATTCAGAAAGCCAGGTAAGTAAGGGGGAGGAAGAGAAAAAATATTTGGAAATTAATTTCTGTCTTTTACACTGGCACACCATTTTTTCTTTGAGAGATCTTGCAAAGGCAGCTTTTTCTCATTGAAATATACAGATGTCAGATATCAAAAGGATAACTTTCTAATAAAACTTCAGAGAAAAATTAAACTGTTTTCACTTCAAAATGGTCCCATGCATCACTCTATGCACCAGTCTACTGTAGTAAATTGACGTGAAATTATTGACACTGCCTATTACAATGAAGCTGTTATTCTTTCCTTGAAAAAAAGAGTAGTTTGACAAATGCGGCATTTTTCCAAACATTAGTCAAGCAAAATGATCACTAAGACACTGAGCTGTGACCTTTGCTGCCTCCTTAATTCTCCAGCCAAGTGAAAAACTTTAAACACTTAAATATCAAATTTTCTGAAATTGAAAGGAAAGCTCGAAATGTCATTCATTTGTTAAAAAATTCTTCCCTTCTTCATTTCCCTTTCCCTACCACGACATAGCTCACCCAAGCCCACGGCAAAAAGGAAGGGGTGTTTCTCAGCGCACTCGCCGGTCAGTCATTTCTTCAGGACTTAGTGTAAGTCAGGATGAGTCTGGCTCCCCTCTATTTCCTCTAAAAAAACACTAAGAGAAATAAAACAAAACACGTAGCCGCACAGGGCTAGTTTTTGGCTATTATATTACATAGTAGTGTCATACTTATACATGAAGTCTTGCCTTCATATCAGCTCTTCATAGAATCAAAAAACACACGCGGCCCAAAGAAAAACTGGTTTCTGCAGCCCACCTGAGCTACACGGAGGGTGGCAGTATTATTATAACTATGTCAAAATCCACAAGCAGGTCTTTCCGTTCAATGCAATACATATGACTGTTTAATTCGCAAGTCAAAACAAAACTAAATGAAACAATTACTGGCAGTTTTGTATAAATCCACTCTTCCATTATTAAATGCCTCATTGAAAGAACTGACATATATGGGGTTAGTTTAAAAAAAATTTATTTGTTCAGATGAAAATTCTGGAAACACTTGGTTGAGTCAAAAGTAACAGTATCAAACAACACTCCACAAGCCATATCTGGGACTGATGTAATGCAGTCATTATTTGTGGCACCTAGCCATATAGGACTACGAACAAACTGAAGCATGGATGCAAGAATAGGCTTTGTTTAATTCCTCTGATGGATATTATTGGCTGAGATGGGATAGTCTGCTAAATCACCCACTCCATTCCCACACCAATCCTGAACTGGTGTGTAAGCAGCACATATAATACTGCTCTTGTCCACTCAGTAGAACAACGTGCTTAAAGAACCAGGCTTTCTGTTATCCAGCAGAACTCATTGTTATAATCTGATTTCCCCTGTATGTTCAGTCCAAATTATGCAACTTCTTTTTTTCTCTCCTTTCTTTTTCTTTCCTATTTGTAGAAAATATAACTGCATGTCAAAAAACACTAGTGATCTAGTCATCCCACAATTTATTCCGAGGTACCTCATGCTGCCCCACTTAATATCAAAGGCCTTGAATTGTCTTTTTTCTTCCCGTTTCTCCCCCTCTTGGTAACTTTCCTTGCACATACATGTTCAACAATCATGCTGACTAGCACATTTCTCTCAACAGGCATACAAAATACATACCCTTAAGACTGAGAAGGGTCTAAAGAGTTTAATTAAATTTAATAGGGGCATGACTCAGATGCACATGGCATTATTCACCAAGTTGTGTAAATGACATGTTACATTGCTGTTACATTGCTTACTAAAACAGAAATATTTTGTTTGCAGCTGGGACACAACTGTATTTTTAGGAAGCAAAGTGCCTTAAGGTGCACAATGGTAACATGTACCCATGGACTTGAGCTATTAAGGGATGACTTAAAATACAGGAACAGAAGCATACAGGGAATACTGTGGTTGCTAAATCCAACTAACGACTTGCTAGTCTACTCGCTGTACATCATCCCACTAGCAGACTTCATCATGTTTTATCATCTTTTTGATCACAGGCAAGGCGTACTTTATTATATTTTGTAGGAAAAAAACTTAGAAGACACTGAGGAGTAAAAATACTGAAGCATGGATTGCAGTGAAAGAAGATTAAAAGCATACCTGGGCTCAGGGCGGGGTTTGTTTTGTTTTGTTTTTTTACTTTTTCATGTTAAGTCACCGCGAAGTCTAAGGAAAAGATTCAATTTCTAACCAAGACTTTCAAAACTCCTAACACAAAACACATGCTTATCTAATAGCCACACAAAATTCCTTAATCCTTGGGACACCTAGCAGCAATAATTAATAATTTACATCCTCTGATATTTCCACAAAGCTCTAGTAGTATCCACTTCATGCATCCAATGTGAACTTCTACACCAAGAACAGAGATTAACGCATAATGTATTTTAATGCATAGGTTACATTTTTATTAAGAGAAGAAATTTACAGGGACATGAGACTGGAACATAATACTAGTAATCTAATCTAATTATCAAAAATTATACTTCGGCCTTTTGAAGGATATGTTCATCAATCAATTCTGCCATCAGTCATAAATGATAGATAACAGAGTATTCCACATTGCATTATCAACCCAGTTATTGCTGGAAATACGAACGGCACAATATTTTTAAGTCTCTGAAATTTGGCATACAGGTCTAAAAGAGGAATGAGATAAAATTTCAAATCAGTTAGACACCATAAAAGTAGAGTTCGATTCCCTCTTTTTCCTTCATCTTAAGAAGGCAAAACCCATTAGAAAAGAGTTGTTTATTGGGGTCACACAAGAGAGCAACAAGCAATATTGTCAGAGATCATATAACTTCTCAGAAGCTGTACAATCAGAGCAGTACTAAAATATTCGTATTCCCTGTGTTTATCTCTTGACCTCTTGTGGCTCTTGTTTCATCTGCATTTGGATCTCACAAATCCTTCATTCTCCTCACCTTTGCACATGTCCAGATGAAAACATGACTGTAGGATCCAGATGTAATATCAGTTTGTGAGTAATCTGACTTTGCCTGCTGCAACAGGAGAAGAGGAAGTACAGCTTCTTTCCTGACATATGCACATATTCACATATGGCCTGTGAAAATGTGTGAAAATGCTGACGGCCTAAATCTCTAGTGAGCTGCAGGTTATGAATGCTCAGTAACTTAAGCAAATTTAGTCTTCCTTTCACAATTTTAGCAACAGACATCTCCAGTGCAAGGCCTTCCTCTTGCTAATTTTCAGCCCTTCTTCACAAAGAAATTACAGGGGCTTAAGACTTTCATGAAAGAAAGGTCATTAGAACTGCTTTAAATTATACTTTTCCCCATACACCTGAATTCTCAGAAATGGGTCTACAATTTTGCATGAATCTTTCCTAAAAACATTTGGTTGAAGTCAGGTGCCCACCACGGTAAAAAGCTAGCCCAAAGTCTTACCTTCACCAAATTTGTAAGTAAACAGCAGCTCTGCAGAAAAGGGTGGGGCAGGGGCACAGCTGGTAGACACAAAGTTGACCATGAGCCAGCAATATGCCCTTGCAGTAAAGAAGGCAAATGGTATCCTGTGCTGCATTAAACAAAGGATTGCCAGCAGGTCGAGGGAGATGACCCTTCCCCTTTACTCAGCACTGATGATGCCATGCCTGGAGTCCTGTGTCCAGTTCTGGGCTCCCAAGTGCAAGAGAGACATGGACATACTAGAGCGAGTCCAACAAAGGGCCACAAAGATGATGAGGGGTCTGGAGCATCTCTCTTATGAGGAAAGACTGAGAGGGACTCTTCAGCCTGGAGAAAAGCAGGGTCAGGGGGATCTTATCAACGTATACAAACACCCTAAGGGAGGGTACAAAGAAGACAAAGCCAGGCTCTTCTCAGTGCTGCCTAGNAAACACTTTTCCTTGTGCAGGTGACTGAGCACTGGCAGAGATTGCCCAGAGAAATGGTGGAGTCTCCATCCCTGAAGATATTCAAAAGTCATCTGGACAGGCTCCTGGGCAACTGGCTCTAGGTGAACCTGCTTGAGCAGGGGGGATTGGACAAGATGACCTGCAGACGTCCCTGCCAACCTCAATCAGCCTCTGGTTCTAATTAGAAGGGGAGAGAGTGTCTTATTATTTGAAACAAGAGGAACCTCAATGATATGACAGATGATGATGTAAAAGGAATATACCTTCCTGTGGCTTCATGCCTTCAGTTGATAATATAACCAAGAATCCATTTTAACTACGACAAAGCTTAAAAGACAACTCCATCCATTAAAGTTACAGGAGTTTATCTAAGCTTTCCACAATAAGGTGAAATTTCTTTGAGTTTGGTCAGCTTTAAAATTACCAGCTGTAATTATGTTCATCAATACAATTCTGGCCATAATACTACCAAGATCCATAAGAAACACACTACAAAATTATTTTGATGGGTACAAACTGCTTTCAAGATGATTCTACAGGGAACAAGTAGGGGCATGGTGATATTTCAGTGCTGGCTGACTAGTTGAACTATATTAAATATACTACCTGTATTCTAATATTTTGTCATCTCATTTTTTTTCTACAGTCTCTCTAAAATGCTTCCACACTGAGGTATTTTGACCTTCTAACTGTAACATGGTTAGTTTTTCAAATGTAGGAATTGTGAGTGTATTCCTATTTTCAGTAGCTTTGACTGGCTTTGTTTCTGACTTTATTCAATAGAAGAGAAAGATATAAGCTCCTCTTGACAGTGCAATGAAACTCAGTGGATTTTTACTTGGTAAGTATTTTGTTGGAGAAAGGGTAAAGGTAGATACTTAACATAATTTACTATTATGTCACTACATGCAACTATTTTAGAAGAATGGTTTCTTCTCCACGTGAACTATTTCCCAATACACAAAATACCTCCACTTCACTCCCTCCCACCCTATAACATGTTTTGTGGACATAAAAAAGGGAACACTGTAGCAACCACACTATTTAAATAACAAATTGAATAGGATATAGCAAATATGAGGCACAAAAAGTCTAGGAGTACACGACAAGCATGAAAACTCAATTTACCAATGGTTTACATTTCCCTACACGCCTTCCAGACCTAAACCTGCTCATATCCAGTCAGCCCATTAAACACACGTGAATATGTCTGCACTTATCCACAAGGCTCATACATGAAGTCTTAACCAGAGCTAAAAGCTGAGTCTACTACAATAACTATTATGTCACAATGAAATTTAAAAAAGACAGTTTAGGTTCTTTTATTGGGGTAGCTACTATAATCTCTTGCACATTTTTAAAACTTGCAACAGCAAATTTTGGGAAAAAGAAAACCACCGTGAGAAGAATCATTCTAAGAGGAGAAGTTCCACTAAAACCCAATACATTGGTTTACAGACCTAAAGGAGGACAAAATTATAAAAACTGGTGATAGCCATTCCCTGTCAAAACTACGTGAAAAGAGGAAATTGACATTCCACAGGAACCCTGAACTGAGGATGCAGCAGGAACGCATGTCATCCTCAGCAAACTAGCACTTGATTCCAAAACACAGCTTGAAAATTGAGTTCAGACCTATAAATATTAATAGATCCTATTTATTAATAATTAAAAGACACAATTTGGTCCAGTTCCTGAAGGACTTACAAAACAGTAACAACAACAGCACACGATTTGAAGACTCAGTTTACTTCTCCTTCCAAAAAAAGGCAAAGGTTTTGTATGCTTCTTTTTATCATAATATGCCATGGCAATATCATCCAAATTTGAAATTCACGGTCATACTTAGTACATGAGAACAACCATTTTTCATCTTAACTTAATCTAAAAGTTAGGTTAATACAACACAGCATTACAGAATTACAGTAATTTTTAATATCATCTTTGTGATACATGCACATACCTGTGACTGCTTAGTAAAGCATAACTTTAATCCCCACTTATTCCACTATCTCGCATTACAAATGCTAGAAAAACAACAGGAGGCTTCCCGGGCTGATTACGTTCTTGGCCCTAGGAAATGCTGTCCGCGAGGACAACTGATTTTATTCACACTGTCACTGTGTAAATTCGAGACTAGAGGCAGCGCCAAACTGCTATTTCAAGAGTAACACTATCTCAATAACTGTAAAATTAACGTCATGTAACTAAGTATCCAACATAAAAGCCAAAGGAAACTAAACTGCCTGTTCCAGCTCCCAGGCCACTGCACTGCATCTCACTTGCTTCATACTGTTTCAAAAGTAAGCCTGAATATTCTTGTATTTGCATGTAAAAAAGAAGTAAGGAGGTATGTTAATTCCCCACAAAGAGGAGCTGCTTGCAAGAAAAGAGGGCAAGCAGGTGCACAGGGCCAGGATAAGCAGGGACAGAGCCGAGGGCCAGGGGAGATCAGCTCAGTCTCAGTCCTGGGAACAGAGTTGGTGGCAGGGTTAAAGGACGTGGCAGATGAGGTTTCCATTGCAGGATCACAGCTATTATTGCTCTAGTAGCCTTTCGCAGAAAGAGATACCAGACCCCAATAGCCATGGGTCTCTACAGGCCGATCTGTGCACCTGAGGCACATCAGCGCTACCAATGCACCCTGCAGGCTTTTGTCAACAACTTTTCCAGTGACACAGTCATGATCCAGTCCTGACCACAGGCCTGCAGTTGTAGGTTGGCATCATCCTCCCATTCTCATCCCCCACAGATCCCCAATGTGCTTTTGAATCATCTCCTTTGCATGGGATCCAGAAGTGGTGTAACAACAGAAGGCAAAGTAATCTAACATAAAAGTTTCTCTATCAAAATTAAGAACTTTACTCAGATCGCTAGGCTAACCTGCTTGTGGATGTACAGTTACCACAGAGGTTCAAGGGAGGAGAAAACACATGGTCAGGAGCACAGGAGGAGACCAGACATGTCCCATTCAGCAGCAGCCTGAAGTTATATGGAGAATAATGTTTCTAAGTTTATTTCAAGTGACCCTGTACTTTTTTTTTTTAATTAAGTTTGGTTTTTTTTCTTCAGACAGTTAAGCTAATGCCCTAAACACAAAAAGATCATCATCTTTACTGCAAATGTGCTATCACTTATTTAAAACTCATCTTCAAAATTTAAGAAGAAAAACAAATGGGAATGATTTAGGAGAGCCGTGTTCACACTTGCTTTTCTTTAGGGCACATACAAAGCTGAAAGTGAGTTCATTTATTGTCTTCAGAAGGCTGACTGGGGCATCAACAGAGAGGTTACTTTTCTTTTTTCCTTTTTTTTTTTTTT
>VYXH01007418.1:0-15768 GCA_013397275.1 Burhinus bistriatus | reverse complement strand
GCCCGGGCAGGGACGGAGCGTGCAGGCAGCGGTGGGGCGCACGGAGGGAGGCGGCGTCCAGGCGAGGATGCGGGTGTTCGGGGAGGGATGGGGCGTGCAGGCAGGGATGGGGCACACAGGCGGACACGGGGCATGCGGGCAGGGATGGGCTTTCCAGGGTGAGGCAGACAGGGATGGGGCATACAGACAGGGGTGGGTCACGCAGGCAGGGAGGGGTCCTGCAGGCAGGGATGCGGCACGCAGGTAGGCAGGGCAGCTTGGCATGGGTGGGACGCCGTGGCAAGCACAAGGCAGGCAGGCGTAGCCAGTCATGCAGATCCAGGGACGGGCCCCCTCCCGCCATGGTGCACGGGTCTGCTTTCTTTGATGTGCCCGCCTACTAAGCCTACGAGCGCTTCTAGGACACATGAGCTGAAACGCTGGTGTGCTGTGACACTTGCTGCGCACGTCTGCCCGGAGGTAAAGGCTGCAGGTGCTTGGCCTGGGGAGCAAAGCCCCTTCATACAGCTCTCTCAGCTGCCTTCAAGCCTTTGCTTGAAGGGGTTGGCCAGTACCTGCGACTTCAGCATCTGCTAATAGAACAGTCAAAATGCAAGCTGTGGCAATCAAACGAGAACATCGACCTAGCCAAATTTGTGTTGGCCGCTTCTGAGAGGTTCGTGGCAGTTCCTATAAGTCTCTTGTAAAACCACAAGAAAATGTATTGTTATTACACACGTTTCTAAAGCTCCCACCATGAGCGTCTGGGCACATGTATTTACATACTTGGATTATCCCTGGAAAATGCACACCTCATTGAAGAGCCAAATAAATCATATGGGAATCCTAAATAAAACTATATGTTGATAAAGCAGCATGTGCATGGACTAAAGACTGCCACATTTCTCTTCATCTTTTATGCGTTATGTCAGCCATTGTTGGGAAAGCCTTTGCCCTGTGCAGAGAAGGCATGTTGGGTTTCAGGCTCAGATCTCCACGTGAAATCAAAACAGCTCTTTTACACTGAGGTTTATAACCTATTTCATCTGATAACTCTCTACAACCTGTTACTTATACAACAAAGAGAAGTGCTATGCTTAACATTCTATAAATGCTCTTTCAAGTACAGCTACATAAAGCACAGTAGCTTAAAATGAAAAGTGCTTGTTTATTCAAGTACACCCAGGAATAATCTATGAATATGCATGACAGATGAACTTCTGGAATTTTTGTTTTCTTTCTAAAGACATACAGTTGGGCAAAGATGTAAACATTCTGCAGTTCTTGTTTTTATTAGCAGGTAATTATAGAGGTTAAGGTTCCTGTATGCATGGAGGAGTAGTGTGGTCTAAAATATGTCATAAAAGCTACATGATCCAAGAACCGCAATTTGGCTGAACAAAACATGACATCCAATTTGTCAGGAATAAGCTGTTTACAAGTTTCATGTTGCAAACTATGCTTATCTTTTAAGAAATGAGGAGGACATTTGCTGGCATTTACAACTGTCTGAAGGGCCTGAAGGTTCAAGGTAAAGCCAAGCTGTATGTTAATTGTCAGGAAGAGTTTTATTGACAATTGTTACTATTTATGTTATGAATTCTGTGTTATTAGCATATAAAATGTAAGATTTCTCTATTCCTACACATACTTTCTATCTACAGGTGATTTTACACTCCTTTGATATTGAAAGTGTACCACTGTTGTCTAACAGCGATGTAACAAAAGAAGAAAGTTATTTTTCTTACAGTTGTGTCTAGAAGAACAGTAGAGTTATGCAGTAATGACTGGGGGGAAAAAAGAGCTTTCTGAAAGTGTCTTCCCAATTAAATGGACGTGAAGACATTTGACAATACTATTTTTAACCAGAGACGAACTTAACACAACTTACAGAAGTATGCTTCTTATTCTTTTGTGAGAGTTACAGCAATATTGCCAGGCACAAGATATCAAATCTACACTGTCATCAGCCCAGAGATCTGAGAAGACTTAGAAAGATTTAAGATCTTTTAAGAACTAAGAAAAGATGAAGGCTTCATGTGTAGGGAGGGAATGTACGTAAGGAGATTTCCTAAGGAATGACTCTCCTTGTTCAGAAAAAGAGACGGGTTCACAACTTTGAAGTCATTTTTAGCATTAGCCAGAAGAAGGCAAATAATACGCTTAGCAAGGATATGCTTCTCTCCACATTTAGAATGCAGGCAGGGTACGCTCTTAGAAAATGTAACTTTTTCCTCCCAGCAACATTGCCTTACCATTACAAGATAGGATTGTTCTGTATCTCTTTCTGTTTCCTATGTAACTTCATTACTTCCTGCAGAAATGGCAATGTGTTTTCAAACACAGACTTGCAGCTCTAAATTCAGGTAGAGCCTTTGAGCAGACATAATACTTGGTAGGTTGATGTTAAATTAAACATCTGAGGCTTCACGCATCTTCCTACATTGTTCTCAGAATTTCACAGCATGTTTGGCCAAAATGCTCCTCTGCGCTACAATAGTGATGTCCCCCTGCTCTCAGTATTTCTGCAGGATTAATTCCAGGGGCCCAGGTTTTCTAGCAGCTCAGAAGCTACAAAGCAGGCCTCATCTCCATTTAGATATTCACAGTTTCCACTTAGGTGCTTGCATAAATAGAACTTGCATCAGTAAGCAGCAGCTTGTGTTCTAAGTATACAATCCTTTCATAAACATAGAATGTTGTTGTGATACTTTGGTCCTGTTTAGATGGTTGGGGGGTTCTGAACGTGAGAGCCCTCAGGTGTCTCACAGGGTAGGTAGACCCTTTGTTCCTGTATGACACATGCTGCTCAGTGTAGGCAGTGAAGAGCCCCAGGACTTTTCAAAGAATACAGAATATGTGTGTATAAATCCTCCCTTCTTTTCCTCAGCTGATTGCCACTGATACAATGATTTTCAGTTTGTTTGACAGTTTCCATTCCATAGGTAGAGTTAGCTCAGGTACAGGGTGCACAAAGTACATCGTATGACAAGTATCTTCACGTTCTTTTTCTTCTGCATTTTTAACTACACATTATTCAAAATCAGTAACAAGAAGCAAACATGATTTTTATTTATAGTTACTATCTGGCATGACTTTGACTTAAGTCTTAGAAGTTAAATAAATAATGACCAGTGGAGGAAGCATTTTATGCACAAAACAGCAATGTTTGAAATATTAAATTTGTTAGTGAGCTAAAATTCTCATTATTGAAAAGTTAATAATTTTTCTTAGAACATGCAGTTTTGATAGTGTAGTTCCATCCAGACAGTGAAGCTGAAGGGGATTCAAATTCTAGAAATATGCCTTTACTANGTTGGGGAGGAACTTCTTTCCTTTGAGGGTGGCAGAGCACTGGAACAGGCTGCCCAGAGAGGTGGTGGAGTCTCTGACTCTGGAGACATTCCAAACCCACCTGGACACCGTCCTGTGCAACCTGCTCTAGGTGTCCCTGCTCTGGCAGGGGGGTTGGACTAGATCATCTCCAGAGGTCCCCTGCAACCCCAGTGATTCTGTGACTATGTGCATCCATTAATCGGATTTCACCTGTTGGCATCTGGGCAGACAATCACCTTTTAACTCTATCTGCTCTGCTTCTCATTGTGATCTGCCTTTGGAGACACTTAGCCATCAATCACCTGATTATTCCAGAGGTGGTCTTTCAGAGTCTTCAGAATCAGGCCCTTTCAGAGTCTGTTTCAGAGTAACAGAATACAGTGAATTAGTAAAAAAGTCACAGACATTCAGGAATCAGCATAGAAAAAGAACAAAGAATTCATATGCAAATTTAACATTAAAACTACTTTGTATGAAAAGCAACATTATATCCGTACAGTAGCAGAAACTTATCAATGGGTTTATCTTTCTATATTCAAAGGTTATTGGAAGCAGTTCAGAGATAGAGAAGCCAGACTGAAATAACTAATTGGATGAAATGTTTAAGTGTTTGGAACACATAATCTCTCGATTTTTGGCTTGTTCAAAACTCAGAATGTAACAGCATTTGTTTTTCTTAACATATAAAAAATGACATCACAAACTGTCAAGAAGTTAAACAATACAGCACAACTTCAGGATTTTTTTTTTTTTTCTGGGGGGGGATGTGTGTTTTGAATACTCGTTTGTTTCATGGAAGAAAACCTGTTCTTTATATAAGAGCTCCCAGCAGAGACTGCATCTAAAACACTTAACATTCCAAAGTATAATAACACATATAAACTCTGTTGGGTGAGGCTTTCTGGGTGAGGCTTAACTAGCTATACAAGATCTAGGATTAATAACAATAAAAAGTTGTTGAAATTGTCATAAAGTGTTTAAAGACCTTCCCAAACCACTTACCATCTGCTGTTCCCCAGGGACATGCAGGAGATACTTAAAATACTGAGATACGTAACACTTGTGGAAGAGGCAGACTGATGCAGAAGTTATTTCTGATTCCCTTAGCACCTCATCTGTAGCTTAGAAGTGCCTATACTTACAGTGTAATCAGGAAACAGTCATATAGAATGTACTGAATTTAGTTTCAGACTACATTTAGTAGGACTACGTTTTTTCAAGGACCTATGGGCTTTTTAAGGTATTTCCTTTATCCAAATAAGGAAGCCCCAGAAGTGGAAGTCAACAAAGCTGCCAAAATACGTGGTCATGTCTATAGCAAGAAGTGCATCAATTCAGGGCAGTTCCAGGACAGCCTCCTCTAGCAGTTCTCCATCATCCTTCAGGGAAAAGGGATGACAATAGCAAAAAAAAGGCAACTCCCTTGACTTGTGAATTCAGCTGGTGATGTCAGACAGTGTATAAACTCAAATTGGTGGACAAAATCTAGTGGGTCTCAAAGTTACTTGGTAGTATCCTTTTACATAGGGCAAGGTAGACCCATCCCAGGAAAAGTGCTGCAACATCTCAGGAAAGGAAGCCTCTCCAAGATCTATTAAAAATCTGTTATCTGTTAGGATGAATCCTGTTCGTCATCCTGCACCTGCAATCCTTGGTCTCCTCTCAAGTGCTGGAGGAAGAGACAGGTGGTAGCAAATCTCTGTCACCTCCTTCCTCTTCCTCAACTCTTCTCAAGCGATTTAATCAATCAGAAAAGGGGATGGGAGCAAAATACCATCATCAGCATTTGAATATGCAATGTAAGAAGCTGTGGAAAAAGAGATTTATCATCTTGTTGACCTGTAAACAACCATTTGTGGTGTAGAATTCAGTATTTTAGCATGGTGCATTTACACCCTACTGGAAGATGGCATGAGAAACACTCTATTGATATGGGAGCTGTCAGGCAGTTACACATTCCAGCCCCAGCTACTGCAGTAGAGTGGCACTCTCTGACACGGCTGAAGTATTTGTTTGCATATTTTGGTGCTTTTTTCCTTCGTTAAAACATCATGCTAGCATAGAACAAGGGCATTTTTTTTTTTACTTTTGTGTACTTACAGCATACCTGGAAAACTCTTTCCTGAGGTTTGGTATTTATTCAAAAACAAATAATGGCAGTTTCTACATTCTGTCATAATATTTTACCAATATGATTTTTGGAGTTTATTATTTCATATTAGTCTTATTTGATAATAAAAATAAGCAGTCTTATTTGCCTCCTAAGGCACTTTTCAGTACTATGCGCTTTTGCTCATGATGTTCTCACCCTTAGTGAGATTAATTGTAATAGAAATAAAAATAGGCTTTCTCCCTCTAAATTAGATTATCATCTGCAGACCTCTTCTACTATACCAAACATACTAATGACTTCTATTAACCTGCTCCTTTGGCCTTATTTTGCAGCAAAATCCAGTCTTTTGTGACATACAATCTAACTGATTGATTTATAACAGCAGGCAATGAAAATGCAAGAAGTAAACATCAAACCCCTTTGAATTCCAAAGGCTTGATTAAAAAAAAAATAAATCTGTAAGCAGTTTCATCCACCTGTGTCCTTTGCACTGTTCAGATACTGGTAAATTACCATCTGATTCTCTTTTCAAAGCACGATGTTACCGAAATTCTAGTATAGCATCTATTGGCTTACTTGAATCCAAACCTGATCCCTAGCACCTGCATCCCTTCAAACTCTTACTCTCCAGGTGAAAAACATTCCCGAGCTGGTATCATTCAGTGACATGTCATAATCAATAAGTTGACTGGACAACACTGTCACTGTAATTCTCAGCATGAAACACTACTTATTTCACATGAGATGATAAACTGCAGGTTGGAGCCATGTGCCACTTTTACTATGGCAAACTGAAACCTAGCATCCTGAAGCAATTCTGTATTTAAAAATTTCCTCTAAGACTTTATCTTCACAGATTGAAAGGCAAAAGGCACCATTTAGATCACCTATGCCGACTTACTGTATAAGACAGGACATAGGACTTCCTGAACTGATGTGAACTACAGCTTTATCAATTTTATCCTCTGACAAACTTAAATGGATTTGATTCCCTGAGTCTTTCCTTAATCATTCATTTGGCTCTTTTCAGAGCCTTCTCTAGTTTAGCATCATGGATGTAAGAAACCAATCAGCAATACTTGCATCCCTGCTAGATACACTAGTAATATCAGCTATTCACCACTACTTAGTTTTCATTTTTTACGCATCCAGTGGTTGCATAACAATTTTTGGCCACTGTACCACTGGCTCATAGTATCAACTACAACCTACAAATCTTTGCCAGAGTGTCTGTTTCCTAGGTAGAATCTTCTATCCCGCAATATGAGTTGTGTTTCTTTGGAGTTACAGGTAGGAATATATTTGATTTAACAAAATATACACAGTCCCTTTCTACCTACCCTGCTTAGCAAAAAGTCCAAATCATTCTGTTACTCAAAATGATTACAGTCTGTTACTATACAAATTAAATCAGCATAATCCTCAGCATTTTGGAGTTATCTGCATGTTTTTATTGAATGATCAAGTTCCTTCCTGACAAGTTCACTTTGGGTAGATAGAGTAGCAGCTGTTTTGGAAGGGTTGTTCCTCTTTTCATCGTGTATTCCTTCCTTCTCTACAGAAGATGGATCAACTTTCCACAAAAGCAGAACTATTTACCTTATTCCTTGTCAGCTCTTTATAGCCATAATCTGTCTTCATTTGCTTACAGCACGGGAAGATTTTTTCAAGAGGATAACTTCACCTTTTTCCTCTTGTATCCTCCAAAAATCCTAGAAGTTATTTGTAAGCTCTAAGGTATTCTACGCACCATTGTCTTTGGACAGAGTTATTGAAAACCAAAATGTATTAGTGACATAAACCATCCTGTTTCAGCTTTTTTTTCATTTTATTCCAACTTGCTCTCTCCCAATACTGAATTTGTTTTCATATGTCAGTCTCAGGTATAGGGGAGCAGACCACCCACAATTCCTTAAGTTAAAAGGCCACATAAACAATATACTTTTTTGAAAACAGGGCCCATGAGAACTGTTCATGAGCCCTAATATTCTTTCCCACAAGAAAAATTTGACCAATTTTTGCAGAGTTACGTTTGATCAGCAGTTGGGTGAAAGCAGAATCAGGCCCAAAATCTTTGATGTGTCTAGGCTGCCTGTGTGGAAGGAAGGTAACTGTTGTATGGAAAAACTGCCAGCATAGAATATCTTCTTTTAACCTAACATATACAGTGTATGCATAGTAAAAACATTTACATTCACCAGTGGCATGCACAGATAACCAAACTACTTTTCTCCTTCCTCGTAATGATGAGAGAACAGCTCATGAGCTCATAAAGACAAAGCAACCTGAAAAGTGTATGCAGTCTTAACTATATTCTCCTTTGGCATCAAGAAACACATCACATCTCAGTGCTATAAGTGCAATGGAAAAATAAAATAGAAAACGTTATCGCTTCCTGTTCTGCACAAAAAGGAAGCAGTAGCCAATAATAATGCACATTATATCCTGACAGTTTGAAGCAGAACATTATGAAATTCAGCAGGTGCACATCAGACTTGCTGGAACAATGTGTGGAAAAAACTATTCTCTCCTTTTTAAAGCCACAGCAGTAACTCAGCATCAGTAATCCAGAGATGATTCAGTGAAGAACAAGCTCTGAACCAGGCATTTGGTCAGCAGCTTAGCCATAAAGCAAATCTACCTCCCTTTCTACTGACTGTCATTTATCTGATATTGTGTTTCATGAACAAGTAATTGAAGTGTGAAGTATTTTAAAACATCACCATTAAAAAGCTTGCCTTTCTTTGCCTTTAGGACAGCTGTTTCTTTTGGGTTGCATTCTCCTTCCCTGTATAGCCTGAAGTGAGGACCCTCCCACCTAGGAAGGGTCAGCAAATACCAGTCAGATGGCATTTGAACAGACTATCACTGCAGTTGCATCAGGTTCTATACAACATTGACATAAATGGCGACAGGAAAGCCAGCACTGGTAGAACTGAATAGAAATGTGTTTCAGATGGAAAACAAATAAGACAAATGTTAACAAGTTAATCCCATGGCCCTTGAAGCTTATTGATAAGCGGTGGATCAGATGCAGTCTTCTGAAATATCATTTCAGAAGTCAGAGAAGTTCAGTCATACTGGTGGGGAAGTAATCAGAGCCTGATAAGAAAGCCAGCAATACCCTCTTATCAGATATAAAAAGTCAGGCCCACTGTCATAAGTCATAGCTTGTGTTCATTTTTTGTGTATATTCATGTAAATGTCTTACCATGTTTCATTGCATTTTACCACAGGCTAAAACTCATTAGAAAACCCTAGATAATGTTTTTGCTTAAAGACTTCCATTCAACTTGTTGATATTCAGGGAGCAAGTCTACAGCTCCATATTACTGAGAATTTTTGTCTTCACCTTCTCTCACAAAGTTTTCAAAGTGAAACTCTCACAAGATGAAAAAATGTACTTTTTGAAATTGAAAGATTAACATGTTACAGCCACAAGATGTCACTGAGGCTAAAAAATCACTAGAAGGCAAAGTGGGCGAGACATATTGCAAGCAAAATAACTGTAGTTCTAAAACACAGTGTACAGAAGGTATCAGGGACAGGTTACATGTGTCAGTCTGCAGCTATCTGACAAGGACTAGGCAGATACGTGCACCATCTTGGCACAGAGTTGACTAAATTTTAGCTTGCATGGCTGCAGTCTGTCCAGCACTGATGGATGGAGCCTCAGCCAAGCAGGCTACTAATTTCACCTAGTATGGCAGCTCCTGCATAAATAGTTAAGAACAAGGAGTAGGAAAGATGAGCTCAGCAGCGGCTTTTCCCGTGGCTCTGCAGATTTGTGTTCCAGTAACTCTGGAGACTAACTCCTGCCCTGGAGAAAGCATACCGTGGACCAGGCTTCCTCCTCCTCTGCTACTGGAGTCCTATCAGTCAGGATAAGATCTCACAGTATGAAGTAAGGTTAGAACTCATCTTCCAGTCCTTCTTATGCCTTTTTTGAAGTACAGTAGAAGATACTCATGCACAGCATCTAAATAGTTGGCACCGATTTCACCACTCTGCAGCCTGCTCCGTAACTCAACAGGGACTCCCTCAGGGATCGATAGCTGCTCTCCAGGCTGCAGAACTTGCTGCTCTCATGACCATTACTGAATTAGACTGCTAGCTGCATACATAAATGCTTCACAAACTTTTTTCCTTTCTTGACCAGGAAGAGAAAAAAAAAGAAACAGAAAAGATATTTCTAGAATATATGTTCCTTTTAAGACTCATACTTTACCAACTGCACTCTGCCCTAACAATCATTTCCAGGCACTTCAATTACATACTATTTTGAATTTTGTCTTTTGCCTTAGAATTTCTCAAGATATCTTTGATGTTATGCAAATAGGAGCATCAACAGTTACTCCAAAATTGCTCTGCAGGTGATTTTTGTTCATCCATGTGTAACAAAGAGGAGAGGAAAAGTGAAGGGCAGAACATGAGAAATACATAATCCAATATAGCTTTTGGCTATGACATGCTATCAAACTAGATTTTTTAATAAAAGTGAAGAGCTACTAGTAGTCAAATCTGATTACTGATTTATCATCTTGTATTAAAGTTTAACTAAATTTTACATCTTTTAATAAAACCCTTCAAGCTTTGGGAAACGCAGTCATCAAAGGTCTATGAGAACTTAAACATTGTTAAAAAAAAAAAAAAAAAAAAGAACCTCCAGTGTTTATGGTAAATATATCCTGGTTACCTTGGTGCAAATCACAGCTGACTACAGACTAAAATCATGCTTCGAAGAACTCCCAGATTTCCATGATTCGTGTTCAGTTCTAGCAGACCTGAACAGAGGTGCTAGCATGTGTTGTATTCTCTACCAAAATATAAACCCAAATCATCCCATTTAGGGAAGGTGTGGCTTTAGATCTGCATTTTGCAAGTTCTATCCTTTTTTCTGGCTTGCAGTTAAAAAATGAGAGAAAGAATAACTCACTATAAAAAGTCTTCACACATCACTAATAAAACAAAATTGCTGCCAGTTTTCAGAGCTCTATTTTGAGCCGTTTTGAGCCTAAAAGGATTCACATTACAAAAGCTGTCTCTGCCACTGTTTGAGTGCCGCAACAAAAATGCTAAGGAATCAATACACTAAGCAGCAGTAGCGTAGTCCTCTTTCATTCCCTTCTAGGCCAATGTGAAAACATGTTGTGGCGCACCGTGGCACCAACTATTCTCAATCTGCATATTGTGATATAGCACATTCCACAAACACAGACACCTGAACACCATTTAAAATAGCTGTTCATAAGAGCATAGGTCTGACTTATGCCAACTACTTTGCCTACTGAATAAAAAGTATGAAGAACAATACTGTAAAGAATACTCAAATGAAGAAACATTCCCACTTTCACTGAAGAAGTACTCAAAGTTCTGACACTGCAGAAAATCAGATTCCAAAATCAAAATGGAAATCCCTGATTTTGTTACATAAAATCTTTACTTAAGGATCTGTTTGTATGTTTTGAATACTGCTTCACAGAAGCATTAAAAACTATCTTAAAACCTGTTCAAAATTTCAAATCAAAATAAATTGATTTGATTAGACTTTAAAGAAATCCAATAATTACAATTTATCACCTTCCTTTGAGGTAGTATTGACACAGCTGTCTACACCTTTATAATGCCTGTCTGGAGGACAGAAGCACAGATAAAGTTAAGTTGCGTCATAGTGCCATTGCTAGATTCCTAAAGGGGAGGTTTAATCAGTTCTGCACCAGAAATTAGAGAAGTGTCATCATCCTTGCATTCTACATGAAATTCATTATTTTAAGTAATAACAGAAAGTGTTACCAAACCTTAAAAAGCTGTTGCATACTATAATGCTGACTTCTACATAACAGTTTTTTTGTTGGTTTTGTTTTGTTTTGTTTTGTTTATATAGCAGTAAACTGCTTTCTAATTTGAACTGTAAAGTAAAGCAGAGATACTGCTAGTACAGAGTTTTAAATAAGAAATACCTTCTGCTGGAGAATGAAAGTAGCCTTTTGCCTCTTAATTAAGATTAGTTGCTCATAGTCCCAGTCTCTTTAATGTGAACATTTGCCCATTTGGAACAGGGATCCGTGTCATAACAGCACTAAGGTTAACATGAATAATCAAAGGCATGTGAACGTTTCACCCTTAACCACAATTATAAATTAGCTCCTTTGCCTTTAGAAACAACCTGTGGACTTCCAGAATGCCAACATCAGACTTCCTTTGTGAAGCAAGAGTGAACGTGGACCTGACATAGGGAAAATAAGAACTCTGCTTTTTTTAAGCAGAAAGAAAAAAATCACGTGCCTTCAATAACTCCATACACACACTCCCACACCCACACACACCCCAGTTCAAACTCTTGGATGACAAGTAGAGATACTAAATTTAGGGTACTGTCAGACAGTGGACCAATAGGACAATGAATGATTTGGGGTTTTTTTGCTTTCCTCTGCTCTTAGTGTTATGCTGCCATTGAACTGCAGCTACCTAACAAGAATGGCCAAAGAGGATCAATGAGAGTTGCTCTTTCTAGAGCTGGAATTGACCAACGCTTTGCAGTTTCCTATTCACAGATATTCCATACAGAAAACTGCACCTTCATGTACAAAGACATCTATAAAAGCCATGGACAACTTATGGACACATGGAATGGATCTGCAAAAGTTACCCTGTAAAACTCTGTGCATTACCTACATTGGTAGGTAATGAAACTGGACACTGAAACTTCTTTGCAAAATTTTGTTAGCTTTGCAAATTAAAATTGTTTTAAAAAAAAATTTACCTCAATGAATTTACACTTATTCACAAAAGCTAACATGTTTAAAAAAGCATTTCATACTTCACTACAATGGAACTATCATCCACCTTAAGTGAATTCCGTATTTTATTGGTAGGGAGAGGAGAGTGAAGTTGATTGGAGGGTTAATATAAATACATAAGGAGTCTTTGTGACTCTACTTGTTTGTGCAGCATTCCACAGTTTCCTAAGAAAGGCTACGAATATTGCAAAAGATGCATAAATTCTTCCTGAACTGATCCCTTCAGGGCTAAATCAAAATTAGCATTCAGACTGAGTGAATCAAGAAAGACATGTTTAATTATATTGCCAAGCAATATTAACTTCAAAATATATTAACAGCCTACAGCCCATCAGTCTAAATGAAAACAATCTGAAAGCCTCGATTGTCTTTTCCTGTTTGGCCTTTATCAGTTATGGCTAAATTATTTGCCAGAAATTGTATTTTTTACATGTAAGGGAACAAAGAGAGTCTCATGTTTGGGCTGTATTGGGTGTTACATATTCACCAATATTCATTTGATATCCCCAGGAATTTGAATTTCTTACAGAAAAAAAAATAGAAAGATTTTTCCAACAGCCAAAAATGGGAAGAAAGGGGAAAAATGCAGTCAATCCTGTTTATTCCTGAAGTGTTTTCCAGATACAACTCAAGAATACAAGATTTCAAACTCTCACAGCAATACTCACTTTTAGTTAATTTTCATTCAAAGCTAGGCTTTTAGGGGAAGAAAAAAAGGCTATAGATATAACAGTTAAATTTTAATTTTTTTTTAAATTTACTATTCAACAGTTTCAATCCAGAAAAGTATAGAAATATTTCACCACTGATATAATACCAGGAAACTAAATTCTAATACACTACTCTGACTTCAGACTCTACTTCTGAAACATCAGAAGACCATGTTTGAATCCGTACAGCATGGAACACATTAGCAATTCACAGCTGCACAGTAAGTTGTTTTTTAAACAGTTTGGGATAGTTTTAAGAGAATAGTGTCTACTGTTACAAAAAAGTTTAATACGAACCATCTTTCTTTGATATGTTTATAAAAGACTAAGTAGGAACAGAGCCCAAGATATACTGTTTTGAGGATGCTGGTGCATGTAGACCAAGTTTGGTTTAAGAATTGTATGGTTGGGGGTACTGCTTCTACCCATTCCTTTCTGGATGCGGTATCTTCCAGTGCTGTTGAAGTGGCATCTGCCAAGAACAGTATTCAGTATTCTTGATTTAAGTCTGGCTGTTCATATTACGATAAGGAATATAACTTGACCAAGTAATTCATAACCTTCCTTCAAAAATAAACAGAAAAAGAACAGATAATAAGATAAGCATTTGTTAATAGTGATTTGGCAATAATCAGATGCTTTAAAAAAAAGTGTGAAAAATGCATTCATATGGACCAAACCCAAAATATTGTTTTAGGCACTGTTCTTCCATTAGTAATTTTCAACAAGCTTTGCAAACCAAAGTATAAAGATCTCTGTTTCACAGATTGGGAAAGAAAGGCACATAGAGATATGGTAATTTGCTTATAAAATGGAAACTGTGACAAACTATAGAGTTAGGGGAGACAAACACCAGCCAGAGTAAAATGGAGCACTGCTACCTGTAAGACCAGATCCTATCTGTTGCAAAGCTTTCATTCCAGTAACACTACAATAGTTTTAGCCCTGGAGGGCCTGGATTCTATTTTTTAATATTTGGAACAGTGGCTTTAAAATATAGTAAAGTAGTTAAAATTTTCATTTCATTTTGTTTTCAGCAAGTCAGATTTAATTATTTTTAAAAAATCACTTTTAAGCCACATTATTAGTATGTTCCAGCTGTGATATGCATTCTTCCAAAGTATAAGTACATTTTCTCACATAAATAATTTTTCTGTAATGTATGGTCAAGTAGGACTAGAACTGCCTTCATCTAAGGCACACCTAAGCTTTCAGTACGTGTGTGATACAGAAAGCCAGAACCTAGTCAAAATGAAAACCTGTGATACATAATGATCATTCAGGTATGAATTATATCTTCCCCCTTACGATGTCATTAGTAGTAAGTAATCCATAGAGGTCAGAATGAAGAATTAACTTCATTGCCTAAATAGGTGACTGTCTGCTACACTCATACTGAAGGCTGCTATGTGTTACGGGCAAGCTTATAGCCATTTCATGAGCTCTATGACAAGAAAGATGTTCTTGTTACAAGAGGCTCTTCATGGGATTTTCTATTATATATATGGCATTTACCTTACCTTAGATGGGATTATAAATTCAGGTATATTAAACTACTTGAATGGAGAAAAGCAGCTTTCGTTGTTTGCTTCTTCTAATAAACAGTGAACATTTTCATGTCTAGCTTTTGGGCCAAAGAATGTACCTTTTGTGGGCAGTAAGTAGCATTTCCTTAATGCCTTGAAAAAGACTCACCATAGATTTAAAGATATATATATATAAAATAATAATTTTACAGTTGCCTATGAGATTTTTTGAATAAAAACCTCTTTCTCCTGGATTTTAAAGTCCCAAAGTAGTACCCTTTCCCCGCAGTCTACCTTATGAGCAAGTGTTGTATTATAGATAAAAATTTCAGGCAGAATGGAGTAGCACCGAGGCTCTGATTGTGCGAAAACATTCTTACCAATTCCAATAATTTGTTGCAAGCTAAACAGGTTTTCAGTTTTGATGGGATGAAAACTACAGCAAAATCAGAACCACTTAGCTCATTCATAGTAGTTGCGGCAGAAGGGACATAGAGGACAACCCATGTGGTTCAGGGCTCAGATACGCTTATGGTGAACCTTGCAGTACCACTTTTTCTATTGTACCTGCTGTATGATTAAGCAAGGTCTAAAGTCCCTTAAGTTCAAAGAACAAAATCTCATGGAATAGACTACTTCTTTCTCTTGTTCACAAAAAATTCCTATTTTGATCTCCCAACCACAACAATCATATTTGTTGGAAGCAATAAGGAGTGGCTTGCTTATAAGCTAAATTTAGGAAGGGACAAGGAAGATGATAAACTACAGGTAGCAGAGAACTTTACAGATATTAATAATGTAGGATATCAAAATACTTGTTTGATATAAAGTAAGTTACATGTCAGTCAGCCTGAGAACTCTTTCCTGTGTATTAAACAACAGCTTTAAGCTTAAATTGTGTCTTGCATAAGATCTCTCAAACTAACGTTTACCAAATAGGTTCCTAGTGTTTACATTTTTTTATATGTACTTGCACTAATGCCCATTATGTACTAATTCTCTTAGGACAGATGTAGTTTGGGGCTCTGGCTTGTGATTGAAGAGCACTCAATAAATGCATCTAAACCAAGGAATAAGGCTCCTAGATCCACATACACACTGTTGCATTGCCACTTCCCAGCTGCTGCTAAGACCACCATGTGTATCATTCTCCTGCTTGCCCTCACTTCCCTTAGAAAGAAGGCTGCAGGGGCAGATGGAGACTCAGGGGAACAGAACTGTGGAGCACACCACTCATGCAGTACAGGAATAGGAATTGTCAGTCCCCTCTATGAAAACAAACAGTACATGTTAACAGTGAAATT
>VYXH01007415.1:51978-86772 GCA_013397275.1 Burhinus bistriatus | reverse complement strand
CAACTTGACACTGCTCCATTACTTAATTAATATTAATTAATTGTTTCTTTGTTTCACCCTATGCGCCATATGAAAACACTCAGAATTCACTTGGACAAGGCTTTGAGTAACCTTAACTAAGTTGACTCTGGTTTCAGTGGGCAGTTGGGCCTCCAAAAGTCCTTTCTGACATATATAATCATACAGTTGTTTAAGTTTGTTTGGTTTTGTTTTGGTTTGGTTTGGTTTGGTTTGGTTTTTTTTAATAAATACCAAGCAGGTGCATCTGTAGGAATAAAAAAGGAATAGAAATAAATTCTCTGTCCCATTACAGGGCTAACAATGGATGATGGCGCTAGGCATATACTCCTAAAACATGACAGTTGACTTTAGGGCAGGCATGTGTTAGCAGGTATGAGTTCTGAAGACGGAGTGGGGTGCAAAATGCACTGCTGAGAAGTAATGCTTTTGTAGATGTTTTCCTTTACATTTGGAGACAGTGTCTCTACCAGCGCCCTACCAAGTAATGAGGAGGTGTTGATATTAGCACCTTTTTGCTGGTCATGCCAAAGGTTTTCTTCCACCAAGTCTCTGTTTAACTCACTAAGTGCAAACAGAAAGCTTCAACCAGAAATAAACATTTTAAGTTCTTTCATTTTCATGACAGATGACATGGTTTGGTTCTTTTTTTGGGGGAGGGATCAAAACCAATTGATCTTTTATATATTGAGGCATATGTCATTTTCTGGAAAGAGTTATCTTGGGGCTGGAAATAGTTCCAGTCAGTGAGACCTTTCAAAGTTAAACGGCCCTCTTAAAAAGCTCTGCCAGGGCCTTGTGCCCCAGCCAGAGTGACCTGACAGGGGGTCTGGGTGGTCCCTTTCTGGGAGCACCTGGAGATGCCTGAGCCTTCACTGCCCTGGCAGCAACAGGAGCTGTGGCTGTAAAATGGAAGGTGGTGGCTATGGAGGGCCTCCTCTCCATCTTCTGCTGCCCCGTGTAGGAGCTCTGCCCTGCTGCCTCCCTGGGAGGGACTCCTGCTCCTGGCCCGGCCCCCCTGCAGCAGTCCTGCAGGCCAGGCTCCCCTGGAGGCACCTTGGCTGTTCATGGGGGTCACAGCTTCCCCTGCCATCCCTGTCCCCACATCCCAACAAGGAGCTGGAGGAGGTGGCAGGTTGCTCTGCTCTGGGCCAGGGCAGGGACTGCTCAGCCAGGGGGCCCCAGCGCCCCCTGAAGAGGAGGCCTGGCAGCCCCCAGGCCCCTCAAGAGGCCACCACAGGAGGTCGCCCCACTTTGAGATGACTCACATAAATGATGCTTTCATCATCTGAGAAACTCCCAAATAGTAGATACACCTTGAATATGGTCTTTCAGAGGGTGTTCAAAGGAAAGCTAATAACCTGGTGTGCTTACAGTTGGTGATGAATTTTCTGGAATAGGTTTTTTTTCTTTTATGGAAGGAGCAGCTCTGAGAAACAGATTAGTTATACCTGCCCTTCTCCCTCCCAAACACTGATAGCAGTTGGCTGAAGGCACAACACAAGGACTAGCAGGATAAAAAGTACTTCTCTAACTTTTTATTCTGTGCAGTCAAAATTAAACGTGTTTACATGACTTTTTGCTACTTGAAGTGAAGATTTCATGGCAAGAGTCTGGTTACCTTTTGCCTCACTTTGTTTGAACTTTTCCAAAGCACATTAAAATTCTCCCATTAACATGAGCAAAGATCTTGCATTTTTTTGTTTTGTGCACAGACCTGGACACACTTTATCAAGGGCGTAATTGACTATGTAAGGCAGAGGAGAAGCTAACTCTCTATATAGTTATTCACAGAAAGGACTGTATTTCCTACCTGTTTCTTTTGAGAAAATGAATGATGCATAAAATCATAAGAAATAATCTCTGAGCTAAGCCCTTTTCTAGCCCTCCTCATTCTTTTCTCTGAAGGATTTCTGATCCAGTCAAGCACAGATTCAGAATTTTTGCTTTTTATAGTAGGATCTGTTTTTTTAATTTCTTACAACTTGCAGTGTCATCATCACCGTTAGACTGTCCCCTCGTTGCATCTGAAATTACAGGCTAGCTTAAATCAAATATCTGATTTTTTTTAAATGTAAAATATATGTTCTTTCCAAAGGTAATGTAACAGACAGCACATTTGCAATGACTTTACATGAAATACAAGTGCAGTGTTCAACCACTGCATTTAGTTTTCTCTTTTTGCTTTCACACGGTTGTCACAGGTAGCACACTGTGACATCATTGTCTGTAGTAACAGTACTTCATTATTTGTTTTGGTTTAGTATTTTGAGCCAAATTTCCATGCATCTATTTCCTATCACATCCAGCTGATTTAGCTTACTGAGTACAGACGAAAAACAACTAATGAATTTCCTGTACCATTGGTTATAAAGAGCATCCAATAAGAATCCTTAATGTCCACTCACAAATTTGCTTCCTCTTCCATGACATGAAAGATTTCTTTGGAAGTGCCTTTGCCTTATCTCAGACTTGAAGCCATTTATCATCAAGAACTATGGCTTCTTTAATCAGCCAACCCTAATAGCCATTGGCTCTGTTACAAGCATTAGGTATATACCTTCCATCTTAAAGTGCTTGTCTTAACATTCTCTAATTAGGCAGAAAGAAAAGACAATTTCTGTAATGAAAGGGAGACTATATGGGAGATTTTGAACTCACACTGAAAAATAAAAGACATTTATCCAGCAGAAGGAGAGAATATTCCTGACCTTGAATACCTTTGGGAGCTGCTTTCATACTGTTTATTTGAGTAGACCTGAGGGAGCATCTTTACAAATCTAATATTGTTATTTATGTTAAGACAGCTGTGGCCAAGATCAGGGATCCTTTGTGCTGGTTTCTCTAAAAACATGTGTAAGACACTGCTTGGCAGAAACTATTATGCGAATAGGCAGCAGGGGAAAGTGTGGGAAGAAGGACACATTATGATTATTGTTCATGTTTTACAAACAAGGGACTGAAACCCAAGGAGTCAGCTGTGCTGACCCTTTGCAGTGTAATAATCACACTGGGAACAGAGTAAGCTGTTAGACAAGTGGTCCGGTTCCCTGATTCTGTGACCAGGGCCCATTCCCCTGAAGGACAATGCCAAGAAATTGTGAATTCACTTTTGAAATAAGGATGGTGATGCTTCAGAAAATGCACACTGCAGGCAGGGCTATAAATCGATCATTTATGCTGCTTCTTGCTTTTCTGGGAGCTAATGGCAATGTAAAATCTTTCAATACAGGCTAGTAATCCCAAAAAAATTCAGTAAAGAGCTTGTCCACCCCCAGGCCTGGCCGCATGTACAGTAGGTGTCATGGCCCACATGTGCATTGTTGTGCCTGGTTATGCCAGACCTTGCCAGGCTGGCTGGACTGGAACTGTAATGGCCTCTCTGGACTCTCCTAACTCAGGCAGGCTCTTACCTGAAAACAGGGCTTGATGGGAAAAGAAGTAAAAAAAGGAGGGTTAGTGAGGAAATGTCGTCACCCTTTGACTGATGGTGCATGTGTATTCACATTAGCCTTACCACTTCCAGCTCTTCTCTGAAGAATTACACCTCGTGGGAAGGGCACATGAGTAGGTTTAAGTCCTGCTACACAGTTTGCATATTGGGTAGAGTTTATGCCTTTAGTTTTTCTTCAGTCAGTTCATTTCTAGTTAACGTAAATAAACAATAATCTTTGAATGGAATGGGCTTTGGCGGTGGGGAAGCACAGCCTAATCATTGTTCTTATGAAGATAAGACTCAATGTATTTCTGGACTGAAATACAAAGAAGTATTGTGTCCTCTTTGACTGTGCAGTGTTCATGTTTTTGTTGAGCAGCAATTTCCTTATGCATTGAACTTGTTTCCATACTATCCACTGCTTCTATTCTCTTTTTAAAATTTTTCAAGGTCAGTTTTTCCAAGATTTTCCAACTTATCAAGGTTTTTCACATTCACAGAGGTTGGGTACCTGATTCTTATATACAAGGATTATCCATTATTGCAAGAATGAAAGTGTCATCAAATTTTCTTGTAAAATAGGGTTGGAACTACATGGTTTGTCGTTATGTATGTGTGTTTATCCAATGAAGATATTAAGAAAATGTACTCAGTTGCCAGCTCTGTCAACATAGAACACTTTCATATTTAATCACGTATTGTCATTAAACTGTAGTATTATTTCTGAGACATACGCAGGTATGACCTTTATTATTCAAATTTCTGCTTAATGTATTTTAACATTGCTGTGCTTTTGATTCATGTAAAATAGTTTTTTTCTAAAATTAGCCTACTTAATAACAATAATGAATGTGAGCTTCAATCTGCATGCAGCCCTCTCCTCTTACTCCCATAATGTACTAAATTGGGATCTTTTCATGCATTGTAATTTGGGAAGTTGTTCCTGAGCAATTGCACACGCAGTTAAGCTAATCTTTCTTCCTCAGGATGGGAGATTCCTTCCTGATGCAAAACTAAGGACTATGATTTCCTTTTCCAGGATACTTGACTTTGACTGATAGCAGCTAACCTATTCCTTAAAATGTCCCCTGAAGCTGATGCTGCCAAGCCCAGGGCTGTGTGACCTGCCCTCCTCAGGCAGAGCATCCTGTGCGTAAAACTATTGTGTTCCAGGGTGTGTGTGTGTGGCAGACTCTGTGGGTGCGTGTTTGGGTGCGTACAGAAAGAGCAAACCTCTTTCATCAAGGTTTCTGCAGAATTCCAGCTGAAACAGCAAGCAGGATACAAACATTGAACTAAAGTCAAGGAAAGAAACAAACCAAAAAAAAAAGGTGTTTGGGCAGAATACAGATTAAGAAAAAAACCACTTTTTTTACTGACACTAGCAAGAAAAACACATTGACATAATTCACCTGAACAGGAAATGACATGTTCTTCTAATCTATCAATGACCTTTCTGAGTCAGTTCCTCGCTGTTGTGAGCTGTTACATGGTCATTTACACCTGTGCAGAGTACAAGGTTAGCAAACAACTTTCTTCCTTTTGTCCCTACGTTAGTGCTTTCCCGTTAGTTTCTGCTCATTCTGCAGCAACAACCACGTAGAATTAGCCTTCCCAGAGGTGCATACCAGGTCGCTTCGGTATCACGCCCTCCGTTCTCACTTTGATGTAGAGTAACATGTTTTCATTAATGCCATGTCAGTTGCTTTAAGAACGGATCAATTTAAGACCTCCACCCACCCCAGGCCACTGCTTGTCTTCCTCCCAAGCCCCCAGCCCCCAACCAGACAGTCCCTCCTTCCATTCAGTCACCTCATACTGCTGCCATTTTTCTCTCTTCTGCCAGTCCCCTTTTTCTACCAGGTCTGCCCGGCGTTCCTTGTCCAGTATCAGCCACTCTCTGATTTCAGTCCTCTGCTATCTTACAGCCACTTAATTTCTGGCTCCCCATCCCATCTCCAGCTGATTCCAGTCTCTACATCGAGAAAGTTCCTGTCCTGATCTAGGCTGCTCCAGCCTCCTGACAGCTGGTGTGGCATTTTTTCTCTTTGATGTAAGCATTGCATGCCTGGGCATCTGCAGGGAGAGCACAGAAGGCACGTTCCTCCACCTCTAAAGCATAGCCCCTGCTGCCACCCTGGCCCCTTGGGGACAGACCCAGGTAGGGTGCACAAAATTCAACCACTTCAGGCTGTAGCCATGGGCTGTGACATGCACAGCACAGAGGAGGTCCTCTGAGAAGTGGCTCTCCTGCCCTAACAAGACTCTGTGGAGCATGTGTGAGCTGTCATCTCCCGAGGGCTTGCAATGTACAGTCATCATGTGATTTAAATGACCAGCTACTCCGGTCTACTTCTGAAGAGCAGATGCTTACTATGCAGCAAGCCAGGACCAGCCTTGAAGTTATTCACAGGATGAATATCTCTGAGTACAGAATAAATCACAGCAAGTAGCAAGCTGTCTTCTGACTCGTCCCAAGCATGAGGGAAGAGGAGGAAGGAGTTGAAATTAAAAAATTACCCTGTGGCAAATTATTTACTTAGTTCAAACAAAGGCAGAGGATGAAATCCTCAGGTGATGTAAGTCATTCAAATCCTATTGAGGCCAAGTCATAGATTTTAAGACCAAATGGGACTTCTACGTCATGTAATTTGACCTCTACCAAGACATTGGACAGGAAATTTCACTCATTCATCTCTTTATTGAATTTAATAGTAAATACTTGTCACAAGTGACATTAATGGGGTGTTTGGCTTGATGTGTTTTTTCACTGTTTCAAAAATATTTTGTAACGCTGTCACTATGGAGCAAGTATATATACTTATAAATATCTACATATGCTGCTGTGTGTATACACTCACTGTAGGCACGTGTTGAGTTCTTTAACATTATGCTTATTTAATTAAGCTCCTAGAAAAGGGACTTTTCAACTTATTTTCAGCTGAGGTATACCAGTATGGCTGAGTGACATTCACATCTCCCACACGTTTTTTAACAGAACCTTAATGTTTCCCAGTGTCTCTGGCTAAACTCTCTCAAACCGCAATGGCATACAGAGTTTTCTCCAGTCTGCTCCCCTTGGCAGAGAAACACACTCTAGGTGGCTGGTGTGACCGTAAGGTTAAAAATTCAGTGGTGCATCTGTGACACCAGCTGGAGAATCTGGTGGGGTACCACAAAAGACAGGAGGCCCCGCATCCCCAAGACAGCATGTCATCAAAGGTATAGGTGATGTTAAATGCTGCTCAGATGTCAAATGTTTATTCTTCTCTGGGTCAGAATCATGATAGCTGCAAAGAGTGTGGATACAGGCATAGACCTGATGAGTTGCTTCTCTCAGCCCTGAAAAACAGCATCTGATGCAAAGAGCATAGCTAAGGCAAAAGAGGTATGGAACAGCCCATCTTGCAGAAAGCAGGTTTGATAACCTAAAGAAAAAAAGGGCAGTAAGTGACCTCTACTGTAAACAGGGAAATACACTTAAACCAAGGACAAAAACCTAGTCTTTTCATATGCATGAATGACATACTGTGAACTCTCTTGTGTTTTCTACGCTGTCTATGTGTGTGTATCTGTGTGTGGTTGCTAATTAGTATATATGACAGAATAAAATATAATTAAAATATTTTATATTAAATCTCACCATTAAAAATTGCTACAGCTGATAACCTGTTTTCCGAGTTTAGATTAATGGTGACATCTAATTGAGCTGTAACTGAGCTACAGCTGGCTATCCTTGCATCATTATGGGAGTGCCCAGAGTCACAGAGGAGACTGACAGAGATCAGCCTGCCTTGTGTAACCTGGGACGATAAAATCAATCACATGCAATTAGACATTAATTTCATTATTGGAAAGATACTGTAAAGCAAAAGATGTCCCTTGTGCTTCTGGTTAACATGTACATTGTAAGCACAAATATGGCAGATCATTTTCACTAGGGAAATGTTTTCCTGTGAAAATCCTGTTAAATATCTTAACAATTTTTAAAGGGTAATTGCTTTAAAAAAATTCGTGGTAGCTAGATTGTGATTCTTCATTCATGCACCCTAACAATGGTCCAGTGCAAGTGAAAAAATGTTACATATCAATTTGACTAAATATTTTCCCCCCGTTGCTTTTTCCTTGTTTAAATACATTTTCTAAATTGCCACTTGTTTGTTGTTAACACTTACGAGAAGCCATTTTACCACCACTGTTTCCTGTTCCGTGACACTAGCCTCTCCTTAGTGACCATGTAATCTTGTTTTTATTTTCACTTATGCTCTGCTGCTCCTAGCTTTTTCCTGCTATGCTTATGGAGGAGACAAGGGATGAGGAAAGGATATTTGTTGTTTTGTTTTACCCTCTGTTGCATCTTTGTGGTTCAAATTGATCCCAATTCTACAACTTCAGCCCAAATACTTGACACCTGCCCCGCTGCCCTCAGTGATCACATTAACTGATACTTTGTGGATTTTAGATTGCAGTCTCTTGAGAGAAAGACTGTGTCTTTGTTGTACTGCGAAGTGCTTAATACATTTATGACAGGAGTCAGTAATCATAATAATAAAACTCCACTGAGAAAAAATTGCAGACCTAAAAGCTTTTGAGCTTCTCAGAGTATTTTTTTCACTTTGATTTTACAAATATTTTTTCCTATAATTTAAGCAAGTTTATTGTCTTGATTTCTAACCTATCCTCCAAGCCTGTATATAGAATAAAAGAGCTTTGGACAAGGTCCATGAGAACAGCCATCCGTCCTTAATGCATAAATCAGGCTTTTTAATCAACAGAGCTCAAGTGGTTTCACAAGGGTGTCACTTGTTTAGTTCTTGGCTTCCTCAAACAAACCATGCCCAACAGTGTAATATGAATTTGGATTTTGGTCAATGGATTTTAGTGACAATATAACTCACAAGAACAAAGTTGGTATAGTTTCAACTAAAATCCACAGCTAAATAAAAAAGACACACAGACAGTCTAATGATGCACTCCAGGTGTAGTTTGTTTATATAGCTCAGAGAAGATATGAACGAAAAACAGAATCAACAGATACAAACATTTACATTTGGAAAACATTGTCCAAGTTACATCACACGCCTCCTTCCTTTACGGTATCATGTCGCTGAAACCCCCCAGCCATGCTTTGCATATGTAAGAATAATTGTAAATTTGAGTAGCTTTTCTCAAGATTTTGGTTAGACTTGATAGTTCCTATCAGAATCACACAGAATGGATATTTATAGCATTTTAGCTCCTGCTGCATGGTTCCTTTCGTACTTGAAAGGATCACATCATCTTGTTTAGCAGTCACAGAATAGCTTAGAAGATCATAACATTTGGGTTTTCCATAAAGCTTTTTGTATGTCATTACTTTTTGCTATCTTCCATATGTGCTATTAATAAAATTGCTACACTTCAATTAACAATTACCAGTTAGTAGTAGCAAGATCACTTCTGTAATCCGTTTCTTTTTAGGAATTTATTTGTTTGTTTGATTATCTGCTAGAAAATCAGAGATTTCACCGCAGTTAACATTCCCAGTGACACAGATGCAGTCTTCTTCAAATAACTGAACAAACTGGGTTTGCATTGGCTCACGAGACACGGGTTAGCTAAGAGCTAAATGTAGAAAGACTGCTTTGAAGTTAAGTTTTCCTTCTCAGTAATGTCCTCCACAGCTCTTAGGATTTCTATTCTAGACCACCTTCTGACCATCCTTTCAGGTCAAAAGAAAAGGCTACAGAAGGGCATATACATTGCTTAGCTTCATAAATTGTTCTGGGCTTCAGTTCCCAATGGTAAATGGGAATATTGTACTTCCCTGATATGTCTATTTTATTTCCCGTATTAGTAATGCACCGCTACCTAACAAAGATGTCATGAGGGTGAATGAAAGATGGATAACAAGACAGTGCCTTAAAATACAGGTGCTTTGTCTTGAATTTGAGACAGATTACCTTTCTCCCCCAAATAATGCCATTACTCCCCATCCTACTTCTGTTTCTTTCTTCAAGATATGCAACCATATTAAGGTCTTAAATAGGGGTCAAGGCTTATAGTGCGATGGTCACATCAGTCTCAAAATTTACACAGCAGTAACAAGTGCTGGCTTAATGGTTTAATTTTTGAGTGGAGTAACCACTCAGTTACAGCGGGGTATCTAAGTGACATTGAAACCATGAGTCACTTGCCACAGAAAACAGAGCAAGAAGTCATTGGTTCTTCATGTTTCTTTGGTCAGGTCACAAAAAGATTAAATAGCTGGTGTCCTGTTTTGGAGATGACACAGTAGCATAAGTCTTTTCTCATCTCAGGAGCTGCAGCCACAGTCCATTATGATCAGGGTGACACGTGAGACAGTACAGAGAGGCTGAGCTATAGAGACCAGTGAAGATGGAAGAGAGAATGGTTCAGTGGGATGGGCAAAATTTTGGGGCTGTTTGGATGCTCATGTAGGTGAGGCATGGTGGATGTCTTCAAGAGGAATTCTGCTCTCCCTCTCCCATCTGAAAAAACTGATAAAACCACATGCAGTCTCACTTCCAAATTTCCTCATGATTATTATTATACTAAGCTAAAGTTCTCCAAGCCTCAGGGACCTGGGTGTGTTTTCTTCTGTTATATTTCCATGTGTTTGATATTCTTTTTTCCCTTCTGTTCCTTATGCTAGAGCAGCCAATCCAAGCATTCCCAAGGACATTTTGTTGCAGTTCAGCAGTGGAAATTGCTGTCTATCCATTTGCGATCCAGGCATCAGATCACAAAATGGGTAGACACTGTATGTTCTTTGTTTTACCACAATCTCTCTACACCATGTGGTGATTTTCTCTTTTAAATGGCACGAGGTGCTCCACATTCCTCTTTATATATTTATCTACTCGGTAACAATATTTTTTACAGGATCTTACAAGGTAGAAAGCAAAGATAAATGCTTGAGAGCTTGTTTTGAGGAGTAAGCTTTGGCAGCTGCCTGTGAAATGAACTACATTCCCTTCCCCCTCTCCGGCTGATGTACAGCATCCTGGATGGTGGTCTGACAGCCTAAACAGGGACAGAAATTTTTCATTCACTGTCTCATAGTTAGAGAGTAATTTCTCCTCTGCCTGCCCTGCAGTGTGCTATGGAAATGCAGAGCTACTACAAGGGATGATGGACAGTCCTGCTGTGCGTAACTAACAGGTGCCACACAGATAGATTTCACTGGCCAAGCTGGACGTATCTCTGCAGAGGGTCTCCTCACAAGCTGTCATGGAGTCTCTGCTCCTTCCTTGAGGGCTTTACAAATCCACAGGCACACATGTAGGTTCTGGGGAGGAAAAGAAATGCGACATCAAACGATCTTCTATATAAATCATTTCTCTCTCAAGCAGGTTCGCATGATTCAGTTTCTGGTTTCATTTACAGTGGCAAAAAGCTGGAGTCCCGTTATTTACCTCTCTGGAGTTATAACTGCATTTACACAGATGTGACCAAAAGCCATGCTTGCTTTCCATAGAATTCTGCATATTTATCTTTCTTGATAAAGTGCTGAAAAACATGGGCACAAAGCTGGCAGTGTGCCTTAGCTGCAAACACAAAAGACAGGAAAGAATAGTGACAAGTTTAGAAATTATTTTTTCTCCCATATTTGAGAGTCAAATAGGTTCCTACTTCTTGAACCTTAAAGCCATAAAAAAGAATGAGTAAGACTCAGCATTTCCTTAGGTTTATAGCGCACAGAGATGAGGGAGGAAAAAAAGGAAACAGTTTTATTTCTTTTCTGTTTTACAGTCCATCTGAATCCTCTCTGTGAAAAATGTTCCACTTTTTCTGACCTTTCCCACCATGAATTTAAAAAATGTCGCCGCTCTGCTCAGTCTTGGATTTATAGCAGAATGTCTAGTGCCTGGGTTGCGCATACACAATTAAAAAAATAAGAATCGCTGTTAGTAATCCGTGTAATACCATGTGGGTGAATTTGGGTGAGCATGAAAGCTCCAGTGAACTGTTCACCTCCACAGTAAATGTAGCAAACAATCCCCTCTAAGTTCACAAACTGAATGCTGTTTTCCCATGAAGAAAAACTCTTTATCATGCAGCCTGAATGTGCCCATTAGGATGGCAAAGGAGTGTGGGTCTAAAGAGAAAACTTTGTGCTGGCAGCTGTGGGAGAGGGATTCTGCAGTCCTGTGGCAGAGCAGGGTCCTCTAGGCCCTGAGCTCTAGATCTTCAGTGCGCCCGAGGACTCTATCCTTTTAGCCACAGTCAGCTCTCAGCTACCTAGCTCCAAAGCCAAATAATTCTGAATTCTAAAGCCTGTTGAGTTGTCTCAATTTGCATCAGTGGGCCTAAGATCAGAACCTGGCCTGTTGTGGACGGTCTGTCTGAAAGACTCACTATTTTTCCCTCTCAGCTTTGAGGCAGCATCTGGACTATTGATAACAATCTTGGAGCCAGAAGCTGTGAAACGCATCATGAAAACCAAGCTGAGAGTGTTTAAGTGAAACACAGGAGCACAGTCATTAAGGACTGGTTTTCAATCTAAGGCCTCAACCATCCCACCTGTTTACCTACATAAACACACACCATCAGATGGATCGAGGCTAGAAACTGGCTTTAACATGCCTTAAAGCATGAAGTTACCCCTAATTACAATTTTAACCTATCTAATGTAGCTTTGGATGGTCTAATTATATACATAAATGTTTAGTTACTTTTTGAATCCTACTAATCTGCTGGCCTCAGTGAGACTGGTGGCAATGACTCACAAAGGTTACAAGTCGCAATTAGATAGCACTAAGGCACACTCAGGATGAGAGTTTACCAAGTAACTCTGTTAGTGGGCCAGCAGAGAATTTAGGCTTTTACCACCAGAAATGATAAAGGTCTTCCTTCGTAATCCTTCTGTATGTTTTAACCACTGAGCCTCATATACCACTATTTCTGTATACAGTGGGCACTGTCAAGTTGCTCTGGTTTTGAAAGGTTTTCCGTTGTTATGGTTTATTGGGTGAGAAAGAGCATGTTTTTGGTTTTCCCTTCTTAAGTAGGGGTGAAAGGGCAGAAATGTCCCTGGATTCCTTGGCCAGAGCCACCTTCACTGCCTCCTGTTGGGAAAGATGTGACGATGTCCAGATATAAAGCACAGATGAGTGGGATGTTTGCAAAATAAAAAGAAACTTAATCTAAAGCACAAAGGATGTCTACAATCTTTGCTTGACTAATTCCACATCGGACAGCTGTCACTACCAAAGGGACATAGAAGCTATCCAGACTGTTGAAAGCTGGCATTGCTGCTCTTAAAGAAGTTCCTGTTGCCTGACCCATTCGAGGTGGTCCAGGTTTGCCTGGGGCAGGCAGTGCAGGGCTGGATCAGAGTGCTTTGTGCAATTCAGCCTGGTGGAGAAATGCACAGGGGGCTGTTACAACTGCTGTTGCTTGCACCAACCCACCCAGCTCAGCAGGAGACGGGAAAAAGCAGATATGCTTTTAGAAACACTGTCCTCATCCAGTTGATGACTGTCCACCAAAGCCTGGATTCAGAGAATTGGTTATCATGAAACAGACTTAGGTCATCTGGGGCTTGGCTTGTTACAGCTGTCTGCCTTTTAGTTTTGAGATGCTGGAGCTCACCAGGTGGGTATGAGCTCACAAGCAGGCAGCAGTACAGCTGCCCTCCTAGGACCGATTCTCATTACACTTCTCACTACAAGCAGTCTGATGATTAAAACCACATTCATAGCATGGCACAGCAAGTCACAGAAAGCTTCATATAGAAAGAAAGCAAATCACGCTTGAATGCCTGTGTCTGAGCTGCCTTGTATCTTCTTTGCTGTGCTCTCCTGTAAGCCAGAAATTCAAGAAACTCTGTTACATAAAATGCAGCAACTGCATTTCCCTCACTTTGTGACCAAAACTAATAACAATAGTGGGTGAGAAAAAGCTTGTGAGATAAGCTTTAGCACTGTGAACAGATATTTCTGTGGAATACCTTTATCTTCTCCTAGCTAAATATGTTTTTTGAGCACTTGGACAGCCATTGCTCTGAATGCTGTTGCAGAAGAACTTGGCTTTTGGGGTGGCTTGCTTGCCATTGTTTCTAAACCTTCTGCTGTTTTTCTAAGCCTCAGTGCAGGCCAGTAGTACATTTGCTTCACTTCAAATTCTTGCACAACAAACACAAAAAAGAAGCCCAGTTCTTGTACTCAAGGGAATGAAGAGCTGGGTATAAAAAGTCACTGGCTGAGGGCTGCTACTCTGTAGATTCATATTCACGTTCACTTTGCGTGTGCATTTTCATTTCTACAGACGTACACTACTCGCTTTTGGGGCTCGCTGCCTGAACCACTGAATATTTCCCTTTGCAAGGTAGAGGGCTGCTACCTCGAAGCCTGCATGGCTGCATTGTGTGCATGTTGCAGAGAGCTGCAGCATACACCACATTGCTGGAGACAGTACTGCAATTAGCCACCATCCTCAGCTGGGGACAGTTCAGGTGGAGGTATTGTACCCCAGCAAGGGCTGTGGGAGAGGAACAGGGAGAAACAGGTAACTTAAATGTGCTGAGGATCCCTGCAGGAGCTGGGGAGAGGTGAGCAAGCCGTGTCTCTGTGTACATCTTCTGCTTGGTCTCCTGAAAGCTTGTCGCTGAACAGAGCTTTCCACGTTCTCCTGTCCTCTAGTGAGCACACTGGCCTGCAGCTCTGGGTCGTATACAGTGTGTCCATGGGGTGGGAAGCTCCCTTGTCCTTCCCCTCCACTCTGACACACAGCAGATGGATTTGCTCCCGTTTCACGCAGGTGGTTGTCTTCCAAACAAGAAAAACATCAGAGAACATGGGAAGTCTGACCAGGGTGCTGGTGCCCTTCAGAGGCAGGGAATATCTGGAAGTCAAGACAAAAAAAGCAGGAGACCACAGTCTCTAGCTTACCTCGTTAATTCATTGTTCATTGTTTTAATTTAGTGCCTAGCACAGTAGGCACCGTGACTTTGTTCCCATGACATTTCATCATGAGAATGAGTGCGGCCTTGGACAAGATGAGGGGAAAATCACTTTAGGAGTCAGTGATGAACTAACTTATTCAAAATATTCTCTTATTCAAGACTCAGAAACATTCTCCCTGCAAATCTGTTTCAGGATCTAGCTAAAGAGCAAAGACTGTGATGATAATTAGACCTCTGTCAATTGTGGTAGGTGGAAGAACAGACCTGTTGTATTAGTCTTAAATGCAGTTTTACCAGCCCATTATTTTGTTCTGTTTTTTAATCATCTTGCCTGAAGGTTTGTGTCAGTTGTACCTTGTCACTTATCCCTCTGTCTCTTGACCTGCTAAAATGAAAAACAGAACCCTAGTAACATTAAAAAAATGAAATGGTGAAACATTAGGCATTGCTGAAGATTTAATGGGGAAAACTTTCATAAAATGTCGTTCAACACATTCAAAACTATATTAAACACTTTCTGTACCGCAGAGTCACACAACTACAAACCACAGTATTCCTTATGAAAAATCAGCCTCTTTCTTCTTCCTTCTTCCAAAAATGGATAAAACAATATAGATTTTGGTTAAGAAAGTGGGTTGCTTTAGAGGCTTTGGGTTTTTTGCAACTGGAAAAATGAAAAATATAGGCGTGTATAAGATGGAAAGAGTAACCAGGAAGGCTACAAAATGTAAAAGTTATTTTCAATTCATCTTTATTTTATTCCTAATTGATTAGTTAATTTTTAGAACTTCAAAACTTTTAAATGGTGTTTGTCCTCTGGGCACCTGGATGTTTCACAACTATTAGACTAAGGTTTACAAACTTAGCAATAATATTTTCAAAGCTGCAGGAAGAATGTGGATGCCTAATGCTTATTTTAGTTACTTCAAGCCCCGCTGGTGTTAAAAGACCTATCCTAAGTGTTTAAAGCCAGACACCCATGGTATGTTAAATTCCATTATAATGGTGACTGCAGTGCTTAGCTTATTGATTTGTATTTCTCTTTTCATCCTTAAGGTGTTTATTTAGAAGGTTAAAGATGGATTTGAGTCTGTAACTGAGGTTCTCAATATGAGTGCTTTGTTCTTAATACAAATAAATGTCAAGCACCTTCCAAGGTGCCAGCTTGGGAAATAAACCCAATAAACCAGCTTCTTCCCAGTCCAGTTGCTGGGACTCTGACAGAAGAAGCAGTAGGCTCCAGTGCTGTGGAGTGACTTTGCAGTGGGCAGCAGACACCACCTGGTCTCATGTCAGAATACTCCAGGGTCTGACGCTCCCACCACACCCAGAAGACATAGCTAGGTCTGAAAAAGCCATTGCCACAGAAGGAGCAGGTAAGTTATACACTAGTAAGTGTATATACTAGTAAGTGTATATACTAGTGTATACACTAGTAAGTGTATATACTAGTAAGTGTATATACTAGTAAGTTATACTCACACACACACAAGCTTTTGTGTAATGGCAGTTGCTAAATAAAAGGCAGGCCACAAAGACAGCTCTCACTGCTTGAGTTTGCCAAACCTAGGAGCTGCAAACATTGGAGGGGGTGGAGTAATTACTTGGAACTTACTGGCAGCACCCAACAAAATGAGACCACTATGATGGACAATTAAAAGATGCTTGTGTTACAGATCTTTTGGGCTTCATAGATTTAATGGCTTGAAAATGAGGTTTGGTGGCAAACAGCACCACACAGTACATCAGTACTGAGCTGCTGCAAACTCAGTTACCTGAACCTTCCATTTAGTTCTTAAGAGTAGTCGTGATTAAAATGCTTAATTGTACCCTAACTTTGATATTTAAGGGTTAACAATTAAGTAAGCCTTGTTTAAGTGAGAAACAGTTTCTGAACAAGTTACAGATGAAGAACAAACGATATGTTTATGCCTGTCATATGTTTGAGTGAGCAAATTGCAATGAATGCATTACTAATGAGAGACAGTCTTTTACAAAACTTAATCCTTAGCTTAGTTTGTTCTTGGGTGTTTCCTGTCAGCTTTGCTTCTTTTTCATGTAGAATGAGCTTCCTCTTATTCTTTTTATCCCCAGCCCAGCCTTCTTTTAGTATCTAGGAAAAAAAAATCATAATATCACTTAGACCTCTGGGAGATCATCTGATCCAAACTCAAACAAATGAAACATTATGAGATGTATTGTCTACTTGGTATCTTCAACCATGTCTTAAGGACTTGTACAAATTTTTATATAAGTATGTAATGCCCACGTTCTCTGCTTTTAAGAAATTATAAGGACGAACCACTTCACCAGCATACCGATTTTTTTTTCATGGAAACCTTTAAGAAACAAGGATGGTGAATTCATCTTAGTCTGATACTATCATTCCACACAGATCAACCAGCAAGAAGTATTACAGGTTCCTTTGATTCCCACACTGGTATTGACCTTAAAGAAGAACATCCTGTGGTGAAGTGTTGCACTTTGTTCTGCCTGATATAAATAACACTATTAGGTTAATATGACTAAGGCTAATGAGACTTGAACCTCACCCAAAAAATTTGTCATTAAAGCACATTTACCACTGATGGATTAATTAGTAAAATACAAATCACCTTTTAAGCAGGATGTTAGTCCAAAAATGCCAACATCCAAGCATTTTCTATGCGGTGGCTTCAGCTTGTAAATCTGAGAAGAGGCTAGAAGGATAACTATGCTGCTAATGTATACTCTGGCACTGAACCTCAGAACTCAGAGAACAAAATATAGCACAGAGGGAAGAGGGGAAAGAACAGGGTGGGTATTTACCAGCATCTTTAGCTCAGGGGACTGTCTCTTGCAGCTGTTTCCACCTGTTTCCACCTTCTTTTCAGTTATGTTTAGGACCAAAGAGGAGAGGCATGTTTGGCAAGAATTTGTGAATAGCATAATGTAGTTCTGGATGTATTTGGGAGTCTGTAGATCTCATGACTGATTATCTTACAAGATATATGTGGACAGTTCCCAAACAACCTACAAGAAAACCTGAAGAATTACAATTAGAGCCCTGGAAAGGAGATTAGCTTCATTTCTCTGATATTTAAAAAGGTTCCGATTCCTTTCTAATTTACCTAACTTCAACTGAAATTGAGAGATCAACAAAATTCAAGGTGACATGAAACAAAATGATTACCTAGTCAGGCTTCCCCTGACACCACTGCCTTTCTATGACATAAACTGTTTTGCAGCATCCAGTCATTTTTCATCAAGTCTGTAGCTCCTTTTTGAGCTAAGGCATCCGCTCTTGACTCCACTACACCTCTAGGCAAATTGTTCTAATAACTGACACCATCATGTTATTGTTACTTATCCCTATTACTCGTTTTCTGTTAATTCAGCCCAAACCATGCACACTCTGTGTCTCACTGCAAAAGTACTGAGCTAAATTCAGCAAGGAAAGAGGAGACTATGCATGGCATGTAATAACTCCCATACGGGCCGCAAAGATTTGAGCTGTTAATCTATCACCACTTTTGTAGTACAGTTACCTGATGAACACTGTTAATTATTTTATGGTCTCTTTTAAAGATCACCTCTATCTGACTGGCCTGAGAAGCAAGTTTGTTATGGGGTATGTGTTTGCTAAGGACTGCCACCCTGATTTTGTGTAGGAATCATGGGAAGTTACATGGAGTTTGCTTAGAGACTGGTTTGTTAATCTTTTGATGCTCCCCAGGAGAATCTGGTTTCTTGAGAAAACTGGAAATTGGACAAGTTTCAGCCTTATCAAAATGTTCATTATTGTCATAAAAGAAATCACAGAATCAAGGAATCATGGAATTTTCAGAATTGGAAGAGACCTCTAGAGATCATCTAGTCCAACTCCCCTGCTGATGCAGGAATGCCTAGAGCACATTACTCAGGACTGTATAGTGGTGCTTATTATGGACTGACTCAAGAAAAACTCCACAAGTCAACTTTAAAAATGCCCTGGTAAAAATGTATCAGTTTCCATTTAATTATTTAGTCAGGCTGTTATACTGACGTGTAAAACCATTAATCCATCAGTACTAACCCAGGCAGCGCCATCTGCACCCTTCTGACCGCTAAATGTTTGCTCCTATTTAGTATAAGAAGCACATATAGTGGTATGGTAGAAGGGCTAAAAAAGAGAGGCTTGATATATGCTGCTGTGCTTTCCACACTCTTGGATTAGGTGGCAGAGATCTGATTCTGTTCTTGCTTTTCNTACCAGTTACTCTTGCCAGGTGAATGCAGTTCTTAAAATGAAGCCTCTGGTTTGGTGGCAACTTTGGTCAGGGATTCATGATCTCCTTCAACTCACGTGCAACAATGTCATTATCATTTGTTTATTGTTATCTTTCTTAGAGATTGCAAAGGCCAAAACTCCCTGAGTATTTGAAAGCTCCATAGTTACCACCATTATATTTTCACACTAAGAATTACACGATCAAGAGCCCCTTTAAAATATACTTGCAAGTATCAGCCATAGTTTTGCATGTAATTACACATGTACTTAGTAATATGTAAATGCAAATTCAGTAATTACATATGCAAACATACAGGCCTATGATCAGCACTGAGAGATGTCTGGAATGTGTCTGACACTAAACCACCGGGCCAGGGAATTTTGAATCAGACTGATGTTATTATTCTTCCAATTATGTGTATCATCATCACCTGATGAATCTCATGTACGNAGAGCACATTACTCAGGACTGTATAGTGGTGCTTATTATGGACTGACTCAAGAAAAACTCCACAAGTCAACTTTAAAAATGCCCTGGTAAAAATGTATCAGTTTCCATTTAATTATTTAGTCAGGCTGTTATACTGACGTGTAAAACCATTAATCCATCAGTACTAACCCAGGCAGCGCCATCTGCACCCTTCTGACCGCTAAATGTTTGCTCCTATTTAGTATAAGAAGCACATATAGTGGTATGGTAGAAGGGCTAAAAAAGAGAGGCTTGATATATGCTGCTGTGCTTTCCACACTCTTGGATTAGGTGGCAGAGATCTGATTCTGTTCTTGCTTTTCTCGGCGTAAGAGAGCAGACACACCACCAGCCTGCCTGGCATTGTTTTGGTGCATGGCAGAGAACAGAAGGGCAGATCTGGGTGTGCAAATGTATGCTCTGCAACTTCCCTGGGGAATTGAGAGCTCACTGTGTACACTATAATTACACCTCTACCACATGCAGAGATGTAGACAGTAGAAATTGCCTTTATTGAGAAAAGGGACATTGGCCAAGATTGTGATGCTGTCACCAGTCCATTTAAAAAGAGCAATAGGCTTGTTCTTTGGTACCTGAGCCACCATAAGAGGTAAGCAGACATGACCATAGACTATGCACCCAATTTACTGTCTAGCTGATACACAGAGATGAGAAGGTACATCATCATCAGTCAGAAAGCACTTATGGGGACAGTACATCTTTGCAACACCTTGTATGTAATTAATTTACACTGTAGGGCAGAGCACGTACCAGTTACTCTTGCCAGGTGAATGCAGTTCTTAAAATGAAGCCTCTGGTTTGGTGGCAACTTTGGTCAGGGATTCATGATCTCCTTCAACTCACGTGCAACAATGTCATTATCATTTGTTTATTGTTATCTTTCTTAGAGATTGCAAAGGCCAAAACTCCCTGAGTATTTGAAAGCTCCATAGTTACCACCATTATATTTTCACACTAAGAATTACACGATCAAGAGCCCCTTTAAAATATACTTGCAAGTATCAGCCATAGTTTTGCATGTAATTACACATGTACTTAGTAATATGTAAATGCAAATTCAGTAATTACATATGCAAACATACAGGCCTATGATCAGCACTGAGAGATGTCTGGAATGTGTCTGACACTAAACCACCGGGCCAGGGAATTTTGAATCAGACTGATGTTATTATTCTTCCAATTATGTGTATCATCATCACCTGATGAATCTCATGTACGGGGTGTGTTTACCTGTGATCTCTCGCTCCTATTCCACTTTCTGCTAGAAAGTTGTTGTTCTTTGCAGCATTAGTAACATGTTTAGTAACTCATTGCAGGGGGGGTTGGACTAGAGGACCTTTAAAAGTCCCTTCCAACCCAAACTAGTCTATGATTCTATTATTCTATGTTTATTTCCAGTTCATCTCTCTTTTTAATGCTTTCTTCTTTATTTCTGCTACATTTTATGTGTTTGCTTTTTTTGATTTCTTTTTTTCTTCTTTGAAACTATTCTTTAGAGGAAAACTAAGTCCAGAGTTTCTGGACCTGAAGGCTTATATTTAGACTTCTGTAATCAGATTTATGGTACATAAACAAATAGCTCAATCATCAAAGTTGCTGAGAACCCATAATTATCATCAACTTCAGTATGTATCTAGTTTCCACAAATCAAGAGCTGCACAGGCTGGTTTTGAAAATATGCAGACCAGTGAGCGTCTGTTTTTAAAACTATGGTCTTTTGTGGCTTGTCTGGGAAATCAGTGGCAAGCTTAGAACAAATGAATTCCTAGCTTCCAGGCCTATGGTTGATCCGTTTGCTGCTATAGATGGTTAAAAATGCATAGGTAATTCCTTCATTAAAATTCTGTCTTCTTTTATCAGGAAATGCATTCGTTTGCTAGAGCATAAGGTAGCTGTACAGCTCGCCCATGGACCAAACTTTTTTTACAGCACAAGAACCTACAAATCCAAAATCAGTCCTACAGATTGGTTCCCTGCTACATGACTCTTGTAAACTCCTAAATACATAATTTATCACCCCTGAAATACTCTAGCAAAATACAACATTTGCTAATTTGCAAGAAGCTCTCTTTGTATGTCAGAGCTAGACAAAGATGAGAGAAAGAAAACTGTTAATGAGGACAGCTACAAAACATCTACCCACTGTGCCAACTTTCAAGAGAATGCAACCATTTTTTTAATATTTTCTCACAATAAGCAAAATTTTCTGCTGGGGAGAGACACTGAATGATCACATTACATCACCCTAATGGGATTATTCTTTCTTCAGGTACACTGCAGTCTGCTTTTTGCTTGCCCTTTTTTGCTCTACTATGATGCTCAGAAGGGTTTCCTCATTATTCAGTTTTTATCGTAACTCTTTCATTGTGCTAGTCCCATCCCCCATATCCTCCCCAGAGCCATCCATGTGTTGCCATTTGGTAAAGCTGTGGTCAATCAATTCCCTCTAAGGAGACCTTTCAGGTTTCTTTTTATTCAAAGGTTTGCAGAGTGAGGTATAGGAGCAAAGTCAAAAAAGTTAAGACTTTCTAACTTCTGTCGCTGCTAGACGTGGAAGATGAAAGCCAGCAGAAATCACTGCCTAAGACAATTATGTGAAGTGTGTGAAGGAAAAGATATTCATTTGACACTAGGAAATGCTTTGCAAAGACTCTTTTTCCGATGGTGTAAATTGAGGGGATAGTATCCATTAACAATATGTCTCTTGTTAATGAAAAAGATTATGTATCTACATTCCAAGGTTTATTTTGTCACTGTTTTGACAGTCTGTGATGTCTATAAGTGCTTTTCCAATATTCCCATGTATTGAATGAAGCTGACGTTCATTAGCTAGCTTTTGGCTTCTGAGTTTGCTTTCAGCCTAATTAATGTATTTAGGCAGTTGGGAGCTAAATTTACATGAAAATGAGAGTATAGCCAGTGGAACATCTACTGATCATTTCTTATGTATAAATAGAGACACACTTGGCAATGGACATGACCAGTGAAAAAATCCATGCAAAAAGTTTCTATGATTAGGGTAAAAAATCCAGAAATAATACATATGAAAATATGAAGCATCGAACAAGTTATTGGAAGAAATGAGACAATGATGGATGGTGGTGTTCTAGGTGCTGTGAGGGTGTTCTGTTTTTTTCTTTAATTTCATCTTGATTAGCCATTTCATTACTGTAATGCTTTTTCAGCTTGTAGCTAATTAGCTATGGTTGGTCAGAAGATACCAGAAAAATGCTTTGTGCAGTGTTGTCATATCATCAGAGCTAGCATAGGACCAAAGCTTGCCAAAAGGCTCCAGGAATCAGCCTGCAAAGGCTGATAAACTTCCATAGGAAGGGATTATGTATCAGATACAGTGCAGGATGACAAAATAAAATTGCCATACAGGGTGAACAGTATAGCAATATGGGAAAGGAATTGGAGTCTATGCATGATGATGACACACTGGTTTATGCGGATGTTTATCACCAAAAGGGTTGTCAGAACCAACAGGAGGAAAGAAATTGAGCAGAGACCACACACAGACCAAGCTGGCATAAGGAATAGGGTCATTTTTCAAGCCTTTCCCCACATCCACTTTAGATTATTCATACTTCCATTTAAGTTGTTGTTTGCTGCCTTATATTAGTGAATAATTTGCTGTGATAAAGAGGTATTCAATGTCTAAAAATAAGATAAGTTGAGCAACCCTACACTAAAGGACAACACTACAGAAGCTTTTTCAGGAAAAAAGGTATTATGTGAAGTAAGGTTGTTTTTTTAATGAATGGATCTCAAAATTAGGATCTGCAGGCTCAAGCAATTTCACATCACAGGCTTAACCTGCTATGTAATCAATTTTTATGTCAAAATATATATCTTGAAAGGCATAAGAACTTGATGCACATGTGCGTGCCTCGTGTATGAGTGAAGTGCATCTCTTGATACAAACAAATTTGGAGAAGATGTTGTATAAATAAAAATGAGCAAGGAAATATTTCTGGTTTGCTGGGATGAAATAAAATGATCATGAAAAATTCATTCTGATTCTTAAAAAAGATTTGGACCAAACCAATTCTATTAAGGGAGGTGAAGGGGAAAGATTTTGTTGTTCTCAAAACAGAAGGGATTATTCACCGGCTGATCTATTTCCTTCCTCTCTGTCTCTCTCTTTTATTTACCTTTTCTGGGGCTAAATGACACAGTGCTGAGTAGTGAAAGCATAAGGTTTGCTCGTGACATTTTTGCTGCCTCGGCTGATTCCATTAATCTTTGTGGAGCTGCACCGGTGGCCATGAGGGTGTCCCCTCCAGCAACCCAGCTCATTAGGCTTTTGATGCAAGTGCAAGAGAGGCAGTGTGGAGTGCAGTGCCCTGGCTGCTTACACTTTTAGTCGTCCGCTTTGTGAAGAGACTTTGGTGTCATGACTTGGCTACCAAGGCAGCTGAAGAAGCACAGAGGGATGCAAACAGATGAAAAAGACTAAGCTGTCCAATGGGAGCAGGGATTTTGGTGTCTCACTCTCTACTATCTGTGTAACTTAAGACTCCTATTACAGAGAAGCCTCATTTCCACAGGAAGGGTATGTCTCACAGCAGCCAAGATTTTGGGGTCTCTCTGTTCTCCAACAAGAGTATTTGCTCATGGTACCATATTCAGTGTTTCCCAGGTTTTATGACCCATCCCACTGGTGTAACTTCTGTTGTGGTGTAAGGCTGTGAAAGTCGTCTACACAAATCATTTAGGAGATGCACAGGGAGACTTCGTGTGATGTCCTGCCAATGTGACTCATGTCTGAGCTGGGGAGGATGCTGTGAATGAGAAAACAGCTCTGGATTTTAGCTTCTGTGTGGAGATTGTTGAGTGCTAAGAATACACAAGTTTTGCATTGTAGGTCAGTGGTTCCTCTGCTCTGCCATCACATGTCCAAAAGGTTTTAGTAAAAGCTGTAAGAAGGAAGATTTAGAGACTCATAATACATACTTAAACAATGACATGCCACTGGAGGAAATGTATTTTTTTATCAGTGCACGGAAAATAAACTTGGACTCGTATCTCCAACCATATTTCAATAGCAGTTGGCACTTAAATATCCTTGTTGATCAGAGTTTCCACAACTGATGCCAATAGGCAAGAGGGTTTGATAATCATAGGTGAGGAAAATGTGCTATGGCATAACGGGAAATATTTTTTTTACATGTAAATAAATGTAATCTTTATTTTCTTGCAGCCTACTAAATCATTTGATAATGGAGATCAGTCATTCAGCTTCTTCACCTGGCAAGACTAATGCCTCGTTTTAGGGCAGAGAGAAGACATTTAACACCAACATTGCCCCCTAGGAAGAGGCCACAAGTTCAGATACTGGGGTATTTCAGCTTCGACAGTAATCTAGACAACCTTTAAAATAGGTTTGCGAAATTGTGTGTGGGTGCACAGGAAACACAAATAGATGCACATTTACTGGGCTTAATGAAGAAACATGAGCAAAACCTCTGTCTACTAGCTGGACAATAAAGTTTAGATTTCTTGCTTTCCCCTGGGCAAGGAAGTAATACAACTATTCAAAGAAAATTTTTTCATTAAAATCTAATGGCTTTATGGTAGAACAAATGGACAAGGGTTTACAGTTTCCTTAAGTCTTCAATGTTTAACCTGTCCTTTAGGTTCCTGAAGACATCTTACCACCCCAAATTCCTGAAGAGCTCATCAGATCTTTATCTTGTAACTAAAGTTTAGACCATTATATTAGGGAACACAACATGAACTTAGGCTAATCAGGGTCCTGAAGTGCCCATGAACTTCCCTTAGGTACAGTGAGCACAGACCATCATTAGTCCTTAGAATTTTGCATACAGCCCACCAGCCTGATTTTCATAAAGGTTGGGAAATGGCAATACTTCATTGCTGTTAAATGATCTGTGCTGATGCTACACTGCAGGCTCTCCTGGCAGCCCCAACGCCCCTGACCATCTGCTCCCCGCTTCCAAGCCAGGTCCCCCCACCTGCCATGGATGGGCAGGAGGCTAGGGGAGATGCCAGCAGAGGTACAGGGGGATGACCTTACTCCCTGAGCAACAGCTCATATCATAAGCTGCAACACAGAGAGAAAAAGTGTCATCTCTGGCCCTTCCTTCTTGCAGAGAATGGCAAGCACAGCAGGTCAGTTCATGTTCAGAGACGTAAGCCTAGAGTAACTTGTCTTAACTCACCATCCATATGCCTGTTGGCTGTCTCTAGCTCTTTAGGAATACTCAGGCAATAGAAAGAGAAGGTATGGGAACACAGGTGATGGTGGGGATGTACTTAGTTAGCAGGAGGTGTGCTTTGGTGGGAAGAACTGGTGCTGTTTCTGGGGAAATGCAGAGACCAGGCAGTGACCAGCAGAACTGAATTGCTCTGGGGGCAGTTGGGAGGGATTACAAAGTATCCAGCCAGGTCCCAGATGTAATCCTAGCTGCAGTTTTTTACTGACACATCTCTGGCAGATTACCCCATTTTCAAAAATACTTTGGTGCCTGCATCTGTCATTTATGTCCTAGATGGGAAAAGGGACCAACGACATGGAACAGATAACTTCAGTGTAAAACATTAGTTCTACAGAACTTGTCAACTTCATCCATGCTCCTTCAGTTTAGGAAGACTTTTTACTTAATTCAAATTTTTGGTTCACCTGGCTAGTTTCAACTGGTTTTCCTGATGGTGATGATGATAATTGGTTTTCAAAACCAAAGGCACCATCAGTTTTATTTCCCATGTGTTTCTCATTATTTGTTGGGCCCATTAAAGAGAACGTTGCAGTAATTAATGTTAGAGCAGGAGCTGAGATTTGGAAACCTGAGCACTCCTATCAGCAAATAACTTCAAGCACTTTTTCAGTGCTGTGCCATTGCCAGTTTTCCTCAGAGCAGTTATATGTCTCTGTGTGATTACAGCAAGCCTCTCTTGTGGAAAAAGACACCAAGAGACTAGTTTCTGAAAATCTCCTACAGTTTCACCCTCAGAATTAAGAAAAAAATGTCTGCCTGACAAGTGGAAAGATGGGTCTCCTATCACATCGATGAGCAGATCATGCTTTCACCTCTCGTCTTTAGTTTAGCAGTATAAATTCATGATCATTAGCACACAGGTGCTCAGTGTTCCCAGCAATCAAGCAACAAGGGAGTTGTCTTTATTTTATTCCAGGATTTTTACTTTCTGATTTAATGTAGTAAGTTCAGTCATTCCTTGAGCACAAAGGACTCCTATGGCTGTTTCCTGAGAAACCACTTGGATGGGAATGGGGCAACGTTTTCTGCTGTCTTTCTGCCAAGTCTCCAGCTTCAAAGAATTAGCTTTTAGGATTTCCCATAAAAAAGCTGAAGGAGCAGGAAAAATAAAGATTACCACAACAATTACAGCAGAAGATAATCCTCCTGCACCAACAGCTATGGAACTTCCTGATTTTACTTTGCAACCTTGGCCTTAGTAGTTGGGGCTAGGAATTAACTCTTACACTGCTTGACTGCTGTTACCATTTATTATTCACGTTGTTGTTCTGCCTGGAGGCCCCAGCCAGTGACTGAAGCTCTTTTGTACTAACCATTGCATACCTGTGAAGTATGACAGACCCTGACCTCAAGAGCTTAATAGACACAGTTTGATCGTATGCCCCTTTTTCTGCTTGTATTGAGAACTGCTCCTTACATTGTCACATCTGTTCTATATCTAATAGTTAAATAGTAATTAATAATTTAAAAAGGGGAAAGTGCTGAGGCTCTGTTGTGTCTGCTTTAACTCTGCACAAAACCTGTTCATTCATAGTTATGGCTCTTCTGCACTTACACCATTGCGGTCATAGTACCCTGTCATGCCCTTACATATAAGCCTGCAAGAAGCAAGGCTGTTCGTGGGCTCCCATAACACCTCTATATGATGGGCAGGAAAAGAATACGAACCTTGCATCCCAAGGTCTCTGGGTTCTTTTATACTGGTTTGTTTCCGGGTTGACTTCTGATCCTGCTGCATGTGCCAAAGAGCACGTACTCCTCAGATACTTACGTTGTAAAAGCAGCAAAGTCTGGCCTTTATTCTTATTTCATTTGTGAGAAGAGCAAAGTCTTTAAAAAAAAAGTCTTTGAAATTGTGTGTGACAGCTTATTATGAACATCATTGTTATCCTCTCAGAGAAAATACACTAGCTTTAGTTCCAACAGAAGAGTATCAGAGCTGGACAGATCCTGATCTAAATTACATGGTATAGATACAGAGCAGTTCTTCAGCCTACCTGATTTATTGTAGCACAAAGGAGCTCAAAGTAGGTCTTAGTATTTAATCTGCAGATTAATATTTTATTCATATTTAGAAATACTGCCGAAATGGGCCAAGATATNCGTGATTGTCATCCTGGGAGCTTGATATGGTTTTGTATACATTTCATTATTTTTCTTTTTATTATTTTATTATTAATATTTCATTAAAGTAGTTTAGTTCCTTCTAAACTCTTAAGTCTCTCTTTTTCTTTCTCTCTCTTGCCTCCCTTTGGGAAAGAAGCAAGAGAGAGCGAGCATCTGTCATTCCACTGGATTGGGCCAATCTGGCCCGAACCACAACAGATTTATTGGCGTCCAACGTGGGTCTTAGTATTTAATCTGCAGTTTAATATTTAATTCATATTTATAAATACTGCCGAAATGGGCCATGGTATTAATAGAAAGAGACCAACACAACACAGAAGTAGGTTGTTTTCCAAAGCTCCTTCCTAGAAATCTGCTACAGACAGACTGCAGATTACTGAAGTAGCATAAGAAATAGTAATAGCTTCAGATGCCTTAGAAGAAGTCTACAGTACAAACGTATATTAAAAGATTTGGGTCAGAAATATAACAAGACCTCACAGAGGTTTCTGAAGAAAAAAGCCAGTGCTGGTGTGAATCTCTATGAACCTGTTACATTTGCAGTCATCCCAGACAGGGAATCACAGGAACTGTTCTTGCAGTGATATTCCTGGGTTGAATGGTGTCCTGGGATGCATGAGGGAAGCACATGCAGAACTGTGGCCCATATGGTACATTGCAATTTGGTTTTCCCCTTTTCACTAAACACTACTTTTTCCCATTCCGTTTCCAAAGGCAAGGGGGTGGCCATATATGCAACTGCTGTGTATGCAAAAATACACCAAGATTACGCTGAGGGAGAACTCAGTGCTGGACAGTCAAGGAAGTTCAGAAGTACTACCTGTCAGTCTCTCACCTGTGTGGTGACTGTGATAAATTTCTTAGTTGTATGATCTTACAGAGCTTTCCACTTGGTCCCTGTCTCATTTGTCAATGAACTAGTACTCAGCTGATGAATGGCTTTTCCATATTCTCATTGCTCCACAGCTGGCCCCAGGTCCTATTGGGTGCTCACAATGCAAAAGCCTTACTCTGTTCTTAGGGTTGCTTACTTCTTCATGGGCTTTTCTGAGGTGCTCATCAAAGTTTAGTGCCGGAACCAAAGAGAAACAGATTTCGTGTTTTGGCCTCAAAAGATTTTATGCCTGCCCTGCCAAATGCAGAACTGGTTGGCTAGGTCCCCTGAATAACATGTGGAATGAGGTAGGCATTGCAAGAGGCAATCTACAAGGACAAATACAGAGAGATGCAGCATGCGCCCCATGAACAAGGAAGTATTTAAGTTTAACCAATGGGGAGAAAAGGAAGGTCTGCTTCTCTGTGAGGCTTATAATGTCATAGTCAATATAAGCAGGCCACGCCTCTCTACACTCAGACTCCACATTTTCCAGAGCTTGTGATACCTTCCTCTTGCTTGGGGAAAGGCACAGGGTTCACTCCTTTCTTTCAGTGTGGCCAGTAAAAGAAGAGAAGAAGGAGGTGCTGCTCCTAACCTTTTACTGGGAGCATTAGGAGTAGAAGGGGAACATTCACCATCTGTTTCTTCTCTACCCAGGAGAACAAAGGTATTGTCCCAGAAGGCTTCCAAGTTTTCTTTGGCTTGGCAGAGGTACATTCTCTTCCCGGCTCATGGGAAATGAATTCAACCTGTCTGAGCACAGGAAGTCAGAAAACAAATTTTCATAATAGGAGATGTTGGGAATATCGCTAATAAGCCTTGATAGACCTTCTGCTGATATCTTCTATAACTTTTTTCCATCTCAGCCCCCCACAGGGCCTTAATCTTTCTAGTCGTACTCAAAAAGAAGTAGTACTTTACTTCCTCATAGGGGAAGTACTTTACTTCCAATGGTGCCAAAATGGTGGCAGTAGGAAAGTCAAAGCCTTGTGTAGAAAAATTTACTGAAAACAACTCATTATTTTGGAGGAGGTTAATTATTATTTTTACTATTTTATCAATTTTTTTTCCTTTGAAAAGACTTATAAATATGAGGCCAAATCACTGATGAGTCATTTGTGAACAAAGATGCTTTGCAGTGGTGCTCTGAACATGCAATTATGTGCAAATATACATGCTTCCCCACTGATAATTAATCTGAGGATCAAGGGCTGAGATCACAAATTTCCTTCAAGTTCGCATCCAGCTCTTTTCAACTGGTGATTCCAATATGCTTTTCAGCACAAAACTGTATTGCAGGTTCCTAAGTGAGAAAACAGTGCTACTAGCAGCAACTCAGACTCTAAACATCATATAACAAAAGGCAAATGAAGTTGCTCCCAGAAGTGCCGTGCCTTATGCTAAGAAACCTTGCAGATGTGTTTATAATCCTTAGGAAAAAGATGAATGAAAAGACAAAGGCCACTGTTGGTAGTAGCTAATGCTTTTCCAAGGCAGGAACTTCAAGAATCAATTCCCTCTTCAGTCCTCAGCCCCTTCTTCCATTCTTGTTGTCACTGATGAATTTGTGACCATACCACATTTCCAAACATGACATTAGAGTACATCATGAAAGGGGAAAATATTTTTTTAGATGAAAATCAAAAAGGAGCCACAACAAAAGATAGAATGGGTAAGAGCCCCTGCTACAAGGTTAAAAGTCTATTTAAAAATCTCATTATCAATTGTCCTTTACTGTCCTGCTCCCCTTTATTGTGTGAGCTGTTTGCAGCATGGCAGGCTTCCAAAGCGATTTTTCAGATGCTCTGCAGCAGATGTGATAATTACAAGATGCACCATCATAGGATTTTGGCATTTATCTGTTTTCCCTAATTTCATTTTTACTGCCTTTCCTTTAACGACAGCGTGGATTGAGGCCATAAACTGTCAAATTCTGTATCTTATAAGGTGATCAATATCATGAAATGCAAAATGATTTAAATTTTCAATCAAATGGACAGAAATGAAAAATTCAGCACAATTCCAATAGAAGCACTTAAAGGCTCCCAAGTGGGATTTCTTTTCTCCTCCTTCTAATCTTCATAATTCCAATACTAACACTAAATTAGAGTTTGTAGAAAATTTTCATGTCCAAAATTAAATCAGGTTAATAAGAACAGGATTCTAAAGCAATCCAAGGTTGATTCCCTTCACCTTTTCCTTGGTGCTTTTAGGAACTTCCTCCCCTCAAAGAATCAGGTTCTGTAGCTCTATTAATTCTTGCTGTCAAGAAACAAGAATGCTATGACACTTCCTAATCAGCAGGGAAAAAAGGTGGGAAGTAGTCGCTCATCTGCTCTGAAAGAAGGCTTCTGTATCTAAGGATCTAAATATTAATAAATCAGAACTGGAATTTGCAATTAGAGTAGGCACTCTGTGGACAAAGCAGCAGATGTGGCTATTCTTTTTAGCTAAAAAGGAGGATCTTGAACGAAGGCAGTGTGCTTTCCCCCCCCCTCCCCATCACAATATGACATTGTGAACACACACATGCACGCATGCGCACGCATGCGCACGCACACACACTCTCTCATCACTAAGGAAGCAAACTGATCGTGTGGCAGAGAAAGAGAATACAACCTGCAAAGCACAGGGAGAAGTGGAGGGAAGGATGTGTCGTGGTGTTTTGCTGTGCTTGATACTGTCTTGACATGAAAGACAACTCTGCAGGAGGATTTGCAATGCCCATCAACATGCAAAAGGCAGCTTTCAGCTAAGCAGTTCTGATAGCTTTCAGTGGCTAACAGGCATGGAGAAGAGTAGGCCACCTGGGGTCACAGGATAATTAAATGCAATCCTGGTTTTCTTTCCTTCACCGGGGAAAAAAAAAACCCACAACAGAAAACAAAGCGAAAAGGATGAGCCCTGACCTCAGAAAAGCAAACAAATTTGCAGCTTTTTCTCATGTAATTAGTTACTACTTCTGGTTAAGTCTTTATACACAAACATAGGAGCTTTCACAGCAGTTTCATATCTCTGTGCTAGATGTCATAGGATAACAAAAAACGAGTGGTGAAAGTTAAGGAGATGAAGCGGGGGGGGGGGAAATCATATTCACACCTGAACTGTTGAAACCACTTGCTCCAGTGGCTCTTGCCCAGTTATTTTGCATCAAAACTGTTTCAGGGTTGTAAAACATCCAGGTGCTAAAAAGGCACCAGGTATTTGTTGGGCCAAAACTGATGTTTATGTCAGTCAGCATACTGGGTCTGTGCACAGCAAACCAGGCTTCCCTGCATTCATGAGACCTGTGACGGCTTCTGGGCACCAGAGGCTGCAAAGCTAGATAAAGGGTTTTAATGAGCTGCACCCAAGTAAAAGCCAACATGTATTTTGTTTTGTTTAACTGCAGCATGGCCAGGGTGGGAAACAGACTTCAACATATAAAGGCAAGAGTACTTGTCTTTACAACCATCCCCCCTCATAATACATGTATCTGAAGCTTCATTCTTGCATAAGAGTTTTAATTTCAGAACAAAGGCTTTTTATGCAGGTAGAATTTTGCATATATAACTACTATTCATTCAAGTTGATTCCATTAACTTTGCTTTATTAATGCAGAGATTTCAGGCTTATGAAAGCCACAGCTCATGGAAAGATTCCCTTTTATTTTTTTTAAGCTGGGTAATAATACCTAATAAAACTAATAATAATAATCCTCAGAACTTATATAATATTACCACTTTTTCATCCTGAAAACACCCTACAAGCACTTTCTATGAGGTGAGAGCAAGTCTTATTATCTCCATTTTACAGACTAAGAAGTTGAGGTAAGAAACTAAGATTTTAGTATTTCTCCTCTAGTATACAACCTTAGTTACTGAAAATCTTTTCTCTTGCTTTTCTCTGTTGTTTCCACTGATCCAGCTCCAACATCAGGATCTTTGCTGGTGGAGTTTTCAAACTAGCAAACCAGCATTCCTATACCCTACCCAAGTTTTTTCTGCATCTTTGCTGATTTCGGATGCTGTATAAAATAAGCCTTTCTCANCACACACTCTCTCATCACTAAGGAAGCAAACTGATCGTGTGGCAGAGAAAGAGAATACAACCTGCAAAGCACAGGGAGAAGTGGAGGGAAGGATGTGTCGTGGTGTTTTGCTGTGCTTGATACTGTCTTGACATGAAAGACAACTCTGCAGGAGGATTTGCAATGCCCATCAACATGCAAAAGGCAGCTTTCAGCTAAGCAGTTCTGATAGCTTTCAGTGGCTAACAGGCATGGAGAAGAGTAGGCCACCTGGGGTCACAGGATAATTAAATGCAATCCTGGTTTTCTTTCCTTCACCGGGGAAAAAAAAAACCCACAACAGAAAACAAAGCGAAAAGGATGAGCCCTGACCTCAGAAAAGCAAACAAATTTGCAGCTTTTTCTCATGTAATTAGTTNCTCCAGTGGCTCTTGCCCAGTTATTTTGCATCAAAACTGTTTCAGGGTTGTAAAACATCCAGGTGCTAAAAAGGCACCAGGTATTTGTTGGGCCAAAACTGATGTTTATGTCAGTCAGCATACTGGGTCTGTGCACAGCAAACCAGGCTTCCCTGCATTCATGAGACCTGTGACGGCTTCTGGGCACCAGAGGCTGCAAAGCTAGATAAAGGGTTTTAATGAGCTGCACCCAAGTAAAAGCCAACATGTATTTTGTTTTGTTTAACTGCAGCATGGCCAGGGTGGGAAACAGACTTCAACATATAAAGGCAAGAGTACTTGTCTTTACAACCATCCCCCCTCATAATACATGTATCTGAAGCTTCATTCTTGCATAAGAGTTTTAATTTCAGAACAAAGGCTTTTTATGCAGGTAGAATTTTGCATATATAACTACTATTCATTCAAGTTGATTCCATTAACTTTGCTTTATTAATGCAGAGATTTCAGGCTTATGAAAGCCACAGCTCATGGAAAGATTCCCTTTTATTTTTTTTAAGCTGGGTAATAATACCTAATAAAACTAATAATAATAATCCTCAGAACTTATATAATATTACCACTTTTTCATCCTGAAAACACCCTACAAGCACTTTCTATGAGGTGAGAGCAAGTCTTATTATCTCCATTTTACAGACTAAGAAGTTGAGGTAAGAAACTAAGATTTTAGTATTTCTCCTCTAGTATACAACCTTAGTTACTGAAAATCTTTTCTCTTGCTTTTCTCTGTTGTTTCCACTGATCCAGCTCCAACATCAGGATCTTTGCTGGTGGAGTTTTCAAACTAGCAAACCAGCATTCCTATACCCTACCCAAGTTTTTTCTGCATCTTTGCTGATTTCGGATGCTGTATAAAATAAGCCTTTCTCATTTTGGAAAAAAACAAACAAACAAACAAACAACAACAACAACAAAATCAAAACAAAACAAAACAAACAAAAAAAACCACCAAAACCAAACATTTCCTAAACCCTTCCCACTTACAGCTCTCATAACATATTTGTTATTACCTTTCCCCTTTTTTAACTTATAATGTGTCCACTGGTTTCCAGCAGCAAAAGAGCTTCACTTCTACATCTCTTTTGACCTAGAAAGCATTTCTGACTATAACTGACGTTGCTCTTCAAATTATTGAGCCTGAGGGCCCACTCATAAATTAGGTGCTGCCCTCTGCACAAATGTTTACCAAAAAGACAGTTCTTGTTAGGAGAACTGCACTGTACCACTTAGCTAGTCCTCATCAGGAGTACGTCTTTTACTTGATTTTAGGAGCAGTTTAATTTAACATAGCTGGAGGTCCATGGTGTTTCTCACTGGAACTCACAGCAGGCACACGTGATACAACATGCCCTTTACATGCTTGCATTTTAAAGAGGCCTAAGCTCAAGACTTACAGGAAAAAGTCTTTTCATCTTGCCGTGTTTATATCTCTGCATCACGCATGCGCACGCACACACACTCTCTCATCACTAAGGAAGCAAACTGATCGTGTGGCAGAGAAAGAGAATACAACCTGCAAAGCACAGGGAGAAGTGGAGGGAAGGATGTGTCGTGGTGTTTTGCTGTGCTTGATACTGTCTTGACATGAAAGACAACTCTGCAGGAGGATTTGCAATGCCCATCAACATGCAAAAGGCAGCTTTCAGCTAAGCAGTTCTGATAGCTTTCAGTGGCTAACAGGCATGGAGAAGAGTAGGCCACCTGGGGTCACAGGATAATTAAATGCAATCCTGGTTTTCTTTCCTTCACCGGGGNCTCTGCATTTCTCTCTCCTTTTAATATTTCATCCTAAAACTGCAGTACTGGATTTTGAAAGTATTCAGGAGGTCATGTTAGTATGACATCTATTTGACAATTTTGCTGTAAATCTTTGCCTTGGCTCAAAATCCACAGTACTTGCTGGAAAGATTTCTAGTGATTTCAGGGGCTTTCTTGAAACATTCCCTAGCAAATGCCAGAGTATTTTGCTGTGGGGG
>VYXH01007415.1:9937-51482 GCA_013397275.1 Burhinus bistriatus | reverse complement strand
TGTACCTCATGAAATGACATGAATATGAGGTAACACACCATAAATTACTGGCATGAATAGCAAATTAGACTGTGAAACGTTACAACATACTGCACTATAACAGATAATATATTTTATAATAATTTGTTTATTTTATTGTTCAAGTGAACATTTGCCTCTGGCTCAGAGAATGGTTCTTCAGCCAGTAGTATCCTTTGGCAGTCTCAGACAAAGACAGCCTTCTTGGCAAGCGAGACATATTCCACCACTCATGAATTGTAAACTGCTCTGCTTGCTGCACTCCCCACGCAGTCCAGCCTGAAGTCCCCGCTGCAGCCGGAGCACATGGCACAAGCTGCGGAGACCCACACAGCTGCGTGGAGAGTCAAAGCCATCGTACGAGCCCCAGCGAACAGGATGATGATTGAGACACTAATTAAGAAACCTGGTTTTGCATCTTTGCGACAATGCTTACTGTTAAGTGCTGGCCGTGAGGAAGGCAACATACTGCTATGTGTGTTCAACACCACCACTGTGGAGTGTTTTACTGCCCCCTCTACTTTCCTAATTAAAGAAAATCAGTAAGATTTTTATTTCCTCTGCAACTCTTTAAAAGTAATTTGGCCACTTTAACAAAATAAGGTAGAAGGATTATTTCATTTTCTATTTTTTTCTCTGCTGCAGCGCAGAACCACACCTTTCATATCAGGATGTCAGCGAGTGACAGTGAGTACGTATCTAACAGTGTTAATGCCTCTCTATTCAACATAAGCAAATAGCTGAAGGAGAAAGTCTTTTTTTCTGCATTTTGCGCCAGTCTTTTTCAAGACAGAAGTCTATGGATCATTCACTTTATGGTGTCTGAAACACTCAACAATTCATAAGAGTCCACAGAGATAAAAAGAGCAACACAAAGTATACCCAGTAGCTATTAGCTATTNGCTGTGGGGGGGGGGGGCTAGCTTGATTGTCACGAAGTTGTTCTAGAGCTCAGTAATTCTGTATTATTCAGGGTATACTTTATTTTATGGAATAGCAATATTAATGATACTTATTTCCGTTTGGAAAAAAAACAACAAAAGACAGGTTAATTATGTGCCAAGACAGGTAATGTCATGGGAAAAAGGGGATGCTGTTTGGAGTATAAGCAAGACAGAGGTTTCAGCATCACATCAGCTTAGGTCATGCCTTTTTTTTCTCCCCAGTTTCCCTTTTGTAACNCTTTGCGACAATGCTTACTGTTAAGTGCTGGCCGTGAGGAAGGCAACATACTGCTATGTGTGTTCAACACCACCACTGTGGAGTGTTTTACTGCCCCCTCTACTTTCCTAATTAAAGAAAATCAGTAAGATTTTTATTTCCTCTGCAACTCTTTAAAAGTAATTTGGCCACTTTAACAAAATAAGGTAGAAGGATTATTTCATTTTCTATTTTTTTCTCTGCTGCAGCGCAGAACCACACCTTTCATATCAGGATGTCAGCGAGTGACAGTGAGTACGTATCTAACAGTGTTAATGCCTCTCTATTCAACATAAGCAAATAGCTGAAGGAGAAAGTCTTTTTTTCTGCATTTTGCGCCAGTCTTTTTCAAGACAGAAGTCTATGGATCATTCACTTTATGGTGTCTGAAACACTCAACAATTCATAAGAGTCCACAGAGATAAAAAGAGCAACACAAAGTATACCCAGTAGCTATTAGCTATTTAAGTCCTGATTAGATACAACTTTTTTGCATCTGTCTCCTTTCCTTCTGTAACCACAGAATTCAGGAGATATATTTATAAGAAAAATATTTTTAGTTTGTTTTAAACTGGCTAAAAATTCAGATTGATGTTTAGGTACGTGTATGGGAATCTCCCTCATCATGCCTGTGTTTCTCTTCTTCCCTCCATCATGTGCTGGAAATCTGCCAACAATAAAAATTTACTTAAAAGGTTTCTGAAAAGATTCAAAAAGGGAAAGAAGATAGTGTGGAAAACAAGTCCAACAGTATGTCATTGAACTTCAATGAAAATGTGATATAGCGGTATAGTGCCATACGCAGATGCCCTTACTCTTTAATTAGACAGGAGCTGTCATATCTGCAAGTCCTATGAAATTAATTGTCAATTTGCTTGGGATTAGTCTAATTCTATGTAAATTCCATGCAATCTGTAGTTTGCAGAAGGTGGGTATTATATCTGATACAGGCCACAATTAACCATATAATCCCCCTAGGTACAATTCTTCCAACATCTTGTGCTACGACAGCTGGGAGTAACTTACTGTGTGAGTCATCCTGCTGAGATCCATGTAAAAACTATTCATGAGTAACTCAACAACAATAGGCCTTCAGATTAAACAGAGGACACTCTTTGGTTCAATTACACAAATAATTAAACAATAAGAAAGTGATAAGACCACCATCCATCACTTTTGGACTAGCATAACCACACACATACAGTTAATTGTATCATGAACAGTATGACCTCATGACATTACAAAGATTACCTTTTTGTTAACCAGAAGCAAAATTGTCACAATGTCTTCCACTAATTTTAAGACACACGTCTTAACATGTTTACGTTCACATGAGCTCAGCTTTCCCAGTACAGCCAGCATTCTCAGAAAAGCTAGACATCAAAACGAAAGCTGAATTTTCCAAAAGCATTCAGTGCTTAACACTGCCCCTGCATGGTGTCTGTAGCCATGTTTTCAAAAGAGCTCAGTATTTAACATGATGAGAAAAACATTTGTGAATGCTGAGCTATTTTGAATCGTGGCCATGAGGTAAAGTTTTCAGAAGTGCCTAAAACATTGTTTCAGAAATGAAAACATGATCTCAGATACACAAATCGGTTGCTGTGAATGAACAAATCAAGACTTAGCAGCATAATAAATTGTCTGCATGTGCACTGCTAGCTCTTTCTAGCCTAAGCCAGCTCAAGGTACTATTATTCAATATTGACCAAGAGAGCATTTAGGGTAGCACAAGCACCTCAGTAATCCATTCATTGACTGACAAAAACTGCGTATAAAAATCACAAGAAATCTTCAAACACACATAAGCATCCAACTTTTATAGAAAGTAGGAATGTAGATGTTTTTGAAAACAGAAATGGGTCTCTTACCTGCAGAGTCTTCAGAAGTTTAAAGCAATTTTGAAAATGTAGTTCTAAAGCACTCTTGACACAGGGTAGGTACTTTTTTCTAATGTTCCTCAAACATGTATTTGGTAGACAAGGGTGAATAATTAAAAACTTTAACTAATTCACTAATATTGCTTCTTTTCCCTTCACATGTTGTCTGCAATGAGTTGAGTTATGTTCTCAAAAGCAGGCAAAGGTATTTGCTGATGTGTTCCATGAATCATTTTTTAATCTAGAGCCCATTCAGCAATAGTTCACTGCATATATTCAGAAATGAAGATGTGTCATTTAGTTAGATAAATTACACGATAGTGTTTCTTTTTGCCTGAATAGGTGACTTGGATAACTAAGTGGCAACAGGAAGATTGTCAAATTGCAATCTGAGTGTAAAATTAGTCATTTGGAATTACAGATGCAATTAGAAACTTGCTGCAAGTTATGTGTGTGCATATATTCCAGTAACAGGCCCACGTATGCACATGCATATGCCTTCAGGACCAGCTCTTTGGCAGGTGTAAATCAGAGCACCTCTGTTGAAAGCCAAGAATCTGGCCCCATATATTTAAATCCACTTTTCAGAGCTATGCAAATCAAGTTAGTTTGTATTTGGATCTTCCTCAAAGTGCTCTAACGAGTGCATGGCAGGTTTTCATGGCTGGTGGGCAGTGTGCAGCACAGCAAGTAGATCCACGTGTATCTCTGTGACAATCTTCCCAGTAAAGTAATAAAATAATAATTAAAGTTACTGGCAGATATCTCAGTCCTAGCTGTTAGCCCAGGTCTAGGCAGTTTCTAGGCCTGAGAAGAGCACTGCTTCAGGGTAGACACAATCGACTTGTTTTTGTAAGTACACTACGTTGGGCATCCACACCATGATACACCTCACTGCCTCTTGATCAACTTGCTAATTACCTAGAGGAGACTGGTGCAGCTGAACGCTCCACACCTGATTCTGATTTTGCTTATGCTCAGGCAAGAACCGCTAAGAATACATCATCGTTTCATAAGTTTAAACTGGGTGTAAATAAAGATCACAATCTCTTCTTTGAAAACTTAAAAGAGATCCAGATTGGCCTGTGCTCTGCCAGGGTACTAGTCAGTTTGAAAATGATGATAATGCAGCTTTAGTCAGCTGCATTTCTTCAGTCTCTTTTTCTTTCCCTTAATGGAGGCAGCACACTGATTCTCTGACTGTATTTGTCTATCAACTGCTCCGCCATTTGGGGGATGCCACTTCACCTTTTAGAGCTTATTCATCTGTAAAATGTATATATTAATATTTATCTCTCTTGAGAAGTCCCTATGACTCTCTAAGATCCCTAAGAACCAGCAAAAAAGAATTCAGTATCACTGCTGTTGCTTCAGCATGTTAGAGTTTTTATATAGTAAAAAGTTATCAGACTGGCATGCTAATAAAAATTGTGGCACTGAGCGTTTCAGTTAAGCTGCTTGACAAAATAGTGCATCCTTATGTTACCGACAAAACAATCTCCAGCGTAAATTACAGTTCTGTATTTGGTATCTGGTAACATACGTGTCTTGGTAGGAGAAATTTTGAAACAGTGATATGTGTTGATGAATATTTTGACACAAGGTACCATGCATTTCCGTGCTCAGCTGGCTGCATATCCTATGTGTCGAGCTGTATCGCTGGGAAACTTACTCAGTGGAAACAAAAACACTTTCTCTCAACCAAAAAGTAGGCACCACAGCTTTTCAGATCAGCAAAATTCTTTCTTGTGAGAGCAATACGAGCATAACAAATAATACGAGTGGCTCTAATTTCAGTCCTAGATCGTTTCAAAATTCAGCCATGGGAGGAATTTGCACCTGCAATTTAAATACAAAAGTAAATCAGAAAAATTGCTCCTCTGTGTGTTTAATTGCAAGGACAATGAAAAAAATTCGAGAAAAAGGTGTACAGAGGGCTGTTCATAACTTGTTTTTTCATCCCTCAAAGCCCTTTGAAAAACGTAGCCCCACCAGGACTTTCTGAAAATGATGAAAGATGTTACTTAAGATATACCAAACTATACTGCCTAGCATCCCATAAGGTAAAGGCAGACTTGAGTGTCAATCTTTGAAGACACAAATATTGTACCTGTGAAATATGTGGTAATGCATGTGACATTTGGTGAAAGTCAGTCTTTTCTGACAGCAAGAACCGAAGCCCCTGGGAGAAGTCCTCTCTGGCAAGAATCATTTAGCTGTAACCAGAGAGAGACAAACTCTGTGAGAAGGAGAGAAATAGCTCAGGGAAAATCCAAACTTATTTGATGACAAAATTGTAATGAGGGCCTCCAAGCCCCAAGCAATTTTTTTGCAGCATGTCTTCAATTTTAGAACTGTGGAGTTAGTTACAGGATTGCATGTCTCCAAAAGAAGTTGCAAAATAATTAAGTACAGAAATCTTGGTATGGATGCCTTATCAGCTACCTCAAGGGATAATGGATTTTAGCAGTAACAGAGGATAAAATCCTTTCTGGAGGTCTCTTGCCAGGCTCATTTGTTCTGTTGGCCTTATTTACTTCTCTGTTGCTCTAGTTTATGCTTCAGTTAGTGAAGTTGCTCCAACATAAAACTTGAGTCAGGTGTGAATCAGCTCTTAAGATTCCCTAATGCTTTCAACTCAGTTGTAGCTGCTAAATCTTGATGTGGCTGACTCACTATTGATTTTGTCCAAACATTTCTTTTTAATTGATTTGAACTATATATCTATTTTACAGCAATTAAGGAAAGAAGAATTGAGTATCTAGCAGTACAACATAGTCTGTGGACCTCTGATAATCAGGATGACAGTTTATACAGTGTATTTCTTTTTTTTTTTTTTTTGAGTAGCGTATGTAAATTAATAGTGTCTGCAGATCTGCTTTTACTGTGATGGATATAAGAAACTGTAATGATCTAATAATTCTTATGCTGCAGGGCAGTCAGGTATAGCTGCTGCAAATTTATTTATCTAAAATTACATAGACAGGACCAGAGAGTTATTGATGCTGAGCACCCACGACTCCTGCTGAAATCCATAGAAGCTAAGGGTGCTCATCATTTCTGAAAGTATGCTAGTAATGTATTCATGACAGGTTTTGTACATACAAGCCATCCTGTGAGCGGCAGCACTAATTAGGCCTGATTTCAGGAAGACTGTGTTCATACTTGCCTGCCCTGCAATAACTCCCAGTCCCTCCACCATGGCCCTCTCTCACCTCCGTAACCTCAGTTCCCCCTGCTCTGTTCCTAGAGCCTCTTCAGCCCACAGTCCCTCCTCTTCTTCTGTGTATCCCAGGCCCCATTCCCTCCATAATATTTCCTGCTTCTTCCACACCTCCCCTCGGGCATCATACACCTACCTTTTGCCTCCTTTCCATTTCTCTTCTAAACCAAGTTAAAAGAAGCCTGATTCATTATTCCCTGATGGGCTTGAAGTTGTTTGGCCGTGTTGGCTGGCCAGCTGGCAGGCAAAACAGAGCAGGTAATTGTTTAATTCACGCTGAAACCCTCCCCTCATCGAAAGTACTAATTTAGCTCTCTTTTCCCTGTCTAGCAGCCAGTTTTCATGAAACCTGGAGGAACATAATATAACTAAGGCTGATACCTCTCCGTTAAATTTAGTTGAAATAAGCCAACAGAATCAGAAGTTATTTGAGGGCAGCACAGAAAAACAAATGGGCAAGCAGTACTGTAATGCAAGTCTTATTTCCTTAGGAAGCCAGGCTAATAAAACATGCCGGCAGCTGTTCATTGTATTTTTCTTCTCATGACCTTTCCTGTCTGCTTGGATCTCAGTTCCACAACTTCATCCCTATTAGAACGCCTGTGTGACCATTTAGTATCCCAGTTACGCCAGTGCAGCTGCATGCAGTCTCACCCATGGACTGTAGACCACAGAAGGCTCCATTTTCAAGCCCTTTGGACGAGCACCTTTTCATCACAGTAACAGTACATGATCCACCCTGGCACTGTTGGCAACTTAGAGACCAGATACATCATTCAGTAAAAACTTCCATCATCTTCTTCCATGACACTGCGCAAACTACTGGGAATCTAATCCATTAACAATAATTTTAGTTTGTTCAGTCTCTTGGTATTATTTCTTTATGGTGTACTTACAGTTGTGAAGGATATGTGGGTTTTTGTTTCTCTGTTTAGATAGCAAACTAAACATTTTTGTGACTTTCTTCTACTAGAATGACTTGATCTTTATTTTCATCCTCCTGGGAGCTTTTGGAGGTATCCATAGAGATGTGGCATACAGACGTAAACTGAGCCATGTCTTTTCTTCCTCCTGTGGGAGCTGTGGATGTGAGATGCTGATTCTCAAAATCACCAGAGCAGTGTTAAAGCCTGTGGGAGAAGGCTGGCCAGTTGCAAACATGGATGTGCTTGTTTGCCTAGGGCAGCTGTACTACTATGGTTGGCACAGCAGTGCTAAATTTTTTCGTGAGTGGTAAAATAGAGTTCATTGGTGGTCCTGTAGCTTTTTCCACAAAAGGAAGGACTTTTGTCCTACTCTAGACGTATTCCATACTGAGCAATTTGTGGAAAATTAATGCAATATGTGTTCTTCACTTCGTGCCTACAGAGGTTGGAAGTTTCTTTTAGCCTTATCCAAAACCACTGGAGTGACCTGGGTTTAGACCAGAACTTCCACAGACTAGTGCATGCTGCCCATGAGACCAGATCTAATTCAGTAAAAACTCATAGTGATTCCATCAGCATATCCTAAACGCGGCACAAGTGTACACCAAGACGTTTTTAATTACCACAAATGGTTCTGATCACAGTTCTACATCACACTCGAAAGTGATTCCAGTTGTGCCGCCTCTGAGAGGACATTGTTCTGTGCAGGCTTGCTGACCCACTGGCCATGATCTTGCCCTTTTCACCATGCCTAAGGGCACGGGGATGTCACAACACCAGCCACCAGAGCCAAGCGGCTCATGCTAACTCCCAGTGACGCAAAGCCTATGGTACAGAAGAGGCATTGGGGCACAACTAAGAGGGAAGTTGTGCTATTGGGGCACCATGGCTTTCCAGCAATCCCTATTTGACTTCCCAGCTTTGAGCCTGTTGGCCTGAAGATAGACAGGGAAAGAGCAGAAGCAATTCCAGCTACAAGTTTGAGGAGCTCCACCGTCACCTTTGGTGCTTCATCCCTCCAGATGGGTCGAGAACCCATCAGGAATGGCTGAGGACTTAGTCCACAGTCTGCATTTCTCCCAGCCCATGCACTGAGGCACAAAACGATTAGTTTATCAGGTCTCCTTGGCAGTATAGGCTAACCAAATTTTGCTGGCAGGCAGATGGAAAGAAAATCACTTCCCTGGACAGATCCTCAGTTTGTCTAGATTTAATGGAGCTATCATTCCTCTGAGGGAACTGAGACAAGCCTTTTACCAGACTGAATGGACTTTGCCTTTCCCTGAGCTGTGAATTTGAGAGGGACAGCTGGCAAAGTCGTCACCACCTCTTGCCTTCTCCACCGGCCCTGTTTTTCGAGAGGGCTCAGCAGCCTGCTGCTTGGCTCCATCCAGCAGCAGCAGTTTGGTCCTGCCATTGCTAAATGCCACCTTGAGAGGGGAGGAGAATGTCTGATGGGGAAGGAAGCATGTTCAGCCGTAGGGAGCAGTCGTTGCACAGGCACCAAGGCCATTGAGGCTCCTCATTGTGGCAGTCTCTGTCCCCAGAGCTGTCTCCCAGGAGGTGTCCCGTCCACACCACCTGCACAGTCTGCCCACGGCCAGCACCATCCTTGTGGTAGTCCATTTCACTGGAGCCAGGTTGGGTTGCCTTTGACCACAAAGCTGGGGCAGCAATTAAAAGATGCTGGTACGGACGGATGTCTCCTTCCAACACAGGTACACCTTTCCCTAGTCGCTGAAGTAGTGCAACAGCTTCTAGTTTGACCCAGCATGCACACCCACTGTTTCTGACCATCCTGTTCAGCCACATTCCTGTCAGGAGCATACCCAAGCCTTTGGCAGGTGTGTATAAGTGTCTGCTGAGCATGGTGGGGGACCTGAACTGCTCTGCTCCTTGCACTTCTGCTCCTGTCATTTTTCTTCACCAGGTGTCAGGTCAAGTGGTCCTCATTCCCTGACTCTGCACGGCCTGAAATCTCTCAGTGCTGAAAGTGGAAATGACCAAGCAGCACCTGATTTTACACATTCAGAAAAGAAGTCTATTTTTCTATAGAGAGATAGCTCTTCCAGAGAGCAATCCAGAGCACTACTAAACCACTCCTTGGAAAGGTCTGCCTCTCACTTGAGTAAAGACAAGTCTGGGTCTAATTGTGGGCTCTAAGGGAATTTAAAAGCTACAACATCCAAATGCTTATCCCAAGTGTATGTTGCCTCAGTCCCCAAAACCTCTGGTTATGCTTCTACAGAAAAGAAACCCAGGCCTAAAGCTTAGGTGGGAGTCACAGCAAACGCAACTGATCAATAAGCTCAAAGATGAGAGGTGTCCCACAGTCAGTTTAAAGCCAAGCCAAGGAGATTATCTTCCTTGAGTTGCCTAAACAAATGTGAATTTCACAGAGTTTGGGACAGATCCTGCAAAAGACTTATGACAAATTATATCTGTAAAGATCTGGTCCTGTGTAGGGTATCTTTTTCATGTTTTTGTTTCCATGTAATCTGGATAAAAAGGGTCTTACATGCTGCGGTTATCACTTCAGTAGAAAATCTGGTAGTAAGAAGCAGTTCTGCAAAACTGTCCCAAGAGAGAGAGATGGTATAGAAAGCTATACAGGGATTCTGCTCGGTATTCAGGCATCCTGTCTCCTGAACAGCACTGAGTATTACAAGCATCAGTTAAAGGAACCATGGAAAATGCTGTAGTTAATACAGATTTAGCTTATTAACCTACAGTTGATTCTGTTTCATCCCAGCTATTACCTGAGAAATCTTACACGTTGAAATGAAATAGCATCATTTTACTTACATGTTTGCACATTGTCTTATAACTGAATTATAAGTAAGCTTTTTGTAATTATCTGAATGATGCTGGAGCCCTTTTCCTTTCTCATAGGTGAGTGGGTTAATGGGAGAGGAAGGTGCAGGGATCTACTTCCCAGAGCTTCTTGTCTTAATCAGCACCAGGTGACATTTGTGACTGAGCACAAGGAGAAACTTTAAGGAAGGAGGTTGACTGCCCAGCTGTGGCAGACCCTCAAGGCAGAGGGACTTTTGGGGTCCCTGAGTACACAGCAAATACCAGGCATTTGTGTACTCTGAATATTTATAACTTACTTTTATGAATGACAGTGCAGATGATGCTTTGCAGTATTTCTGGTTTTTGCCTTTGCCCACCTACTCCCCAGATCTGTCTGTAATTAGCTGGAGTGTCCTGCAATGAAGGGTTCATTTTGGGACCTTTGAACACCAGGCATGGTTGTCTTCTCCCCTGCCTGTGAGGTGAAAACCTGATGATGGTTTTCGTGTGTTGGGATGGAGGCTCTCTGCATGTGGGTGTTGGCTCTGATGCATGCTGGACCACATTCCAACCTCTTTTTTTTCCTCTCCTTTCCCCATTGTAACTTCTTTTGATACAGACGATTGTCTCATGACTGCAGACTAAATGCTACTGGGGTTAGGCCCCAGGCTCAAAAGATTTTATTACAATAGTTGTACCTTGACTAAAATACTTCACCTACTAATTCCGCAGCCTGGAGATCATATACATGTACTTTAATGTGCGCAATAATAATACGAAAGCATCCCTCCCATTAGCCCAGCCACAGCCAAAGTATACCAAATCTATAAAGAAAAACTGCATAGACTGCTACGCTGTGCAAAAACAAATCCTTAGGGGAGATTTAATCACTAAATGCTCTGAAGCTGCAGCTGAACAAAAATAACAATCGTGTGGATACAGACCAGAAGAAGGAAAAATTAGTAGTCCATTTAACTAATAGTAACACAAACAATAAATACTGTGTGGGACTGGAGAGCTTTCATTGTGTGATATAAAAATGCATCTTATTCTTTCTGCTTATACTCAGTCCTTGGTGAGACCACTTGTCTCTCCCTTCCCCTCTCCCTCTAAGATTGTCACAAAATGGGCCATTTTTATTTCACTTTTACTAACTCATTTTGTTTCTGGAAGAAGGGACAGCTCTGTCAGTTGTAGTGTCTCTTCAATACTCAGCAGCAAGCAGAGGGTCTGGAAAATATGCATTATGCAATGAGTTAACCATTTATAATATTTAGAAAGTTACTTCCCTTCCCAGTTCTATAAACAAATATGAAAGGCTGCTAAGCCAGAAAGAAATCAAATCCTACTGAAAACAGCAATGAAAAAATACCAGTAGTAAACTTTAATTCTAACTCTCAGCTACCATAACCATCAGTGTGTGAAGACTGAGCGTTTTGTATTGCAAATAACCTGGTTAAGATTTTTTTCCTTAACCTTTCCAGCACAAGAATATAAAGAATGCTGTTCTTTGTAGCAACCCTGCAATTTGGTCCTTCAGTGTGACTTTTAAATACAGCTATGTGAAATGCTAGGCTTTTAGCTTGCAGGAGTTGGTAGGCACTTTTTTTAATGTTTGTGGGAGTTTCAGAGGAATCCCCAAATCTCCTGGCTCAGCACTGGTAAAGCAACCGCTCAGACTTCTGAAACCAAAGCTGGGGTCAAACTCACCCCAAACTCGCGGTTTCTCTGGGTTTCCTTTCTGCTGAGCCCTCTTTGCTAAACACACAACTCAAAGCAAACTGAAGGCTTCTTGCAGCCCTGGGGAGCCCTTGGCCAGTAGACAGGAGAGCCCAGTCTCCTCCTTCTCTCTCCCAGCCAAAGTGTCAGGATTGGATGCAGATGCACTGCACTGCCTTCCAAGTGCTTGCAGTAGCTTAAGAGTCAGTGAGAGAAAATTAAAAGTCAGTGCAATGCAGACCTGAAATAAGGTTGCTCTTTATTCCTGGGGCTGGTACGATGGCCACCAGGATGGTAGGTGGAGGCCAGGGGTGAAGTCAAGCTGTGCTTGCTGAATGAAGAGCTCCTCCATGCAGGGACAGTAGTCTGAAAGGTGGCTCAGACAGCAAATTCTGTCTGAGGTGACTCTTCAGCAAATTCCAGTTCTGTAATACCAGGAAACTTACATATGATCAAAGCACTCTTCAAACACTGGGCCAAATTCTGATCTCAGTTTTACAGCGCAAGTCCAGAGTAAATTTTTAAGCCAGTAGAGTTACTGCTGCTTAACATCAGTATCAATTTGGCCTGATACAATTTGGCTAAACTTGCTGAAATTATGGCAAAATATGTAAATGAGGTATGATTTTAGTCTCTTAGCTCTCCTTTTCAGGGGTTTGCAATTTCCCTTTTGGCTCCTGCTCACCATTTAATTACGCCAGGCTCTAAAATGCATTCTCAATGGCAAGCCAAGATTTTGAGTAATTGCAACGAATGGAGGATTTCTTGTTCCGACACACACATTAGCTAATTTTCCTTGGGTTCTGATACTAACTATCAAATTCCACCACCCCCATTTCTCTGGGCTGGGGTTTTTTTTTTCCTTGTTTTCCAATTGCAAAGCCGACATCTGGCAGCTCTCTGGTGGCAAGAGCTGATACACTGACTCTGCTCATTGCGCTTTACCCATTTCTCTGTGGGAGGTAGGAAAAGAGGCAAAAGAAACCATGGTTTCAGATGCAAGCCCTTATTTTTATCCTATGTAATTCCATAGGGGGATGTTTTCTTCCTCCTACCACCCTTAGGCTTGTGCTTTCTATTATCACTGAAAGACCCGGCCAGCAAGAAAGGCTTCCCCTGCCTTTAAAATAATGGAAATTCTTTCTGATTTCTCCTTTTGCAAGCAGCATTTGTTTCTTCTCCTCCTAAGGTTCAGGTGAGCTCCTCCTCCTCTTGCACCCCCAGAGGCAAGGGGCACCTGAGCTGGGGCGGGGGGTGCTCGATTCAGCGCTGCCACCTGGTCTGCCTGATACTTGCTGCCTTGGAGACCACAGCAATCGGAAGAGCGATGTGGAGAGCACCTGCCATGCTATTTTTCTGAGGGAAGAGTCCCCAAGGGGAATATTGACATGTGGGAAGGGGAGGGGAGAAGGGAAGCAGCGCGTGACTTTATCTGCCATAATTTGCCCTGTTTGTCCCTTGAGTTCTTGAAGGAGAATATAACAGAGTCCTCTGTGACCTCAAGCTTTCACCTTATTATTTAATCACAATTTAGATTACTTTGATGTTGATTAAGACTGAGTAAATATATACTACACATAAATGATTTCACTCTAAATCAACAGCTACATTTTTCCCACTAATGATCATCATTAGCCTGGAATGTCTTTCATGCCTATAATTTTTTAATAAATTGAAATTATTTTTATTGTAAAATAATACCCACATGCCCCTGTGTAATTTTGAATATTAATTCATTCCTAGTCCCATATCTGTAACAATCCTGCCTGATGTCATTTAGGCTCATATACGAATGATCAGATTTTGTTCCTATGCAAACTATAGAGTCATCTGTTCTTTTGATACCAATGCATTTTAGCTTCCACACTGATGCTGACACAAATTAATTGTCAAGATATTTCACATGGTCTGTGGAAAGGCCTAACTTCATGTGACACTTTCTTTGTTCTCCATTGCAGAATACGTACCTGATAGCCTTGAAATTATTTTGATAGTTGGTTCCAACTGTGTAGACTTATACACAGTCAATAGATATCTCTATCACATTTTCATCTTACCATATTTACCCTATTGTCCTTACTCCAGCTCAGTTACATTGCAAGAAACTGTTCCCTGATATTTAAGAAAAATTAGAAGTACTGAATGTTGCTATTAAGCAGACTTATGTCTCTGCAAGAATAACAACTATGCTCTGCCAGCCTCAAATAACATCTTCAAGTCATTTTCTGAATAATACTGATCATTCAGTCTCAAAACTGCATTTTTCAATTTCTAAACAAGCCATCATAAATTTTGGAGTTGTCATATGAATATGTATTATAAAGCTTTAGTACCTGAGAATGTCTGAATGTATAAACATGAAAAAGAACAAAGAAGAAAAGTTGAAGTGTTTTAAAAATAGGTTCAACTGATTGAAAACTCTGGCTAGAAATTTCTGCACTGCATACTGAGAATGCACAGTAGCAGTGAGCCTGGTATGTTGAAGATGTGCCATTACTTTTTACCCCGTATCAGTTTGAGACTGTCAGCAGCTCTTAACGTACCTCATTAAAGGATCCTCCTAGAATATGTAGAACAGGCTTGGTGAGTAGACACACAAAAAACCCCCAACCCTGCAGCCCACAGTTTTGGCTTCACTACAGGTGGTAGTAATAATCTGCACTGTTTCCTTTAAGCTCAGTCACAGGGCAGGACAGTAAGGGCTCGATAAGGCTTTCAGTAGAAAATTGGACGTGAAGCAGAGAGAGACAGTGTAGAAACAATAATTTTGTGGAAGCATCTTTTTTCCTATGTACATTCCTGGTTCATTTGAAGACAGGTTAGTGTAGCATTTGGGCCAGATAGGGGGACATTTGGGTTCTGCAGTGGCAGAATTGGTCTGATACCAGCCTAAGTGCAGGTTGCTAACAGCACAGTGGTTTATTTATCCAAATCACTGGTCCATTAGGAACAGTCAAAGTTTCAGAGACAATTAGTGCTGTAACTGTTGCTAATTTTTCCTGCTCCCTGCCTGGAATCACTGTATGGAAGCCCTTCCTCAATGTGTTCCATGTGAGCAGCATACCCCTTCTGTCCACAAAGACTGGGCAAGGTTACAGTCCGCCTGTCTGTCTGATGTGTCACTCCCAGCACACAGATGGAGTTTCGCCAAAGCTATCATCACAGACGGATGCTGTACACGTAGTCATTATCTGTAAGGTGGACTATTGTACTGTTTTACCTCATGGCTTTCTACGTTATGCTGCCTAAACTCTAATGTGTGCAAAGTGCTGCTCTCAGAGCCTTAACTCAGAGTGAGCAGTCTCAGCATGTCACACTAATCTTGAGGGAATGATGTTGGCTCATTTTCAGAGTTTCAATTGATTTTAAAATTCCTTTGATGACTTACATAGTTGGGAAACAAATTGGGGAAAAAGTATTAGTCTCTCTGCGTAAGCCTAGGCACTATATGAGAGGTCTACATCCTCACCAAAAGTATAGGCTGGAGTCGTAGTATCCTCACGCTGTAACAGCTGTGCATCCCAGACCCGGAGTTCAAAGTTGATTATAGCCAGGAAGGAAAGGTCAGTAAACTAATTTTAAAGGCAACTGTCATTCTAGCTATTTTCCTCTAGTATCTCTTTTTAAATGCACCAGTTCTGTCCCATGGAGCTTCTGTCCTCTTCAGCTTTTTAAAAAGTGATTTACTTTATGTTATAGATTCAGTCTGATTTGGTTCTTGCTTGTACAGAAGTTAATCATACTTTCAGTATTCGTTAAGTAAGAAAAAAGACAGATTCAGCAAGAGAGATTTAAGCACTTATATTTTACCACACATTTGGGACAGACTTAGCACCTGTATATGATCGGTTACTGTGGCTCTGCTGATGTGCAGTAACTTGTTGAGCTGCAGTAACTTTAGCGTCTGTCTGAGCCCTCAGGGTTTGTCTACACACAAAAGTTGTAGTGTTTAACCATACCATTAAAGTGCAACATTGCCCTCAAGGACAGATGCAGTCGGTTTGATATACAAATACGTAAACCATGCAGCTTAGTCTTGTAAGAAAATAGCAGAAAGCTAAAGGTACATAAAGTCCCTTTATATCTTACTATAACATAATCTGTAGGAGAATATGCCAGAAGATCATCACTCTATGCAATGATACCAGGGCAAATACTGTGCAGAAACTGGGCTTGAAATAATACAGTACCCTCACTGTTGTTAAAATTATAACTGAATGCATATTTCAAATCCTTCCAGTACTGCAATGTGTGCCACTCAGTAAGGAAAAAAAATATTTCACCCAGATTATACACAGGAAAAGTGTTTGGGGTGGGAGGGAAACACACAAATTGTGAAATGTCACAAGAGTCTTGTATGAGAGAGATTAAACCTTTCCGTTCAAGCAAGAAATGGTGTATTAAAAATTCAGGAACTGAAGAGCAGGAAGGAATCCGAACTGCTGAATTGCTAAGCTTTCTACATTACGTGTTCATTTGGTAATTCATGACAATTAGATGGCTTTAGGAAGGTGGAAGGTAAGAGAGTAACATGATAGTCAGCAAACAAGTTTTGCTGCAGTTCTTGTAGGAGCTTGATTTGAGACGTGGGCCCCATCTATAATGTATTCACTGTTTTATAGACAAGCAAGACAACATGATCCTTGCAGGTGTATTGGATAGACAGAACTAAATCTAATATGGAATATGCATTATATGCTGCATATATGCACAGAACGAGGTCTGTGAGGAAATTCTTCATGGTGGAGGGACAGCGTGGCTCTGGAACGGATAACAGATTACAGACCTTTTTTTTTAATGTGATTTAGAAGTATTGCCAATAGCTGTCATAACATCATCTGCTGTGTGAAATGAGCTGGTAAAACGTGTAGGGCACACACTTTTTGTCCTCTGAGAAAAATGTGAAGTCTGAACTTCAGTGCAGAAGTGGTTCCTGCGGAGGCTGGGTTGTCACTGTCAAATGCAAAATGACAGTGACTGTTACAGGACAAATGGCCATCCTTCATTTATAATGCATGACTTTATGCTGTTGCATTTCCTTTTAACCTCCATGGTGTATTTATATGTTAGAGTCTATTGGGTTTACCTGGCAAGGTTTTGGTAGCAGGAGCACTGCAGGGTGCTGCAGANAAAAGTGTGAGGAGGAAGGAGCAGCAGAGACACAGTATTATGAACTGACCACAACCCCCATTCCCCATCCCCCTGTGCCACTTGGGGGGAGGAGGTAGAAAAAGCAGGAGTGAAGCTAAGCCTGGGAAGAAGAGAGGAGTGGGGGAAGGTTTTTTAGTTTCGTTCTTATCTCTCTCTATCCTACTCTGTTACAGTTAATTGGCAATAATTTAAATACATTTTCCCAAGTCAAGTCTGTTTTGCCCATGATGGTAATTGCTAAAAGACCTCCGTGTCCTTATCTCGACCCATGTTCCTTTCGTCATACTTTCTCCCATTGTCCTGTTAATGGAGGGGGAGTGATAGAGCAGCTTGGTGGGCACCTGGCAGCCAGCCAAGGTCAACCCACCACAGGGAGAGTAGTGTTAAAGGACAGATTCTCACATGACTTTATCTTCTCTTGTATTAGATGAGTCAAAAACAACTAAACAACCATCCCACACAGTAAAATGCCACTCAGCATAACAGAAATAGTAGACTTTGGCCCTACCCAACTAGCTCTGTAAAGAACCTTCCCCTGCCAAACACTTGCCGACTTCTCAGTATCGATGTTCTTCAAAGCACACGCACCAAAGTGCTGATTTAATTTTGTCATTAGATTTCATAACCACAAAATTATCTCTAATTCTTCTGTACCAATGTATCCAGCACTACTAGAAGAATGCAGATTACACCCCAAAAAACAGCTAATGTAAGGCACAGCAGTGTCAGGACACATTGTGGGAGACTGTTCTTGCAGCAGTGGATGCGCGAGAGCTTTGTGCTGATCGTGCAGATGCACACATGGATTGAATGAACAGAGTGGAGATTTTCCAGAAAGAGGTATAACATTCAGAAATAGTTATTTGCTGGGCATTTCACAGGGATGAAAACAGCTACAACAGAAAACAGCATCTGATTGTTACACTAGTGTGGAGCAGGCAGTGCCACGTCAGGCCTTTTACTACTCAAAGAGAGAAATACTGGGAAAAGTGTTACATTACTGGGCTTTACCTCTTACAGTGATACTCCTCATATAGCTGAAATTAAGAACAAACTAATATTTATAATGACATATCTGCAGAGTTTGAGGCTTCTCTAATTCCAGGTTACTTTAGGTCTATCATAGACTGTCTATTAACTAGACACAGGCTCTAAACCTCTGCTTAACACATTAAACCACATATAATTCATATTAGGAAAACTGACCACATACAAACTTGTACCCTGTTTCAAACATGCAGGAAAATGCAATAGCACAATGAGTTTCAGCTTTCATGATGGAGAACATATTTTACTTCATCTTCTAAAAAACTGTACATATTATCACATATCACAACTTCGTCTATGAACCATGTGTTACGTCTAATATATTTGTTGGTATGTACATATATATGAACTTTATTTCCTCTTTTACTGGTTTTACATCTATGTATGTCAATTAACTTCAATTCTTGCTAACATAAGCAAAAGAAGAGCCAACTCTGTAGATATGAATAACCTGTAGACTTCAAAAGTGCAGTTTAACCAAACACTTTTGGTGTAAATGATTCCTTTTGTAGATTAGAGACACTGTTGCTACATTATGGTACACAAGATAACTGCTGGCTAGTAGTAGTTTCTTTCTATTTTTAGTTCATTTTCATTACAACTGCTATGTCATGTAGCTTTAATAAAAAAATAATGTCATGCATTTGTGATGGATGTCCAACAATGATAACACACTGTCCACGTAGCAGAGCAGGGTACTTCCACTGTACAACTGCATTTCAATTGAGAGCTTTCAGAAAACACAAATTTATATAATATGTAGAATGCTGAATCACCAAATAAGGCCATGTACAATTAGATGTAATAAATGATATGAAACATGCAAGCTTCTAGAGTGGGATCCAGAATTCTGAATTAGGTGCTTTCTGCACCACACGTACTGCCAAGGGAGCCAGAGTCTCCTTGGGAGGACAATCCAAGCATCCAGTAAATTGAGCAAGCAATTAGGAAATCAGTGTGCCTGAAACTTCACCTGATCCACACGGGTGTGTCAGAGTCAGGGCTGCCAGCATGACCCTCTACATGCTCCAGCTCAGAGGCTGGCTTTAGTGAGTGGGTGAAAGTACCCTTGTGTTTTACTGAGGCAAAGCATAGCGAGAGAGAGGAAAAAACCCTGCCCCTCCCTGTAACTTCATGTTTCCTACTCCTTACAGTAATATGGAAACTTTCTCACCACGGTGCCACGGTTTGGCCCCAGTACTGCGTGCCTCAGCTATCGAAGAGATAACATGGTGCTGCGCAGAGACACGGACCCTGTGCTTTCAACAAGCACAGCGCTCTACTGTTGCAGCCTCTTCTCTGGTGACCAAAAGACTCGAGGACGATGAAGGCAATCAGCATTTTTTCTTCTTTCTTTGGAAACACAGGAGTGGGAAATGACATGCAAGCTTTCTCAGGCTGTGATGAGGACTGAACCAAAGACTCACACAATTTGGCTGACCACTTTTGTTATCTAATGAGCGGTGGCTGCTCCTTTCTCTCCTGTGACAAACAAATCGATCACATCAGCATTTGGATGAGAATCTGATCCTGCCAATAAGCAGTGACATATATTTGGAGGCTAGCAACTGGGTGGAGTCCTGTCTCATATTAGGCAGAAATAAGGAGCTCAGCTGCACAGAGCGCTGCACCAAGATCTCTGAAGCAGAGCTCTGGGCACACCAGGGACTCTGAAATCAAAGAAGGATGTGCCCAGGGCTAAGCAACAATTGGAAGAGGGTATACATGGATCTTGATTTTACACTTTCATGACACAGTTCCCACCCGAGTTCTAGTTTAGCTATCAAAGCCCTTTATTGGCTATAGTTCATGCTTTCATCTTGACACAAATAACTGGATCTTCAAATTAGGATGGACTATGGTTGAATCACTGATTTTTCCAGATGTTTGATGTGTTTCCAGATGTTTGATTTTTTTAAAGTAAGACTGGAAAAAAGCTAAGATAAGAATATGGCAAGTTTATACTAGATTTACGTTTTTTTATATGCATACACAAACCTACCAGGCACTCTAGGACAAAAGTAACCTTTGATGTCTTGGTGATGTTGTGGCTATTGTCTTTCCAAAATGGTGAGATATTCACGGACAGATATTTATTGAAGAAGGTGCCTATGTCAAAATAGGAACATATATGGAAATATTCTTTGTCTCTTTAAAAATAATGAAAAGGGAGCGGAAAAGTGTTCTGCACTAACAGGATTCTTTAAATTGTCTCCTCAGTCTTATGCAAACTATTATTTTCAGGACCTCAGTATTATAAATTTTACAGTCTTGCAGCAAAATGTTAAACCCAGAGGAAAATAGAAGCTACATAAATAATTATTAGTAGACTAAAAATAACTTTCCCATGAATACATAGTTAAAAAAAGGAATACGCAATCACTGGAGCTCTATTTGTTAATACTTCCTGGCCAGGCATACGTCAAATAACACTTGGAAAAAAATGGGCAGAAAACCAAAGCTCCCTGCAAGCGCAAGTGCGAGACAATGAAATTAACACAACCTTGAGTTCATGAGGATGGTTAAAAAAAATCCAAAACTTTTTCTTTCCACATGGTTATTCTTTCTTCATCGTGTTCTTTTTTCCCCACGTAAAGACAGGAATTTGAAAAATCCTTGCCAGCATGATCTTCTAGGATGACTCAATATTTTCAAAGATAAACACTTAACTTCCACAGAAGACCCACAACTCCAAACTAGAACTGCAATATTCAAGCAACTTCTGTCACTCACAGAAATTTATGTCTAAAGAACCTCAGGTATTATGACCAGTCTGAATTTCAGTCTTTGTGTGTGCTCCTTCCTATATGTTTTCAGAACCTTATGACAGCCAGATATGTAGGAGCCTAAGCCTTTCTATTAATTTTGTGCCATCCCTCTCTGGAGGGGCTTTAGGAGGATAATTAGGCCATTTTAATTCATATGATTATAAGCATTGCCTGAGTGGGTCAGAACTTCTAGCCTAACACATTTTCTCTAAGGGTCAAAAGTGATTGTCCAGACAAGCGCCTTCAGAGCAAAGCAAGGATATAGACTTCCCCTAAATTCTCTCTAGCTTCCCAGAATTTGCAGCTTGTAGGGTTCCTGAGTCAGAAGGCTTCAGGTATTCATCTTCCAGTAGCTAGTTCAATTTTCATTTGTGCCTGTGTGAAATGTTAGGTTTCACAGCATCCTGTGGTGAAGAATTTCCACCATATAATTACCTATTGTGTGTGTAAGACCCACCTCCTCTGATTGTCCTGACTTGTCGTTCTCTGGACATTTTCTAAAGCTACAACAACCTTTTTGAGAGCAAAAAACTATAGGACCCACCATAGACTTACACAGTGGTAAAATGCTATTCTTTGTATTATTTCCTACTTCTTTCCTAATAATTCCCAACACTCAGTGTGCTTTTTTGACAACAAAGCTGACATTGCCATGAAATTGTCTATTATAAACTCAAGATCTCATTCTTGACTCATTACAGTCAGCTCAGACATCATATATTTTATATTTTCCCTACAAACTCACGGGGAAAGGGAGAGAAAGGTGAGGTCCTATGTGCATCAGTCTGTATTTATCTCGCTGTCGTGGTTTGGGCCGGACTGGCCACTAAGATGAACGACAGATGCTCTCTCCCACCTCTCTTTCCAAAGAGAGAGGGGAGAGAGAGAAAAGAGACTTAGGAGTTTAGAAGAAACTAAACTACTATAATGAAATATTAATAAAATAATAAAAAGAAAATAATGAAAATATATACAATATATACAAAACCATATCAAGCTCCCAGGATGATGATCGCGTCACCAGTAGGCATGGGCAAAGTCCGAGACTAGACTCAGTGACAGACAGAAACTGGACTCTGGACCCGGATCCAGGAATGCACAGATCAGGATCAAAGGCAGACGAACAGACAGAGTCCTCCTTGGATGCCACCCATTGAAGAAAGAGCACTGACCCTTTCATCCCTCAGCTTTTATACTGAGCATGAGGCAGATGGGATGGAATACCCTGTTGGTCAGGTTTGGGTCCGCTCCTCCCCGCAGGTGTGACCCCTCTATGCTTTTCTGCTTCCGACCCTCCAACGGGGCAAGTAACAAAGTTGGCTGCCCTTGGTTGTTATAGCAACAAGTATAAGCAAGAGCCTCTCTGCATCCCATTCCTTGGCATAATTATAAATAATCAGGTCTTACCTCTCTGAAACTGAACTATGTCTCCACAATGTGCTGCTAATTTCAGAGAGTTCAGTTAGTTAGAAGAGGCCTAGCTGCAACGTAAAATTGCTGAACAGAAAATTGGTTCTGTTTTACCTCAAACAAGGACACTCGTTAAATTTCATCTGCCATTTTAATCCCCAAGTATAAGGTCCCGTAGAGTTCTCATGCAATTCTACACAGGTAGCTCCATCATTACTACCCTCAGCAACTTGGTTTTGTCAGCAAACTTTGTCACCTCTCTTTTCATGCTCATCAAATCAAAAAGGTTTCCTAGGTCTGGGGCGGTCAATTGTCATGCACAGCTACACACCCATGCAGTAAAGGGAGAGAAGCTACAGAGATATCAGAGCTGTGGAGGAGAACAGCAAAACAGCCATGGGTTTGAATTATTTGCTCGTGCATTCATTTGAATCTGGATTGCAGGAGGGTGATGAGGAAAAAATGAGACAAAATCAATCTTTTGGAAAAAGTCATCTCTAAAGCATAGTTCTGTTCATAAAGTAAAATTCCTGCAAGGTGCATCAGTTGACTATATTTTAATGGAGTGTAGACTTTAACCCAGTTTAAATAAGGTACACTTAAATCAATTTAGAACCCCTCTAGCAGACCTTAGGGAAGAAATATATCGCAAAGTAGCCTGTTTGTTATTACTTTCATAGCAGAGCTACTATAGTAGATTACAGGTGTTGCTACCATGCGTATTTGTCCAGGGTGCATGAGAAATGTGACACCTCAACACACTGCATTGTTACCAGAAACAGCAAATGGACCCACAACAGTCTTCCAGCATGCTTTATTGTGACAAGAGGCAGAAATGTTCTTCCAATTCCTTATTACTTTTTTATTTATTTACATGCTAATTTATTAACAGACAGGCACTGTTCAAAAATGCTGTTGTGTTTATCATAGCCAAGCCCTCCTTCCAGCAAACTTGAGCTAACTTGTGAGCTGTGTGTTTTGGGTCAATAAATTTTGACACTGCTAGACATATGGAAACCAGGAGGATCCATACCAGATACAACTGGTGCCTCCTGGTAACACACGGCTTCTTGAGCTTCCCAAAGCCAGCGCATGCAGACAGAATTAGATAAGTGGCATAGAAGATACATGAGCTAAGAAATTCCCAAGCTAAATAGAAGTACACTTAACACAGAAATAGCGCTGTAAAAATGCCTTTGGAAGCAGTGAATAAGACACCACCTGGAGATAATAGAGCACGAGGACAGCTGTGGAGGGACATAAGCAGGAGCAGTTGTGGTCCAGATCAATCAGTTTGCACCATGGTTATTTGTTGCACCACCCCAAAGTTGTGGGACTCCAAGAGGCAAAGTAGAGCAAAAGACTCCAGGGATACCTAAACTGTTGAGTAACTGATCCAGGATAATATTGGTTTCTGCACAATGATGCAACCTTTCCCTGGCAGCCTGTGGGCCATATGCATTTTGCACTGCCTCTGTATGCCTGCCATACCAGCTGGTTCTGTTTTCATGTTTTCAGACGATACCTGATGTGTGGCCTGCCAAAGGCTCCTGAAAGATTAATCTGGCCTTCAGCAAGGGTAATAACCTCATATTAATATTCTTCCTAGGTTTTTTCCATCCTCTGCTATAGTTTTTGACCTGAAATAACAACATAATTGAAATGCAAATAGATAAAACAGAAATTAATAAAAATATCTATCTTCTTTTAGCTCTTTGAAATTCCAAATTAATAGAAGAACACTGTGTGACTCAGAAAACAGCCAATGACTTTTGATCGGCATGTGTAATGATAATGTATGTACAGTGAAAATTAAGAAGCAATTTCCTGAGGCCACTTTACTTCGCAGCTAGCTGGCTGTTTTTAAATCAACCGCACAGTTGTGCGCTCTGTGCTACCAAATGCAGTTTATCATCTAAGCTATGGTAGAAGACAAAATAGCTTCACTAGAATATGTTCACAAGCAGATCGTCAAAACGTATTCCTAAACTGACAGAGCCTTTGTTAACCCATTGTGAATTTTCTGACAAGAAGTTGCAGGTGGTCAGGAGATGCTCAGTGAGGTAAAATTTGAGGGAGCGTCTTTAAACACAGTGGTCCTGTGGGCAGTGAGGAATGACAGGTGACTATATGAAACGCCCGAGAGGAATGCTGCCCTCTCTGTCCCCTCCTAGAGTATGCCCATTGTTGATAAAGGCTGTCTTCCTTTTGTTGGTGTTCATTGTGCAGAGAAATGCACTAGTTATTTACTGGTGAAAATGAGATGGCAGTAACAAGCAATGGAAGACAGTGTTGTTTTTCATTTTGCATTGATGCCTCTCTACAGAGGCATGCATTTCTCACATTAATCTTCTCAAAGCCTTTATTGTCCTGGCTTCCTGTTACAAATCAAGCTGGCGATGGCAGCCCCATGAAATCCCATTAGCATACTGAGAGCAGTGTATTACAGTACCAGGCAATAGAATAAATGCAGAACAATAAGTATAATAGGGAATGCATTACCCCAAAATGAAACAGCAGCTCTGTACTGCATGCCAGTTCTATGAAGGTGCCTTCTCTGCTGCTTGAATACAAATAAACAGCATTTTGGGGGTTCAGTTTCAAGTAAAATCTGCCTGGTTTGAGCCAAGGAAAATGGAAACGCAAGAGGAGCTGCATGCCCCGATGCGACTGTCTGTCTTCTTGTTCATGGACTCTAATTTTAATCATTTTGAAAGACTGACTTTCAGGTATAAAAAGCTGCCTATTTTTTTGTCTGCAGATATAACTGGACCCTGCAAGCAGCTGAACTTATTTTAGAGCCTTATTCTGTGCTTTGCTTTGCTGGCATCAAATGGCAGCATGTGATGATAGCCTTCAGAAAACAGGCTGGCTTTAAAAGCAGCAGGGCTGATTTTTAGTGTTACTTCTTCTGAAGCCTGGACTGGAAGGGAAGTTGCCAATTTGTAGCCAGGCAAGCAACAGCCTGCTATGGATGAGTAAGAAGACAGCTGGGTCACCAACATATGCTATTATATCAGTAATACTCACAGTTCTCAGAGGCAAGGCTGTGTACGTCCTCTCCTTAGGCGGGCTTAATGGTCTTGAAGTAAAGGTACATAGAGTAGGTAACTGCAAGCCACCTTTGGAAAAAGGTGCAAAACCAACTAAGCATAAGGAACAATCCTGCAGAGGAATTAACATATGCCTTTGCCTTAGACTGGGATTGTAAAAGCCTCTTCAAAAATGTGGATTCCCGCTGCCTGCCAAACACTGGTGTGTTCAAAGGTGAGAAAGCAGCTGTGTTTTTCCAGAATGAAAAGGATGATCAATTTGAAAGGCTTTTAAGAAAAACCATCAATCATTTAAACAGAGCAAATCAGACTAGGTATTGGCATATTGTTTCTGATGACAAATCACTTTCTAGTTTTAAATACAGGTTGTAACTCTAAAAGTGGGAACAGTAAATTTGGATTTTTTCATAAATGCCAGATGCAGAGTTTCTGTGTTAGGAACTTAAGATGATATAATGACATGGAATATAATTTCGCCTCTGAAATAGTTTAATTTCTAAGTGGGGCTGTGGTTCGACAAGCAGGTCCAAGGGGTCTCTTAGACCAACAGATGTCCAGTGAGCTTTGGGCTGTCTCTTTGCAGATGAGCTTGCAAAAGTGGAGTAAAATATGGAATGAGAACTTCTCGCTTAAGATTGGTATTAAGACAAGCATTTGCAAGTTTGGTTGTTAAGCTCAATATAGCTGAAGGGCATTGTCACAGGACTTAGTATTAGTTAATGTTGTTTGGTATATTCTCCTGCCATCCCCTTTGTAAAATTCAAATACTAAATGGAAAACAACAAACTACCAAACAAGCCAAACCTGGCTGAAAATATAAGAAAACAGGCAATGTTGAGTAATATCTGTGTATTTCATCTTTCCAGATAGGTTAGGTCTGCTTTGACATGAGAAAAACAAGTAAGGTCTTCATGAATTAGGCCGAAGGTGGAGATGGGAGAGGAGAATGAAACCTGAACATCTTCAGAAGCTTAGATGAAATGTTCCATTCAGGAGTTTAGACTGAGGTTGGACAAAAGTTTGAAGATAAGAAATGCAAGGGAGAGCTGCCACACAAGAAAAGCATCTGGTCTGTGCTAGTTTCATTCAAGCTTTCAGGCAGCTCTCTCTTGTCCCAGAAGAATGATGGTTGCATAACAAGCATTTCAAACAGTGGATACGGACCTTGTTATGTGAGCATGAAGACACTCGCTAGGATTTCCCACCTTAGCATATCAAAGAAGATTCCCACGTGGGTTTTACATAGAAACACACAACCTAGAATGGACCGTTTGGGTCATCAAGTATAGACAAGCATGCAAGAGATTTGTCAGTCCCATAGATCCATGAGATCTCTATTTCACCTGTCTCTGTATCACATGCCAAAGAAAAATTTCTATCACCTTAAAATAAATGGAGGCCCTTCAGTATAACATATGAAAAACTAGGTTGAACTACAGGAAAGGAGCATGAGAGTTCAATAATGCTGCCACTATAGGCTGCTCCAGAATCCACAAAACCCCACTTGCTCAGCAGCACATGTGTTTAGGAAGGTTCAAGCGCAGTCATCTTAGCAAACACAGCTCCAGAATATATGTTGAAGAATTCTTAAATATAGAAAACTACAAGGTAGGAATCTTCAGCAACTTCCCTGATGATAACTCCTTAATTAAGGGATGGGGGATATTAATAATGTTTTTCAAAGAAAAGCCCCAGTTGTCCATCTAATACAGAAGTCTTTGTATATCTACCCATAGTGTGAGAGGGAAAGTGCTAAAAATATCATAGCTAAAGGGCAATTGATTGCACAGCTTTTTAAATCACTACCAGCAATTATGTCATTGTTTCTCTCCCTGTAGTACCATGTACATGCATTACATCTTACAAAGACGTATGAAAGAGAAACTACTTCATGTTCACCTACCTGCTTCAGACTAATGCCCTTGGAAGATTCTCCTTAAACAACCTTGAAGCTGCTTCTGCATCATTCCAGGAAGTGCATATGCAATACAAGGTATTGGGTGAAATTATTCATCCCTTAATTACTTGGAAGTTCCTCTTTTCCACAATGTGCTCATGCTTTCTAAATTGTTAGTTGTGGTCACTGTGAGATGAGTTCTCCAAACATCACTGATGCATGTGAAGAGAGATATACTTTTTTCGCATTAATCTCATATTATTCAGCAGTAATAAGAGGCATAAAAAGCTGGTTCTGAAAGTTCAGTTTCAGTTTAAACTGGCATCTGAATTTGAGTGTTCCTCAATGTTTAAGTTCCACCATTTTAAGTTTTCAAAATATGCATGTAGCATAAAAATAAAATTACTAATATGATACACAGAGTTTAGTGTGAGAAAACCATTAACAAATATTTTAATAAAGCACATTTTATTTCTAAATCCCCAATATTACAACAGTAATCCACTCTGTAATGCCTTCTCCTAGTGCTAAAGCAAAGTGGATGAAAATCATCTCAGAGGTGTGTCTGAGCATAACTTACTTTGAGCATGAGCATATTAAGTTTTATGACAGACTGAGCTTCATTTATAACTAGTCCATAGAAGCTCTCCAACAATTAAAAGCATTACTGCCCTGAAAAAGGATGTGATATTCCAAAGCTTCACTTTTTAGGTGTTCCCTGTAGTCTTCCTTCTCCTTCAGATCTAATAACAATATGAAATGATCTATTCCTCTTTGAAAAAAAGAGTAAATAAAAAATAGTCTGCAAGTGACGCTGTGGGCTGCAGGCACTGAGGAAATCGTGCACATTTGCCTAAGTCCCTCCTACTATTCCAGTCGGATTAGGGTTCTGTTGTGTAAAGCCCTATTGTACGAAATACTTCCTGTCTCACAGACCATAAGCCAGGATCCAGAAAGGCTTTAGGGATCTAAGATAGGCTTTAGCTGCATAAATAGAAATGGCAGTCCTCAGAAACACCACTCAGCTGTTGCCTAAATCTGGAAAGTGCTCAAGTTTTCAGCATTACGCTGACTTAAACCTCAACTTATGGTCATTCCCAAAATGACTGGGAAGCCCTGGCAGCACCACACAGCACTTTGTCTCATGTGCAAGCCCCACTGGGTCCCACAGTCCAGATCTCTTGTCTGCTGAGTGGCTCAATACAATCCATGTTGTGAGAGAACATCTTCCAGACCAGGTCCTGCAGAAGGCATGGCCATTGTATTGCCCTGAAATGTGTCAGCTGAGGGACAGGGTACACCACTGCTCCTGCTGCCTATGGAAGATCTATTTGGTTGTCTTCCTTACCTGAGAAGATCCCAAACCATCTGCCCTCCTCTCCTGTCACCTGCCAAGGTAAGAGAGGGACTCCTTTATTGTTAGTTTTTCCTGTTGTTGATCCACTTGCTATTGAATATGTCAAAGTAAAGTGGGGACAGATAGAGAGTGCAAGCGTGTCCATCTGTCATACCAAGGCTCTAGTCCCTGCTGCACTGACATCAGTTATTTTGTCAAATCAGCATTTAATGTAAAATACAAGTAAGTAGGAAGAATAAGGCAGAATGTCTGCTCTAAATTCCTGCTGGTATATTTGCAAGGTATGAATAACGTAAAGGAATTTGATTACGGTGACCTGTATTCAGAGTGTTCATTCAGTTATATCAGTCCAAAACTGCACTGCAGGATGTCGAGTTGGTGCCACAGGTTGCCTTCCAACATGACACTCAATGATGCTGTCAGTGAGGTATAGTATTTCCAAGCTGCTCCTTCCTGGGATTTTTTGAAAGAATGAGAGAAAGAAAGAACAAGAGAAAGAATGACATAAAGAATTAGAGAATGAGAGAACGAACGAGAGNAATGCTACTCATCACTAGTTTGTGAAAGTGTCAGTTAGATCTCAGTTACAACCTCAGAGCATTACTGTGACATTGGGCAGGGTACCAGACCTACTATTGTGCTTGTGGCACACGTATTTTGTATCCTTAGACTGTCTTCCCTGATGACTTTCACTTTTTAATGGAGCTGAACGTATGTTTACTTAAAAACTAGTCCTAATTTGATAGCTGATGACTCTTGTCTTTCATTAGAAGTCTATCCACTGTGCAGGGGTGGAAATATGCTTGGTTTTGATGGACCAAGTTCACTTTCAGTGTCTCTACAAAAGTGTGGTTTTATTGCAGGATTCCCTGCACTGTTCCTTTCTTTAAGTGCCCTGTTTTCCCTAATTTCAGCCAAAGCAAACAGAAAAATACCGCAAAAGATAAAATCTTTTGTGGGGTTACAGTTCCAGAAATTTACAGGCCTATTTCTCATCCAAAGACGTTTAGGCAAGTTTGATTAAGCTTTGAAATTAAACATAAAGCTTTACTAAAGCTCTGTGCCAAGGCATCACCACTTTCAATATTGTCAGTATTGCACCAACATGCTGGAGAAGTTCACTCTGACTTTACAGTAGCTAATCACCCTTGTGGCTCTGCTGGCCTGCCTTCACCAAGGCTTTCACACCACACAGTTTGCCCATCTGCAGAAAATGGTCGCTAAAGCCTTCTCCATGATTTGTATAGATCCCAAATAAGATGTACATTTGCCAAGAGGTCTCCCAGCCATTTATTGCTCCCATTCCCTCATTCTCAGAAGTGTAACTCTGGAATTACTCCTTTATTCCGGGGAAAATATCAAAGTAATATAAGCCTAGGCTGTACGATACTTTTCATGGAACAGCCACAGTCCAAGAAAACTCTAGAAAAAAATGCTGTCACTCCTATTCATTGCCTTGTCCTGTCTTGTTATTACACTCCTCTCTTGTAGAGAGACCTCCAACAGATTTGGTGAGGGAAGGTAAGGGGCAGTAGTTAAGATCCCCCTTCACGGAGGTTAAAAAAAAAAACCCAAACACCAAAACCACATCCACGTGAAAGGTCGCTTCATTACAGGTTTCTCAGGGGAACAATCCAGACCCTCATTGTAAATGAATTATGGTTTCTAAGATACCTCAGTGCTTTGGATAGCGATTCCAAGTAATTAGAAGAAATATACAGCATGCAAGTAAAGCTAATAATTTTATCAGGCACTTCGCTGAAAAAGAAGGCTGTGTGATTTTTCTGTCTGGGCTTTAGAAAAAGGAAAAATACAAGAAAAATTAAGGATTTTTTTTCCTGTTTGAATACCATTCAACTTTATTTTGACTGAACAAGGAAGAGAACCATAAGGACCCTAGAAAACCCAGTCTGATCAGTTCAATTAGTACACTGAAATATTTTGTTTTAAAGTGAAAAATGATGATGCTAAAAATGGTTATTAAAGAAAGCAAATCTCGTATGTCTATCAATTTCCAGCATTTTAGCTAAGGCAGCATTTACACTGAAATTTGTTATCTTCATTGTTCAGTTGTCAGCAGCCTTTGTTGGGTCTTAAGCTTTCCACAAATTTCCATTTCTGTTTGTAGGAATATACAGGAAATCAAAAGTTCAGGCATTGTGAGAAAAAAGAAAATAAAAAATTGAGCATTTAAATCATATGGAAAGGTAGACAAGTCACATCATTTTATGGCTAGAATTATTCTTAATGATCCTACATACTTCAGCTGAAGAAGGCATTAAAAATAAGCCCTAGACATAGTACACTTATGAAGTTTAATTTTTTATAAAATCATATTTTCTCTCAAAGTGAAATCGAGTGATCTGTTTTACTTTCAACTCAGCAGATTAAAATAATCTCTTAGGGTCCTACCGAGAAAGAATTTTACAAACACTTTAATAAGCATATTTATATAAAGCTTCACTACCAGCACCTCTGCATCTACAAAGTGGCATCTTCCCACAGCTCAGTTTAGGGATTTTATTTTCCCTTTATCCAACAGTGGTATCCTCAAAAATAATGAATGTTTCACTCAGAACTCCCACAGTTTCTTAAGAATACCAGAAGGATTTTATTGCTAATTGAAGAAATAGATAGCATGTGTCTTCACTTCAGCAGCCTTTATTTATTTTATGGACATTTTTCATCAACTTCCAGACATTTTCTGTTTGAAATTCTACATAATTTAATGTTCCCCATCTGGAATGTTAATACTCGGCACGAAGAAAAGGAAGTCAAAGGGGAAAAAAAAAAAAAAAGTAACAACATTTCTTTGACTCCTGTGTCAGTAGTACCAATTAGCTACATGAATTTTCCATCTGCTTTCTCTGAAAAATAGGTGAACAGCTGCATCCTACAGGAAGACAACCTGATGCAGCCAACAGAAACTGTCAAGCACCTGGTCATTTCCTGTCACTAGCTTCACTACTGCTGCAGATAGCAAATCACACAGGCTTTGTCTGCTAACTTTGAACTAACTCTGCTAAAAAAATTGTTGCTCTCCCACTGTCTTTTAGTGAAATCTCTTTGCCTACTGATTTAAGTGTTTTGGGTTTATATTGTACTTTATGTGCACTGGATTGAATAGCATAATGCCATATGTGTGGAAATTGATGGGCCTCACAGTCTCCTAAACAATAAGTACACCAGAGTAATGCTGCAAATTAAAGAGAAATCAATGATTTTCTTTGGCACAGTCTAACTCTGCTGTTAATTGGTAATATATATTGTGTTGGGTGGTTGCATCTAATCTATCTATTTGCTTGAAGGAATACCTACCACTTCACCCTTATGTTTCACAGTATATCATGCAAACTTTCTCATTCCTCCAATTTAAAAGGAGATACTATTTTCTACCCTCCTCCCCGCCACCACCCTCCCTCCCCCAAAAAAATAAAAATATGCATAGATATTATGGGGATAGATAACTTCAAAATGTCTGGCTAGCTGACTTATACCACTGCAAGTACTGATTTTTTCATATATCTTGCATGAAGCACAAGTTTTTTGCAAGATATCTGGACCTTTTGCTGCTGCCTCCTGCGGAAAACATTGAGAGAATACCTTTCTCCTTGTTCATTGTTGAAGCAATCTGCTTACTGGCATGGTATTGTTCAGCTCTCTGGCTGAATCAGTGGAAGGCTTATAAAGAGGTAAGACCATCTGTAGTGTTAGGCAGAGAGTGAGAATGCTTTCTGGAACTGTCATGGGAATTAGGAGATTTCTAATCTTTTTAACCCGGGGATTGTGAACCCTGTAATTTTGACCTTGCTTGTGAAATAACTGATTTTAAAAGAAATAGACCATTTTCAAAATAACAGTAGGTGTCAGAATTTAAACTTATGCTTAACATCTCCACAAACAGCAATTGAAAGTCACACGTACATATATAGTTTGGGGCATGGCGTGTGTGTATTTATGTAATTTCAGTGTTGCATCTCTTGTCAGGAGTTTTGCCTGACTGTAAAAACTGCCTTATGGACTGCCTGCCTTATTAAATTTGCTGATACCGTGGCTGTGGTCTGCAGAGCTGTGAATGCAGGACCACCTCCTTCATATTACTCTATTTTAAGATCTACATTTCTTCTAGTTCCAAATGGTCCAATAAATTGCCTTTCTCCTCAGTTTCCACAGTACTAATTTTAAAATACAACTGTTGCAACAGAGGTTTTGTATTGTACATGCACACACGCACCACGAGAATGCAGTCAGGATTTGCTAATAGGTCCACGCCTAGAAATAGAGAAGATGCTTGAGCAAGCCTTCCCCTGTGCTCTCTGAAGGTCTCTGTTGCAAACACTTGTTCTGTGTTGTCTTCCCTGGTCCTCAGCATCTACAGGCTCACAAACAGAGCAACTAGCAAGGAAGCAAACATCTGTATGGGAACCTGGGCATTTGGTCTCATATGAGTTATGCTGGCATAGCAGCATCTTTGCAACCTAATATTTCTGTTAGGTCAGCTCACGCTGGGATGTGTGGCACAGCAACAGCAGCCTCTTTGTGTCATTTGACTGGGAAAGACAGGTTTTCTGCCACAAACATGTTGTTGTACCTCATTTCTACGCTAACATTTGTGAATCATCTGCTTTTTTAGCAGACAGAATTGAAATATAGCAGTCAAAGCTATAACGATCAAGTGTCTTAGCTAATTGCAGGTGTTCATCCCATGAAACCTACAGCACAAGTTTACAGCGTTTCATGACATTTCATAAGTTCTGGGTGAGCCATTTTGTCTCACTCCTGTGTTCACACCTGTTCCCACAGTGCCTGACCCTCATTTTTTCCTTTCACACTTGACAGTCAAGCCATTTTTTGGTCTTAGCCCAAGGAGGAAAATCAAAAATAATAATTTGGACTCTCTGATTTACAAAGTTGTAAGTAAAACTGAATAAATATCTTAGAACGGGAAACACGTATGATTGGTATTCAGCAAACTAAAGTTGTGATCACAATTATTAAAATTCAGAGCTCACAAGACCCCTCAGAGATAAAAGAGAGTTCATTTATGAGTTCTTTTATGGTATGTTTTACTAGAGCTTAGAATACCCAAACATCTGTATCTATGAAAAAGCACTGACTTCTTAATATAAATATCTCTACCTTTTAAAGAGAATATCTGAAGCTAAATTGGGTTTTCTCAAGATATATTTAGATCTTTTAGAGTTTAATGGTTTTTCATGAAGAAGAGAATATAAATGATTTTTGGATCCTGAATCATCAGGTTATCATGTTATGAGGGATTTTTTGAAGCACAATGTAGAAGTATATGATTTACAAGTACCTTCTCCATAATCCATTCTGTTGCAGATAAATCTCCATTCTGTTTTTCTCTTTTAGGCAATTGCCCCTGACAATAAGTATATCCTGACAAAATTGCACATTAGATCTGAGAAGTGAAGATCATAATAGGAGATTCTGTAATTAATTTTCAGAGATAAGATAAAATATCAAAGATCTAGTTGCAGCAAATATTCTTCTTCATTATTGGAGCTCTTTGTGCAACGTTTATTCTTGACTCCTATTCAACACCTTCTACACTTGCTTTAGCTGTATATAGGCTACTGTTTCAAAAGATTTATAATAGGTGTGCCATTGTCTATAAAACCAGCTCTGGATATTCACCTTCTGAAAATCTGCACCTATTCAGTAAGTTCCCAGCTGTAGTTTACCCTCCATAAACACTTTCCAAGCACCTAGACATTATTAGTTTCCCATAACAGTGTAACTCTCTTTTTAAGACTCTTTTATGACGACAAAATCTCTGATAAGGGCTCCTAGTACATCAAGCTTTATCATTATCACCACTGCTATAATAGTACCATTCTACAACACACAAACAAATTGGCTTTTGAAAATTATTTTAGACTGCACAATGTATCCATTAGACAGACACATACAGTATGCTCATATATCTACTTTGGATAGCAAGAAAGCATAGGGCATCATGGCAAAAGTAACCCATTTTTTTGGATGAGGGTCTGTCCCACTGAATCCCACTGTGTTTTACTGACTGACTCACTGGATGAACCAAATGCTGCAAAGCAGGAATTATGTCGATAAAAATGGTGAACAATAATTCAGTCAAAAACTGAAATAGAGAAACATGTATTATACTGTATTGCTTTATTCAGAAAGCAGGATTGTGAACCTGTTGAGGTAAATTTATTTTTATTTCTTTTGATTTACAAATCCACCCATTTTGTAGCCTTTAAGCTCTGAACATCTTGTCAGGTAGTAAACGTTCATAATCTGAAGCATCAATCAATGTGTGTATCTAGACACAAGGCAACGACCTTTTAATTCCCTAATAGCTACATCTATACAGCATCAGTCACCCATTGCTTTGGTGTTTCGCATTAAGTGTAGGGGTCCGCTGAGCTAGCTGCTGTACTAATAGGGAACTATTTAATGCCTTTCATATTAAACAGAATGCCTTTCATTTAATCCTTGTGGTTACTGTCAGGTTTAAGGCTAGAAGCAGCAAGAACAGACCGTCAGAGAAAGGTAGGTAAGAGGTGCTGCAATGGAAGACTGTGTAGTTGTGCAGCCAGAGATGTACCATACACTACCTGCTGGCATGGCTACGCAACATTTATCCCCTTTAGTCACCATATAGCACTAGAGAGAGAGAAGATGAGCATGAGAAAGAGAGAGCAAAGGAGTGAGAATAAGAGGGAGAGGAGGGAAAAAAGGAGGAGACAACGGTTGTTTGAAGTGCAGGAGGAGCAGTGGTGAGGGGGGGGAAAGAAACTGATTAGCAGCAGTCAGCTATGAGGAGCTCCACTGGGGAGGCAGAAAGCGCAGCTTGAAGGCATTGGTGTGAAAACCATTGGCTGTGGTGTCAGTTTTGATGTGGTTCTGTCTCTAGCTGCTACTGTGGTTGCTCGCATCTATCACTCCCACAAGCCTGAAGGAGAAGGCAGGCTATGCAGTAACATCAAGTAGGTGTAAAAAAATAGTCAGAGAGCCAGTGGACTGAGAGGGGGAAGGAAATTCTTGCCTGGGAGGACATGTCAAGCCTGTCCCACTAGCAAACCCATCATTTAAATCACCAGAGCAACAGCTTAAGCTCCTCCAATCACCCCAGCAGCAATGTGCTGTGCTGTGCTGTGCTGTGCCGTGCTGTGCTGTGCTGTGCTGAGCTGTGCTGTGCTGTGCTGCGTTGTGCTGTGCAGGGAGCTATGGTCTTTCGGGTACGCAGGTTTGTGCCAGAAATCGTCAGCATCAGTGAATGTGTGTGAGGTTGGATGGGAGGATTTGTGCTAGTTCTGTGAGTAAAGCTTTATACTGGAGACTTCACAGCTTTATCGTAAAGATTTCTTAAGGAAGAAGCTGAAAAGATGGTGCTCAGTGACTAATTTCAGACACTGTAAATCAAGAGAAAGGGAAGAGATTTTCACTGGATGTCGAACACATTGATGTCAGTCAACCAGCAATATCTTCTTTATTCTAGATGAATTATTTTCCTTGTTCAAGTTTTCGTAGATTTTTTTTCCTGTTTCAGTGATACGATTATTATACAGGCAGAATCACTGCTATAAATGAATTCCTTGTTCTATTGTCAAAGCCCAAGGTATGCCTTACTAGCTACGTGTAAATGAAAAAGACTAAAAAGAAGTCAAGTTAATTAAAAAGAGATGAGAATGTGAGTCAATTGTTTCCCATGGCTGCAATTTTTTCTTATAACCCTTTATGTTCTTTCTTGATGCACACATGTGAAAAACAATGCTCCTACTTGAATCAGTCTTCCAAACTCTTTTCAAGTCTACTATGCACTCCAACCTTTAAGGACAAGCACTTAAACAGAATGCACTGTTCCACTGGATTTACTGTGAGCCTCTTAAGAGATTCTTCTGGTCAGCAAACTCACTTGAAAGCTTGACAATCTAGCTTTTTTTTAAATTGAAGAAGAGCTAATTTAAAATCACTGGAGAAATCAAATGTAGGAAATTAAAGCAGCAAATCAACAGAGGAAAGGTGAACAGAATTAAATGGTCAGTGATTTAGCTGGTATCATCTCCTCTGATCACAGATACGTTATGTGAACTTCACCCGCCTCCCTGCTGGCAGTTCTTTAAGATCACTAGGGGTCCAATAGCCCCTTAAGACCCATGCTATGAGTAAAAATGATTTTAAAATATTTTTCCATAAATGCCTCCATTTGACTTCATATCCCTGTCGTGAAAGAACTCAGTATAAGCTACATGTCTAAACTGGTTTCCATGTAGCATAATTTCTTATGCGATCACTTAACAGGAATTAGACAATAATCGCACTATGTTCAGATATATTTTTTCTTTTGAAACCAGTTACAAGCCCCTTTATTTAAGCCATAACCCTGGCTTAGTGGTCCTGAAACTAGTTACAAACTTGCTAAATCATTTTGACTGAAAGAAAGAAAGAAAGAAAAAGAAAGAAAGAAAGAAAGAAAGAAAAAAAGAAAAAGAATTCTTCAAACTAGGCTTTAGAAAACCAAGGAAGACATATCGATGCTACCTATGCCCCTTTTCATCTCATGGGCTAGTGATATGTGTGCTCACCCGAGACCAGCTCCCTCATCCCCCTGATGGGGATTCAGCTGACATCTCTTGCAGCACGTTGCCTCTATAAACATGCCAAAGTTTATTTCAGGATAATCAATCTCCCCGGTCATATCTTGTCAGCCTCAGTGCTGTCTCAGTGCGATGGCTCTTCGGATCAGTCATGTGAAGTGGAATAGTGTCATGAACAAAGCTGGGAGTAATTCAGCCTCACACACCCGGTAGCATGGCGGCAGCAGCCCTCCCCTGGGGCCTCCGAGCTCTGAGTCTTCTCAGAGGGAGGAGAGGATTGAAGCCAATCCTTGCCCAAGCCATTGAACAGACCAGCCCCCAGACTATCATACGGGTGAAGGTGCCACTGCAACTACGTCGATGCCAATGTATCGCTACTACATCTCACCCAACGAAAGCAGACTCTGCTTGACTGGAAGCAGAGCATATGAAGCTTTCCTCTCTTCACCCCTCAGCCTCCTGATCTGCTTACCCAGGCTGTAACCCACACTGTGTTAACCTTTGGATGCGCAGTCCCGTATGGCCATGGTTAATCACTTGGTCTTTTAAAAACTCCATCACTCAGCTCCCACCCCAGCTCTCCACGGCCAGCTTTCTGCAGCTTGCCTGGATTATCACCCTCTTCGATCTGTCAGGGGAGCCGTTTGTGTGATTCTCTCTTTAATATATTTCAATCTGGACGTGTCAGGCTGGCAAAACTCTACCACTTGAATTGTTTAAGTCAGACAAAACACTGTTTAAAGAGGCACACGAGGGCCTTTCACACCTATTTTCCCTGAAAATATTTCAGAGACAAAACAGACCTTGCACCAAGCAGGAGAAATGTAGAACTGTTGTGACTTTGTGAGTGACTAAAAATAGCATGTCATGGGAACTTCTTTTTTTTTAACCATGTCTGGTAAAAAGAGAGAAAGGTAATCATAAATATGCTGTCCTGTTTTACACAGGACTAGATCTCAGCCCTGAAATATAGTCATAAACTGCCAAATCACACAAACAGGTTTCATAAGATGCAAAACAAAAAAACCTCAACCACATTTGAGGTCTTTGTTTTTGCTTTTGGGTTTTTTTCTGCCTCCGTACTGTCTACTAACTCCTATGTAAAGAATAACCTTATATTTTATCTTCTTTGCAGAAAACAGTGATCTCTTAATTTTCAAATAATTTTATAGGAAAACAGGTTTTTATAGAGTTTTTGTACATCTCAGCCCTGAGGTATGCACATGAAAAGATCTTGATGCTATCTCAATCTGCTCTGGTTAACAGCCGTGAAATCCTGCCCCACTGAACTCAAAGGCATTTTAAGGTAGACTACTGTAGCATCGGAGTCCTTACGTATTTCTAGGGACAGCCTAGAGAAATCTAACAACATATGTTTCACTTTGAACCTAGCGGATGAAAAGTGGTTGAGGGCACTCTCACATCTCTAGCTTCCCGCTTGCTGCCGCAGCTCTATTTATTAATTCTGCAGTGGGTATTTTATAGGCGCCATCCAATGCCAGCTGAAGGTTACCACAGTAAAGCAGCAAAAAAGATGAGGACTACAAAGTCATTGGCAGTTTATTTTAATTCAGCTGGAAAGAGCTACTTCTGCTTTTATCATCCTTTGTATTTGGCAAAGGTTAGAGTTTATCTGAGTTTCACAAGCTGCCAAAATGCTGAGTAGATCCTGCCATTGTCTCAGTGAACACTGAATTGCATATTAATTGAAGATCTAAGGCCCTACGTCAAACAACAGAAGTGTAGCCAAACATTGCAGACCTGGGACATTAATGTCTCTGGAGCTAGATGGGTATGTTTGATTTAAGGAGACCCTTTAAATGTTTCCTACAGAAATGTTGCTAAATCCTGTGAAACTTTGACAGTGTTTTGCTACTAGCTTCAGTTAAAAATTATTTTCTGGATGTCAGCCCAGCCTGTTTACCTTGTGCTCATATCCAAATGACCTGTGTTAGGAACAGTCTCATCATCCCAGCTCCTAGGTCTGCTTGAGATGACACAGGTCAGGAGATCAAACACCTCATCTCCTGCAAGGCCTATTGATCACGGACACAGACGTGGTCTTACCTTACTACTTCCTAATAAAAGGAGAAATAAGATGAGGGCCATGAGAGGAGCTGCCCATCTCATCCTTCCAGAAGGTGCATGAGTGTTGCAAGGGCAGAAAACAGCAGCCAAAGGAGGAGACCTAAACCAGTAAAGTTACATTTGAATGCTGCTTGAATAAACAGGTGAATTCAGTCACACTGTAATCCATTAAGACTTTCCACCAGCCACAGAAAAGAAGACATCTCCTGGATGTCATTTAATATATGCATATACATAAAATACAAGGAAGGGAGAGAGAATTGAGTGTTTATCCAATACGAGATACTAATAATATAATGTATATTACTAGACGTGGAAATCAGGAATAACGCCAAGGAATTTAGTGGATTCAAATCCATATAAAAACAGGTCTGATAATGAATACAACATATTTGAGTTACAGAAATTGTTCTAAGCTGTTCATCTGGATAGGTTTATTCTTTTACGGAAATTTGCATTGGATCTGGGTCCAACTCAGTCCTTCTTTTATAGTGGTCCTGATCTAAAACACAGGATTCCAGCATTTATAAGTTTACATGTTTAGGTACGACCCCTCTCTTGCGTGATTTGTTTGTCCAGGGAAACATTGTGAATCAAATCCCAGCTTCAAGAATGTAGAGGTAACTGGTAATAGTTAGTATCCTTGGGGCTAGTTAAGTCCCTTGCTTTAGAAGTGGTCACAAATACAGGTTACAGTGTGGATATAGTATCTTAATTGCATACTAAATATCTATATCCCTTTCCGGATCTGAGTCCACTTGACTGCCTTGTGTATATTATGTGCCGTTTACACAGGATATTTTGCTGAGCAAATCCCTACACATAATTTTCCTCATTATATTTGTAATGCAAAAGGTGAACAGTGCACAGATGTAGAAGACTTGCAAGTACAAATGATTAATGATAAGATATGTAGTTTTAATGGACCTTCTTTTAACAGAGAATGGATTAGAATCTTCAACATGCAATGGTGTAATTTTAGATGTGGTCCAAAAAATCTAGGAATCAGACATCCGAGTAGGAAGTAACTTAAAGTACTAAGTAGCTGCCATAATTTTAGTCTCTCAAGTCTGTAAACTGCAGCCAGGAAAATTTGCATCCCAGTGTTGGATATCATCCAGAGAAGATCTTCAGGCTCCTACAACTTCTTACAGACTCACCATAGCAACTTCCATCTCCGCCTCATCTATACAGCTGACTGCTTTCCCTCTGCCCCCTACTTTGGGGATGCACTCATAGATACTTTCAGTAAATAGATGGCACAACTGACTCTTAAGATTGCAAAGAAAGGATTTGTGAACAAAAGATGTTAAGGCTCTATTTCCATATTCAGTACACATACTTTAGGTAATAGAGGTTTCTTGAGTTTCTTTTATTTCTTTACTCATGGGCATATAACTGATGCATTATAAAAACTTTGTCCTACAGCTACTGGAGCCAGAACAAAGAGGTCATGGTTTTGAAAAGTCATTTATTACCAGCTGCTTCCTCTATGTAGCTAAATACACATAAAACCGGTGATTCTAAAAGGTAGCAATAAAAAAAAAAAAAATACTGCAGTGAGATAAGGGAGGTAAGTTCAGTGAGATAAAATCTGCTCTATATAAAAAAACTCTATACCTTTCTCCTATAAGTACAGCAAAATGATTTTGACTGTTGTCTAATTCTTCCAAATGCTGCTTTACTTCATAGCTACTATTTACACACACTAGCATTTGACATGCTATATGTTATAAATAAATCATATTTAGTGCTGTTGTTAGAATGATAAGTTTCATAAACAAGAAAATGTGCGCAAGAGCATCACGTCTCAAGGAAAAAGTTATAATGTAAAACTGAGTTCCTATGGTAAAAGAGACTATTTGTGATTTACCCACATGCTCAGAGGTGACTAACAATCCCCACCCTGCTTCAAGGTCTAACAATAAAAGAGTGCTTCCTAGGTAGTTCTTCCAAGACAAATTACAACTTCAAAGTAAGAGTAGCTCCATTCACAAAATGGGTCACCAACAAGAGCTGTTGGATGGAAGGAAACATAGCAAGCAAGAAGCATGGAAAAATGGAAATTAAATTTACTGAGATTTCCTTCATGATATACAAAGGAGAACCTCCACCTGTTCTCATTATCTATTGAGAATTTTATAGCTTTGCTTTTCTAACACTGGATACAGAAGCTTCAGTAACAAGGAAAAAGAAAAAAAAACAGGCAAAGATTACAGAAATTTTTTTATTTTTTATTTTTTTTCAGAGCATGTTATGCACAGTACGAAGTCAACTGGAATATATAAAAAAGTCTCTTACAAAGTTTCACCTATGTATTGCCACATACAATACAAATAAGGAATAGACTGTACGTAATCTCCACTTTTTTTTTTTTTTTAATTTCCTCATTCACCACTAAATTCATTCAGTCCTGATGTT